>CAHIKZ030001000.1:112500-415000 GCA_903632075.3 Acanthosepion pharaonis | reverse complement strand
GGATTATCGCCTCTTGAAAATTTATATATATATATATATATATATATATATATATATATATATATATACTAGCAGCATTACCCGGCGTTGCCTGGGTTTATTCAAAAAAGATCACGAACCTCATCCAATCTGTAAATTTAAAATAAAGAAGAATTTTTTTAGTGCCTCTTATCCACAAGGTAACCAAAAATGTCCTGTCTGATTTTAAAGGAAAAAAGAAAACGCTTCACAGTATGTGTAAATTATATTTAGTCTTCGAAGTAATCGCCATCAGCATCCAGCACCTTCTGCCAACGTGTCTCCAGCTATTCAATGCCTTTGCGGTAGAACTCGAGCGGTTTTGACGCAAAGAAGTCCGTGAGGGCTTTGCGCAAGTCTGCTTCATTGGTGAAGGATTTCCCATGAAGATGATCATCCAGGGAGTGAAAGAGGTGGTAATCGGATGGCGCAAGGTCAAATGAATAAGGTGGATGGCAAAAGTCTCCCATCCAAGTTGCTGTATGGTATCCCTGACCACTCGCGCGACATACGGCCTGGCATTGTCATGGAGGAAAAACACACCTTTGCGATTCACCAGTGTTGGCTCCTTCTGGCGCAATGCCTGTTGCACATGTTTCAATTGCTCCGAGTATAGGTCTCCATTGACCGTTTGTCCCTTTGGACCACTTGACGACCTGTCCACCAGACACAAAGCATAATCTTGCATGGGTGCATAGGCGGTCTTGCGGTGTGAGGGACAGCATCCTGAGGAGACAACCAATGTCTGGAACGCTTGGGAGTTTCGTACAGAACCCACTTTTCATCACTGGTAAGCACTCGATTGAATAAGGATGCGGTACGGTGGCGAGAAAGCAGCGATACGCAGGCTGCCACTCGTTGTCCCTTGTTGACCTCCAACAGCGTTTGCAGAACCCACTTGCTCAGTTTGTACGTCTTACCTAGGCGGTGCAGGTGAAGTCTAACTGTTTCATCGGAAACGTTGAACTGTCTTGCAAGTTCACCACACATTAGACTACTGTCCTCTTCAATGGCTGCCTTCAGGACTCCGTCATTCAAGACCTGTGGTCGTCCACTGCGAGGCTCATCATGGAGAGACAAATCTCCCGACTTGAATTTTCGAAACCAACGCCTTGCAGCACTTTCATCAACAGCACTATCCCCAAACGCTTGACATATGCGGCGACTTGATGCAGCTGCTGATAAACCCACTTTGATGTCGTAAAGCAAACAGCCCCGAACGAAACCTCTAGACACTTCCATCCTTCTCACAGCTGTCCGGCTTATAACTGATGGCCGGGCATGGTGCGCGTGTTTTTTATAACGTCTGATGTTCCTACTTCCGGCTGTCCGAATTTGAAAACAATTGCTACACGCATTTTCGTATATATTTCAATTTCATTCAATCAAAAAACGGACATAACTTTTTTGGTTACCTTGTATGTGGCGAAAAATTCTAATGATATGAAGTGTGAAAACATTTATAGCGGGAGAAAGTTGTTTTGTACAGAAGCACAGAAGAAACAAATAAATATTTGTCAGCAAATGAAGATTACATTAATCGCAGTTGATCTTTGAAAATTGTTGAGGGGAAATGCTTTGTTGACAGCTTTTGCTCAAACTACATCAAATGAACAACATTCATTGGAAAGAGAAGAAATTCAACAAAGACTTCTCGGTGGGTTTCATTGATGCACTGCAGTTTGTTATCATGTCATGAAAGAACTATATCTCCAGTACTATTGTGTTGTTGACCATGAATAATAGCAGCAATTCCATTGCAAACAGGGGAATTATAACTTCCCCCATTTTCACCAGCTGGTCTCTGGTCAGCGTTGATGATGACATAAAAATCCGCTGTTTCTAAACCGTATTTGAACTTTCGCACATAATTGTTCCTAGTGTGTAGCATTTTCTGAAGCTCAACAATGATATCCATTGCAGTTTCAGGTGAAATAGAGTTTCGCCTAGTTGCCTGTTCCTGATAGTTACCTACAAAGCTGTAGAAATTGTGGTTCCTCGTTTACCATAGGTTGCATAGAGCCAATTTTATGATATACTTCTCCTTGTACTTTAAATGTAGCCATAAATTCACCCTCTTTAATAATATTGCCCCCCCACCCGCAAAAAAAGCACAATTATACTTTCTAATATTGCGTAGGAAATGATTAGATCTAACAGTGGTACCAGTTAATAGCATTTTCACTGGCTGGGGTGGATCTTCAATGATACTTAACGCGGAAGTACCGTTTGAGCAGCACATGCTATTAATTTCCCTTATCCCCCCCCTTTAGCTCAGCAGTGCGAACAAACAATCGACATACTGCCAAGCTGAACATCAGTGCGGTTCGAATAATTAGCACGAAGGTCATAATAGAATGCTACCATTGACCATATTTGGCTACGGAGTCTTGAAATCGCCTATTGAGCAGCCAATCTTTGCACATTATTTTCCAATCGATCATGGCAATCCTCAACAGCCTCCATTGCCCGTGCAGAAGCTGTTTTAGAGGCATTTCTGCTCTGTCGTCTCCAAATCTCTTGCTGTTGTAGTTGCTGAAGCATTTCTAGACAATCTTTGTGAACGTTGATCCTCATTCTCCGCACGTCTGGTAGCAGCAATAGTTGCTGAATTTTGTATCTGCCTAGCAATAAGCTGTTGCTCACTCTCAGAATGTCGAGCAGCAGCATTTCTAGTAGCATTTCTTGTATATGGAATTGCTCTTTGCCACTCAGTTTCGACAGCTCGAGTGGCAGCAGTTCTAGTATCATTTCTTGTCGAATTGTTCTTTGCCCTTCAGTTTCGACAGCTCGAGTGGCAGTAGTTTTGGCAGTGTTCCTTTCTCGTCTAGTTAACCGTTGCTCATTAGTTTCTACTGACCTTGCATTAGCTGTACGAATAGCATTTTGCGTCCGTCTACTTTGAGTTTCTTGTTGCGAAGCGTTTCTTCTCCGTGCTTTCATGCGTTTGGCTGTAATAGTAGCACGTCCAAGTGAAGGATTTCGCTTTCTTAGCATTACTGTCAGGCTGTAGTTGGAGGAGTTTGGCTAAGCTTTTTGAATAACAATGAAGTAATCAATTAAAAAGCAAGAATATTATACACATTAATGGAAATATAGCCACAATAAATCAAATGCAACTTTATAAGGGAGACCACGGGAACGTGGTAAACAATTATAAGCAAGCTCATAAAATTAGAATTTATCTAAAAATAGACTACCATAAAAACTTCTAAGTGATAAAAATAATTAACGTGCAACTTAGAAACCTACTCACTATGAACGTTAAAACGTACACGCTAAGTTTAGCATAATGAATCGAAAGAGGGTCTTTACATTATTATAAGTGCATTTTTCAGAATAAAAGTATCAACATTTTAGAGCTCAAGTTTCTAAATATATGAGTTAGTAAGCATTATGTAAACGCTGATTAGAAGATGATAAATACATAATTAAAAATTGACATTTACGCTTAAACTGTTTTAATAATATGATTTACACAAGTTTAAATTTAAAGTATCAAAAATTCAAAATATACATGCATGAAGGCAGCCTACCTTTTTACTGGATGACAACTTTGATGTGAATGAGATTTTTTGCATTTCTTTCATCACATAACACTAATGAACACTACACGTGTAGCAAAATCGATAGTATGCACTACATAACTCGATCGATCATTGCATGTGGAGCAAAATTGTACAAACTACACATCTCGATCGATCTCGTACACGCGTCTTATAACTACATGCACTTCTCTCATCGGTGCACATTTTCGTTTGCAATTATTCTTTTTTTCTTAAGGAAGGATATAATTTTTGCCGTCAAGTTAATGCAGACTAAACTATTTCAGTACCAAAACGGGAAATCTATGGGAAAACTGATATTTTTCATAATATATTTATGACATATGGGGTGTCAGTTTTGATTTTGAGTTGATTGATCTAAACACAAATTATGTCATCGGAATGCTGCTAACCACTCCAATTGAAAGACTAATGGGAAGCAAGGTGTTCATGGGTCATCTTGGGAGCCCCTTATGTATTTTTCCTAATCTGATAATCGTTTTGATTCATTTTAAGATTGTAACATACATGTAAATTTCCGTCGAAATCGAAGCAATTTGAAAATTTGGGGGCCCCTTTGGTTCACCCTAGGGGTCCCAAATTTCAAGCCAAAGGACAGGTTTAAGACTAATAGTAATTGAAATAATAAAGCACATCTTTTTAAAGTTTTCTATTTAATCAACTTTATGGCCAAGGCTGTAGGCTTAATTGAAAATTTCGGGGTTCCCTGCTGGTCCCCTAACTCATAGGGGGGGGGTCCCAGTGTTGATTTTCAGTGAATTCCAAGTGACTACTTCAGTTACTCGATATAATCTCAATATGTACTGGAATTTTCATTGAAATTGGGGAATACTGCTACGAGATACACTTGAAAAACAATTGAGGCATCAAGGGGTTTATAGGATCATCCTGGAGGCCCCCTCATTTATTTTAAAAAAATCTGACAACCAATTGTAAGAGCGTAACAAACATGCAAAATTTCATCAAAATCGAAGAAATTTGAAAATTTGGAGGTCATTTGCGGCACCCTGTGGGTCCCAATGTCGAGAGAAATGACAATCAATATAGCGTATAATAAGCGTGACAGTATGTTGCTTACACTTATCAAGTCTCATTAAAATCGGCCTCAGGGCTTAGACTTCATTTGAAATTCCCATTTAAACATTATATTTATCGATTATCGGTTATTGATTTTTGAAAAATGACTAATTTTTTTTGTCCAGACACACCCAGTATCGAATAAAGTGTATGTTCCAAATTTGGTGGAAATATGCCTTATGGTTCTCGAGTAGTTCGCGAAATCACACACACACACACATATACACACACAAAGCCTGGACCTGTTAGGACAAGTCATGACCAGCTTTGACTAGGCTCTGACCAGTTTGGACAAGCTATGACCAATTTTGACCAGTGGCCTTTGAGTGGAAACACTCGGGTCTCCCACGTTAAACGACCTTGTGTCACATCTTGATTTTGTGGGAATCAAGTAAATATCAACACGGGCGATTCCATTATGAAGTAGATCACGTGATCATAAATGAAATGAATAAATAGGAAGTAGCGTGATGACTATACGCTCATAGTTCACTCTTCTTGTCTATCCGCTATTGTTATACGGATTACGATTTTCCTCTGATTATTATACTATTTGGCGATTAATACTTCAACAAGTGTTACTAGTGCGGATATTATTGGAAGGCGTTACTACCAGTACCGGCGTCTACGAATCCTCGAATATAATGAGCATTTTGTGCAAATGATAACGAGTTTTCGCTTGAAATAGCAAGAGTAACAAGCGAAGCAGTTCAAGATCACAACATATATATATATCGACTTTAGTCAGGATTACCAAGTAAATGCCACGATCATTTCCTTAGCTACATTTAAAGTGGTTTGCCAGGGCTGCTTTAATTCAGAGTCTTTCTGATCCTAAACTGGTTGCCACCAAAAGTATATCCCACTGCTTACCGATAGCTGGAAGAAGAAGAGTTGAATTAATACCAAGGGTATTAGCACGTAAGTGAATGTAATAAGCTCGACTGGAATTCGAACTCGACTCTCCGATTCCTCAATCCGAATCGCAATCCATTATTCTACGATAACTCAACGCCAGGGCTACTATAATTGATAATATCTATATTTTGATAATATCTCTAGTCAATAATATATTGTTAATATGCATATGTTGGTAATATCTCAAGTTGATAATATCAGGATGGTCATAATATCCCTAGCTGAGAAAATCTCTAGTAGATGATATCAGTATGCTGATAACATGTATTTAATAATGTCTTCAGCTGATATTGACATTAACTGATAATATCTGTATGTTCACAATATCTCTATCTTATCTTAATAATATTTCTAGTTGATGATATATCTATTAGATAATGTCTGTATATAGATAATATTTCTAAATGATAATATCTATATGGTGTAGGAATACCAGTGTTTTAATATTTGCAGTTACTACTATTTGTATGCTGATAATATCTCGATTTGATAATACCTGTGTTAATAATATCTCTAGGTGGTAATATCTCTATTTGATAATATCTGTGTAAATAATATCTCTAGGAGATAATACCCCTATTTAATAATATCTGTGTTAATGATATCTCTAAGTGATAATATCTCTATTTGATAATATATGTGTTAATAATATCTCTAGGTGACAATATCTCTATTTGATAATATCTATGTTAATAATATCTCTAGGAGTTAATACCTCTATTTGATAATATTTGTGTTAATAATATCTCTAAGTGATAATATCTCTATTTGATAATATCTGTGTTAATAATATATCTAGGTGATAATATCTCTATTTGATAATATCAGGATGTTGACAAAAACTCCGGCTGATAATATATTTTATTTATAAGTGAAAAAGGAGTCAAATAAAGATGGGAACTTTGATGTTCTGGTGGGTTAGTTTGATGGAGCTATGGGTTGCGAACTTGTGGGATTATTGATATTGCCTAAACCAAGTGAATTCATAGATAAAGAAGTGAATAGACCATGTAGAGAAGACGGCATCATTGAAGATAACAGCGATAGGAAAAATGATCAAATCAGAAAAAAGTCGTTACATGTTTTGTAAGCCATTAAAAGATTTAGGATTTAACATCACTGTGGATACAGGTTTGCAAAAGAATCGAGCATCTTGAATTAAAATTAAAGCTTGGCGAGGGGAGTTTTTAAACCATAAAGGAACAAGAATTGCAAATTTAGATCTGTTAGCGTTAAATCAAACCCCGCCCCACTGAGCAATAACCGATAGAACATAGATTGTCACAGAACTAGTCTTCAGATCGCATTTCCAAAAATATAAAACATGAAAAATCGTCAGCAATGCAAGATATTAAAATATAGAAGTACCAATCCAATTTCGACAAATACAGAATTTAAAAAAGAAAAAGAAAAAGAAAGATTATTTTGTTTAAATTTAAACGCCATTTAATCTACAAGTAAATCCGAAATGAATTCGAAAGTCCTCCCTCTACCAAACAAACACTTTCAAGCGAATTCGATAAATTTTTTTAAATAAGAATACAGTTAAAATTATCCCCAGTACAATACCCAATATGGAGAGGATTATTAAGGAGTATAACTAGAAAGTGTTGATGAGTAAATCTCCAAGTAAAACACAAACAAAAAAAATAATGAAAAACTGAAAATTGCCCCTTAAATGGCAAATGTTTGGCTGATAATACCGTATACAGAGCCGAAGTTGAGGATCAAGGCAAACCCATGTTGAATTATATTCATTCGATTAGGGACGAGTCAAAAATAAACATGCAGCAATCATTCAAGAGATTGAGTAGATATTGTGATAGAACAGTCTGGATAATTCTGGAAAATAAAAGATGAATGGAACGCCCAAACGATGATAAGTTGGAACATGAAAAGTAAGAGATATGCCGGGAGAGAGATATTTTGTAAATTGTCTCAGGAGGAAAACTTGTTGATCTTGATGCCTCGAAATCGAGGCTCGATATTGAATCCCCAAAATAATGACTAGATGTTTGCATGCAAAACGTATTTAATGGATAAAATTGAGCCCGGGTGGTTCCCACATATATGCAATGCCTTTTAAAAGGAGAACAAATATTATAGTGATCCGAAGCAGAGGGCAGGGAGGCGGCATTTTGATCCTAGGCAGTAGGTACAGACACTATATTGATCCTAGGAAGAACTCAGAAGAGATAAACTACATTCGGGAGTAAGACCTATGATCTGGAGGTATTGACAGGCGTGTAAAAACCTCCAGATCATAGGTCTTACAGATCTTCCAAGCTATGGACAAATAATGAACCTACAAATTGGAGTCAGAATATGGAAATGCAAAAATACATTACAAAAATAAGCAGCAACACATTTTAATAGCAAAAAGAAATAAAAAATTACCATCAATACATTTTCATATTAAAAAGAAATAAAAAATTACCATCAATACATGTTCATATTAGAAAGAAATAAAAAATTACCATCAATACATTTTCATATTCAAAAGAAATAAAAAATTACCATCTATACATTTTCATATTAAAAAGAAATATAAAATTACCATCAATACATTTACATAGTAAAAAGAATTAAAAAATTACCATCAATACATTTTCATAGTAAAAAGAAATAAAAAATTACCATCAATACATTTTTAGTGTAAAAAGAAAAAAATTACCATCAATACATTTTTATAGTAAAAAGAAATAAAAATTTACCATCAATACATTTTTAGTGTAAAAAAAATAAAAAAATTACCATCAATACATTTTCATAGTAAAATGAAATAAAAAATTACCGTCAAAACATTTACATAGTAAAATGAAATAAAAAATTACCATCAATACATTTTCATAGTAAAAAGAAATAAAAAATTACCATCAATACATTTTTAGTGTAAAAAGAAATAAAAAATTACCATCAATACATTTTCATATTCAAAAGAAATAAAAAATTACCATCAATACATTTTCATAGCAAAAAGAAATAAAAAATTACCATCAAAACATTTTCATAGTAAAAAGAAATAAAAAATTACCATCAATACATTTTTATTGTAAAAAGAAATAAAAATTACCATCAATACCTTTTCATAGTAAAAAGAAATAAAAAAACCATTAATACATTTTCATAGTAAAAAGAAACAAAAAACTACCATCAATACATTTACATAGTAAAAAGAAATAAAAATTACCATCCAAACATTTTTAGTGTAAAAAGAAAAAAAATTACCATCTATACATTTTCATAGTAAAAAGAAATAAAAAATTAACATATATACATTTTCATAATAAAAAGAAATAAAAAATTTCCATCAATACATTTTCCTAGTAAAAAGAAATAAAAAATTACCATCAATACATTTTTAGTGTAAAAAGAAATAAAAATTTACCATCAATACATTTTCATAGTAAAAAGAAATAAAAATTTACCATCAATACATTTTTAGTGTAAAAAAAATAAAAAAATTACCATCAATACATTTTCATAGTAAAATGAAATAAAAAATTACCGTCAAAACATTTACATAGTAAAATGAAATAAAAAATTACCATCAATACATTTTCATAGTAAAAAGAAATAAAAAATTACCAGCAATACATTTTCATAGTAAAAAAAAATTACCATCAATACATTTTCATAGTAACAAAATTACCATCAATACATTTTCATACCAAAAAGGAATAAAAAATTTCCATCAATACATTTTCATAGTAAAAAGAATTAAAAAAATTACCATCAATACATTTTTAATGTAAAATGAAAAAAAAAATTTCCATCAATACATTTTCATAGTAAAACGAAATTATCAGCAATACGTTATTGGAAAAAAATAACAATGCTCATAAAAGAAATAATTGCCACAAAACAAGCATATTGCACTTTTCCTATGCAGAAGTACTGATCTATACATTTTTAATCAATTGCGTCATTTTTCTGCCGATACTACTCTCATGTTATACATAATTCGTCCGATATGACGTCTCCTTCATATCGGCTTCCTTACAAATCAATGAGATAAGGATACAATTTGTTTTACCTAGTCATTTGGTTTTGAGTAAATTGACTGTATAGAGACACATATCGATTTGGAGATGTGAAATCACATCATATCTCCAGCTGGCCAACTTAAGAGACATTGATCTAAACTTATTAAACGTTAATTTCCTTGCAATATCGATCTGGTATTATCTGAATTGGCCCTTTTGTTATCATGTCTTATCTTTTAGATGCGATTTAAATAATCAGAACGACACGTAGATTAAACAATCAAATATTATTATTCTGATGATATATATAAGACTGTCGTGCCCACTAAAATATCAAATATAATATTTATAAACCAATCACACTCAAGAAAACACTTACAACTTAAAACACACCAATAAAATCATAGAATACAAATCAGAATGTTTGTTGTATTAGTCATCATTATTTTTAAGTAGATACCAACCAGATATCGTACGGACGTAGTAGAAGACATACCGCGTGCCCTTTAGGAGCCGAAATTGTTACGAAAAAGTGTATAAAACATGTGAAATCCGTTCAGAAACAGGATACACACAACTGTCGCCAAACTTCACGCAACTCTCGCTTAAGATATTCACGACCTCACATTAAAAGCGACAGCGTTGACAAATTTCAGTCTACGGCAACACCGCCAACAGTAAGTGACAATTTCTATCTCTTGTACCCGCTTTACTATGAATCACGCACACAAGTGTTGACATTTTCATGTAAACACATATATTACAACATTTTATTATTTCTCACATACATACACAAAGAGAGTTTATATTTTATTTCAGAACTTTATTAACCCAAACAAAAAGACATTACTTTCCAATTTATCATCAACTGCTTGTATTCTTGTCGCTATATTAAATTATTGTTTATTTCTTGAAATTACGTTGTCTTTTCTACTGAATTTTATTTCTTCAGTGAAAATCGCGTGATTATTCTAGACAGCCAAATTACCAGCCACCCTGTAACGATATTTTGTTAATGTATCGAATCCCGACACTCCAAATTTTAACATTCAACGAAAAACCGAGTAGAAGGATTCCTACAAGACTGTCAGAAAGTTCTTCAAAATCTTCTATTCGTTATTGGCATTGTGGCATATAAAATGTTTTGAAAATCTTGTACTGATGTCTGCACATTTTTCGTTCGATTTAGACGTTTGTCATTGATTCCGTGAATTCAGTGACGATCTTATATTCCTTAAAGATGAGAAATTAAGACACATGCTCTCCAAAATGGCTGAAATGAAAGATAAGAAAGATTACTTGGTGAATGTGGTAATGATTATCGCCTCCTTATAATTAGGTCACATGACCCTGAAACACCACTTCCGGTACGATCACATTGAGACGGGTCAGTACCTAGAAGGATGACCGCCTGGGAACATCAGGTGTTGTAAAGCTTGAATGTGTGGTTTGTGTAATTGATAATGGTTCGGAATTGTTAGCTGGAGAGCCGATTTCCAATTCCAATTCGTTACATTCACATACACCCAAATACCCCATTTTCTCCAGCTATGGATTAATTAGTAAGACTAGTGCTGCTAAATATGGTGAAAATGTTTCTACTGTCAGTGGCAAGCAATGTCAGTGGAAACATCACAGAAAACAATTCATGAGTAATTCGAAGGAATTCCCGTTAGCGACAGTAGCTTAGTACCACCTCCGAGGGACAATAGCTTAGTACCACCTCCGAGTGACAGTAGCTTAGTACCACCTCCGAGGTAGAATAGCTTAGTACCACCTCCGAGGTAGAATAGCTTAGTACCACCTCTGAGTGACAGTAGCTTAGTACCACCCCCGAGGTAGAATAGCTTAGCACCACCTCCGAGTGACAGTAGATTAGCACCACTTCCGGGTGACAGTAGCTTAGTACCACCTCCGAGTGACAGTAGCTTAGTACCACCTCCGAGGTAGAATAGCTTAGTACCACCTCCGAGGTAGAATAGCTTAGTACCACCTCCGAGCGACAATAGCTTAGTACCAACACCTCAAACAATTCACCAGTCAAGAGGCAAGACTAAGACTGAAGAGAGAGAGAGAGAGAGAGAGAGAGAGAGAGAGAGAGAGAGAGAGGTGGAAATGAAGGAAAAGAGGTCAGGAAAAGAAGCAAGGAAATGATAGGAAGGAAAAAAGAAGGAAGGAAGAAAGGATGAGATGAAGGAAAGGAAGGAAGGAAAGAAGAAAGGAAGAAAGAAAAGAAGAAAGGAAGAAAGGAAGGAAGAAAGGAAGGAAGGAAGGAAGGAAAAGAAGGAAGGGACAGAAACAAGGAAAGGAAAGGAAGTGATAAGGAAAGAAGGAAGAAAGGAAGGAATGGAAGAAAAGAAGGAAAAAAAGAAAGGAAAAGAAGGAAAGAAGAAAGAAATGAAAAGAAGGGAGGAAAGGAAAGAAGAAAAAGAAGTAAGTAAAGGAAAGGATCAAAATGAAACGGAACGAAACGAAATGTAACGAAACGAAGGAAAGGAAAGAAAAAGAAAAAAATGTGTCCACAGTAATTTGGTTTCACATTATATAGCGTCTATTTCGTATATCTCAAAAAGTCTCGTGTGACATTATTGTCTTTAAATATTTTGACTCAGAGGGCGGCCATTTTCCTTTCTGGGTATTTTGCGTGCAAGACGTTTGTGAACTCTTTGCGTCGGTAACTCATTTTGTCTTGTAATCATTTTCAGTGGGGCGGTCTTTCGTTTCCACTATAAATTTGATCACTAAAACCAATCTTATCTAAAAAATAAATAAATAAAACTGCGTACAAGGTATATAGATTTCGGTATTAAATAACCCATAGAGGTTGATATGCCACTAAGCAAAACTAACCGTGTCCTTTAATTATTAGCCGAAAACTCTAGTGCAATTTTTGTTTGAAATTTATAATTTTTTCAATTAAATCAATTTTTCAGGAGATAAGTTTTCCCAACTCCAGTAACTCTTATCACTTTGTCTATTATTGCTTGGGGCTTCCTCCTTAACTTTTTTGAAGTAGTGTTGAATATCAAGATGTTGATTATATCATTATTTTCTCTTCAACTTACATGTGAGATCCATTTTAGTTGTTGTTTTTGAAAGCTCTCAACTAATCTGGTTGCATGCCGATCAAAAAACATGGAAGAAGTGACTTCTTGCTAACATTCAAGCAACTTTTCTACAGAATAAAACCTGCAAGGAAAGCGTTTTTGTCTTGCCGGAATGGTGCGAAAAATTCGTAAAACTGAACTTTAACATAATGCCATCATCAATACAGAATTCGGTGACATCAGGCTTGTAGTTATTTTTTTTTAATCATTTCACCCCAAGCAAGGCGGGAGTGCCACTAGCACGTAAGGGGTTACAGAGAGTGAGAGTAAAGAGGAGTGTTTGGGAAAAGGATAAAGAGAAGGACAGTGATCAAAGTCAAGGCATCAGAAGATGTCGATTGACATTACATTTAAATATTTGAAGATTATAGAAAGTCATAGGAAGGTATTTCCACTGGCGGGAACTGCGAGATGAGAAGCTGTTAAAGTAGAAGAGACGGCTACATTTAAACGTTTCGACAATGAAAAGGTGGGACTGATATGCCAATCTAGTAGTACGTTTAAATTCAGGCAGTCTGGGAACCAGAGAAAGTAGCTCGTCGGAGCAGTTGTCATGACAATACGTGTAAAAGAGACAGAGATAAACTATGGCATGTATGTGAGAAAGTAACTGTAGACCAAATGTCAGAGATGATCCCAAATGTTAAAGCATCATCGAAAAGTCAATTTTCTATCCTTTGCAAAAGCTTGCTGTAGACAATTCCATCAAAATTTAACGAAGAAATTTCAGCAAGAATTAAATGAAAAAAGCGGAAAGAATGTTTGGGAAAATGTGTAACGCTACATAGTAACTATATTAGGGTACCTCAACGTGGTGTAATGGTTAGAAAGTTTGTATCACTAGAAGAATTACGACTGAGTTGTGAGTTTCATCCTTATTAGCTGTCCCATTACGTTCAGCCTTGTGCCAGACCTAAGCTACATTTAGAAAACCACTATAGTAATTATGTTAAAAAAGAAATGCGTTAATCTAAGAAATAAATTTACCTTATTTTAATGCTGGTTTCAATATTCTACGTGGTCTAAAACTTGTAATATTTGGAAACCATATTTATTAATCAACCCTCGTATGTTTGGAGAATATAAGTTGACTCCATTTTTAACATTCAGTCTGTAATAAAATTTGTTTCATCGGATTAGACACCTTGTAAATTTGAAGAGAAATGAATTTTCATCATTTTGATACCTCTTTCATTTTTATCTGGTCTAAAAAGAAATTTAAACAGAGACTTTATCAATTCTCGTAATTTTGAAGAGAAATTTACTGCATTTTAATACCAGTTTCTTTATTCTATCTGGTCTAAAACTTGTTTGATAGCATTGGAGACCTTATCAATCAACCCTGATAATTAAGAGATTAAAATTTTTAATAATAGTTTGATTATTCTACTTTGGCTAACACTTGTTATATATGATCGGAGGCCTTATCAATCAACACAATTTAGACAGGTTTCATTATTTTATCTAGTAAATATCTTGTTTTATAGAACTGAGGACCTTACTTATCAATCAACTCTTGTGATTATTTTTATGTCAGTTGCATTATTCTATCTGGTTTAAAACTTATTTTATAGCTACATATATAGAGACATAACTAAATTATCATTCCTTTTAATTTTGAAGAGAAATAAACTGACTTCTATAGAAATACTGATTTTATTCTTCTGTCTGGTCTTTGCTTATCAACGAAAAGCACGTCATTTTGAAGAGAAATAACTTTACTTTATTTTGTTACCAGTTTCATTATTTTATCTGCTTCCGAATTTGTTTTGTAAGATTGTAAGATTTAGAGGGCTTTATTTATTAACTACACCTCGTACATTTCATCTAGAATTTCTGACCCTTGCGTTTTATTTAATCACCATTTTTACGGCCATATAATGTATAAGAGAACCAATCTTTTTTCGTCCACCGCAAAGAATAATTACAAACTACCTCAACAAACAAGCAGAAAGACGTGAAAATGATGACTTTTCGGCCCTAATGCATTTTCGCACTCCCAGTCCGTCATGTTTTTTCCCGCGACAACGATAAAGTTCCGTGACAATTTGATGCCAGAAGTTGAAAATGGCGAATCACCAAAACTTTGAGCCCACATAAATTCCGCCAGTTATTCAGAAATCATCCCTCTGTTGGTGGGGCCAATTCATGGCTTTAAATTTAGCCTGGGCACGCTGCAAAGTTGCTTTAATTCGATTCGTGGTGACTCCAATGTTTCGATCCACTTTGTTCTGAGTGGAGATGGGAGTATCATGGCTGAACCCACTATTTATCAAAGCATTGTATGAGGTACACATATTAGTCCAGACTGTCGTACCTGGAACAAACCCGTTGCTTAATATCAGGAAGCAAGGAGTTTGTAGAACGATCATTTCAAAAGAATTTTTTTTTAAAATCAAATATGAACAAAAAAATCAAAATCAAAACGGGGGGGGTGTCGAAAGTGTAATAGCGACGAATTTTCTAAATGAAATTGGCTTTTATCTGTAAATAAGCATAATCAACATTTAAAAAAAATCTGCCTCGAAAATGATTTCTTTTAGCAAAGGGAATTTGAGGAGATTTTCTATTCATTGTCCAAAGGCTCAAAGAAAGAATCTGAGATAAAATTGATTGAAATATTCTCTTTGCCTGCGTATCATCTTTAATCTATAAAAAGCAAGAAAATTACATTGAAACGTTTAAATCAACAATTGAAAAACTATAATAAATAATTACAAAAATAAACATGTTGGAAACGGTTCAAAATTCGAAAAAATCAATTTAACATTCTGGAAGAGATTTTGGCTGTAAAGAAGAAATAAAATGATTCCGCCACTTTTCTTTCTTTTCTTTCTTTTTCTTTCTTTCTTTTCTTTTCTGTCATTTCTTTTCTGTTTCTTTATTTTCCTTTCTTTTCCTTTCTTTCTTTTTCATTTTCTTTCTTTCTTTTTTCTTTGTTTTCTGTTTGTATATCGAAGTTATTACTTGTTTTGTTTACTTTTCTTTCTTTTCCTTTCTTCTTTTTTTATTTCGTTTTTCTTTCTTTTTCTTTCTGTTTCTTTTTCTTTCTTTGCTTTCTTTCTTCTTTCTTTGTTTTTCTTTCATTTTTCTTTCTTTCTTTTTTCTTTCGTTTTTGTTACCTTTTCCTTTCTTCTTTCTTCTTTCTGTTTCGTTTTCTTTCTTTTCCTTTCTTTCTTTCTTTTTTCTTTCGTTTTTCTTTGTTTTTGAAATTCTTCTTTCTTTTTTCTTTGTTTTTCTTTTTTCTTACGTTTTTCTTACGTTTTTCTTACGTTTTTCTTTCTTTTCTTTCTTCTTTCTTTTTCTTTCTTTTTTCTTTCCATTTCTTTGTTTTTCATTCTTACTTTCTTTTCGTTTTTCTTCCTTTTTTTCTTTCTTTTTCTTTCTTTTTTTACTTTTCCTTTCTCTTTCTTTTTCTTTCTGTTTCTTTTCCTTCCTTCTTTTTTCTTTTTTTCTTTCTCTTTCTTTATTCTCTTTCTTTCTTTTCTACTTTCTTTCTTTCTCTGTTAGAAAACACAGTCAAGAAACCCTAATGCTGTGAGAAAATTTATAAAGGACAAAATTATACCCAGATGAAATATCTCTCTCTCTCTCTGTTTGTCTCTTTCTCTCTCTCTTTCTCTATGTTACCTATTTATCTATTTAAAAAATCATCTTCAGGCATTACTCAATATTGTAACATTTATTACTGTAATGCAAAGACGCTGGCCGTAGCCTACAAGGGCAGATAACTCAGCGGGATTTATGTAATTGATACAAATAGTAATACCATGGAAATGTTTCAAAGACATAAATGGATGTCGCTGCTGATGCAAATACGACTTACGCATATAGGACCTGTGGCCTTGTTCGTGTTCGACACTATTAAAAGATTTATTATTAATGTCATGCGATCGTTTCGTAAGGACAGCCTATAACTATCTATCTATCTATCTATCTATCTATCTATCTATCTATCTATCTATAACAGTGTTTATCTAACCAATTTTTAAATGTCTATACCATTTGTATCCAAACATTTACCCTAAATGAATAGTTGCCTACATAATAATTCTCTCCAAATGAATAGTTACCAACATAATAATTCTCCTCAAATTAATATTTTCCTGCATAATAATTCTCACTAAATTAATATTTACCTGCATAATAATTCTCCCCAAATTAATATTCGATCACAATAATTTTCCCCAATTTAGTATTTGTTTGCATAATAATTCTCCCCAAATTAATATTCGATTACATAATAATTTTCCCCCAAATTAATATTTGTATGCTAATAATTCTCCCCAAATTAATATTTGCCCATATAATAATCCCCCAACATTAATATTTGCCTATATAATAATTCTCCCCAAATTAATATTTGCCTGTATAATAATTCTCCCCAAATTAATATTTGCTTGCATAATAATTTCCTCAAAATTAATATTTGCCGGCATCATAATTGATCCCAAATTTATATTTGCCTATATAATAATTTTCCCAAATTAATATTTTCCTGCATCATAATTCTCCCCAAATTAGTATTTGCCTGCATAATAATTCTCTCCAAATTAATATTTGCCTATATAATAATTCTCCCCAAATTAATATTTGCTTGCATAATACTTCTCCCCAAATTAATATTTGCCTGCATAATAATTCCCATTTCGCATCTCAAGATTCAGTAAATTGTCTTAACTTATGTTGTATACCGCGCCTAGCAAAATTACTGAACACTTGAATAACCTTTAATGATAATAGAGAACCATTTTTATCCTTTATCAGTATGGCTGATGCTAACCAGGAGAGCGACTCATTGCGTTCTTGTTTTTTACTGACATGAAGTGGTGCACTCATACTGAATCAATTTCTGGGTTCTACTGTTAAGAAGCTTGGTTCACTGTGTCGTGCCAAGAATTTTTTTATCTTCAGAGACTTGCATATTTATAAATCTATCATTCTTCCTTGCATTGAACATTGCTGTCATATCTGGTCTGCCCCGGCTATATACATCAAGATTCTCGACAAAATCCAAAGAAGGGCCTTCAGTCACTTTCCCACCGTCGTAAAGTGGCTTCCTTGTGTTTTTTCCAGAAATATTTTCATGGGAATTGTTCTAATTAGCTCCATTGACCGTATGAATTGAAGCCCATTACTAGATTGGCCAGTAGGTTTCATCGTTTTACTGTCTGTGGATTGGCTCGATGGAACCGCAAGTTCTATTCTAATAGTTTCTTTTCTAGCACTTCTCGACTGTGGAACTCTTTCCGGGATTTTTGCTTACTTGTTACCAACAATCTTGCAAAATCTAAATGCAAGTTCAATCGCCATCTTCTGTTTTCCTTGGCCCTATTCTTTTATTGTCCTTTCTCCTCACTAAAGTTTATTTATTCTCTTCCACTTCCAGTAACGTTTTAGCGGCATTATCTCCTTGCTTGGGGTGAAATGATAGAAAAAGACATAGTTGATGTTAAGCTTCGTGTTTTTTTATTTAACAGCAAATAAATTTCTCACATATAAGACGAAAAACATCTATATTTAAAAGATGATATCCTCGTTTCATAAAATATAAGTAGATTAAATTCTTGAAATTAATTGTATATTTTACGAACCACGCAGAAAAAATATTACGAAAGAACTCAATATTGAGGAATGTTTATGGGAATTCATCGACCAAAAATTAGGATTAGTACTTACTTGTTTCTCCTGAAAATTTTATTTAATTCATGGATGTATTTCACTATTTTAAAGCAATATTCGTTATCAGTGTCATTCCAACATCCTATAAATGTGCGAATTCATAATTTTTTTACCAGATGTTTTACAGAACCCCTTCGCTAATGCTCCTCAGGTTTGCAGAGAATCGTCGGCAAAATTATCAATTAATATCTAATCCATCAGTTTTCAAAAGAAAGAGCGGAGATTGGATAGAATCCGCGGCAAGAAATATTCCTCTTTCATCCACAAGACTCTTTGATTATTACTGAGCTGATTTGGCTGGCACATGCATTAACATACTCATACG
The DNA here is from genome assembly GCA_903632075.3 of Acanthosepion pharaonis. Classification (NCBI taxonomy): domain Eukaryota; kingdom Metazoa; phylum Mollusca; class Cephalopoda; order Sepiida; family Sepiidae; genus Acanthosepion; species Acanthosepion pharaonis. The sequence continues at coordinate 396,321 of CAHIKZ030001000.1, read as the reverse complement.
CTCTCTCTCTCTCTCTCTCTCTCTCTCTCTATATATATATATATATATATATATATATATATATATATATATATATATATATATATATATTTTTTGGAAGCATTATAGGAGTGATAGAACAAAAAGATGAGGAGAGGGATAGTGGATGAATCAAGGTAACAGGAGATGTCGATTGAAAATAAGTTGGAGATTATAGCTCTCAGGGAAACAGTAATTTTCCACAGGCGAGAGGTGCGATTGGAGTAGAAGAGACGGCTACATTTAAAAAGTTTCTACAGTGTAAGGGTGAGGAGCGGGATGCCAGCCTTTGGATCGGACAATTACCATGAAAGTATTTGTTTCCAGAGAGAGGCGACGGCGCATGGGATCCTAACAAACGGATCAGGGCCAATTATATTACATATCCGCCTCCTCAAAAACAGCCTCCCATTACTGGTCACGTCCATTACTTCTTAAACGATTAATTAACACGCAGTTGATGATGTGAAATAATTTTTTCGTTTGCAGGCAATGTAGTTACTTAACATCTTAGTCGTTTCAGATATTCAAATGAAGTGTCATTTGGACAAAACAAATTTTATACTTTAAATGATTCATTATTTTTCAGTGTTAAACTAAATTCTCAAAAATGTTGTATGTATGGTGTGGATTTTTTAGATGTTTTCATCTGATTTCGAAATTTGTTTTTGTTTGATAGATAATTCTCCAGTGCATTTAGAAAATGGAAAAAAACATTGGAGGTGAAAAAATCGAAAAAAAAATTTTTTTACTCTTTACGCAAAAATGAAATTTACAATTCAACGTAAAAGATTCGTTGTAAAAAATATATTATAAATAAAAATTATCGTATCGGTAAATTATTATTATTATTATTATGACGGTCCAGAAAGGTGTTTCTTCCTTGCAACATCGAGAACAAAAAAAACTTTTTTTAATAAATTGTTTATTTGGAGTTTAATCAACTGTTGTTTAATATTGAAATTAATAATTGAATGGCAACAATTGATATCTAAAGACGGGTTATATTGCTAGTATAGAATTATTTGAAAAGTCGATTTTGGTCATAGAATCATGAAAATCAATATGCTTGCGACAAATATTGTTTGTTTCTAAATAGCCTTTGTTTATCTTGTACAACAAAAATAACAACAATAATTATTATTGTCTTAACGAACTTTTTCACTCTCACGTTGAAACACCGGTATATAAACAAACGAGCCTGGTCAGTATCTAGATGCTTCATCGTTTGGGAATACCAGCGTTTGCTGTAATGGATAATAAGAAATGTAGAATTTTATTTGAGGTTTCAAAATCAATGATGTTCTTTGGAAAAAGACCACCTTCCTTTCTAATATGGTTTATTTAGTATGACATCTATCACTAAATCATTACTATCTCCAAAAATAACAATATATGCATAAATACATGCATACATACATACATACATACATACATATATATATATATATATATATATATATATATATATATATATATATATATATATATATATATATATATATATATTACATTTTATGTTTATACATTCTTTTTTATAGATACAAATATTTAAAAGTAAATGCTCTGTTTATAATAAACCGTATTAAACAACATCTACCGGCTTGAATGTCCGAGAAATTTTCACAGAAAATATTCGTCCTTATTATAAACAGAGCATTTATTTTTGGCTATATAAAAGAATGTTTAAAATATGTGGTGAATATATATATATATATATATATATATATATATATATATATATATATATATATATATATATATATAGTCTGGCTTTAGATAAACTGAGAAGGTTGATAAGCTCGTAAACAATGTTTAAATACAATTTTGAACAACATTTTAATATCACTAAGTTAAAAGAAATGTCGTGGTCTTGCAACCATTTACATTTTTAGAAATTACTTTTTGACAATCACAGATTATGCCAACATCACAGATTTCAATTTTTATCAGGACGAGTTTTGATTGCGTTTTAGAAAATTAACCTGTAATAAAACAATTTTATATAACTTCAGTAAGGTTGTTTTTTTTGTTTAGCTGCACATTATCTTCTTATGGGTTATTTAATGCCAAATATAATTTTCTTGGGCAAAAATGTATTAAAAATATTTTTTTTTTACTCAAAATTACTGGCTATAAAAATTAAATACATTCGGACAATTTTGGAGGTTAATTATTTTCCTACAGAATTTTGTTGGGATCCTAACAGGTTGTTTCACGTCCTCAATTCAGAGAATATTTGTTTACGAAACAGTTTTGGGGTGGCAGATGTTGAATAAATGTTTATTATAAACTGGACACTGAATAAATAATTTTGAAAACCCGGATGGTCAACTTGTATGAAATAGCGAAGAGAGAGATTAAGTTTTAAAATATTGTATAGTTTAATCAACTGCGTTCGAAATTAATATCAACTTATTGGTATTTTATTTGAAATCATGTCAATATCTGCGCATTTTAGATTCTGTATATAAAACAAACAGCAGGCGTCTCTTTCAGGTTTTCAAAATCAATGACTGAGACTTTAACAAGCCGGAGATATTTTACAAAAAAAAGTCTATAAAAAAATTAGAACACAATGATAAGGTGCCGTGGTCCAAGAAGAAATTTTTCATAAAATCTAGTTTTGCATCCACAACAAAAACGGTTTTCAAAATTACTGGCTTGTTAAAGCGGACAATTTCGCGAACTTACGTCGATTGAATATTTGTTTAGCATTTTGGGTGGCTTAAATTTGCGGATGGCAGGGATGCTTTTTGAAACGCTATTTTAGATTCTGTACATTCTCTTTCATACGAAATCTGCAAAAGCTCACAAAAAAAAAAAAAAAAAAAACACGGATGGCCGATTTCTAATTCTAGTTTCACAACAAGGGGCATACATTTTATATTAAAATGTTTCCTTATAAATTTGACGAATTTATGTTTCAAACATTAGCTTTTTTAAAATTTGAAATTAAAACATATTTTTAATTATAACGTAATTGTTTCGTGGAGTTTCAGTTACCCGTCAAAAATGTGAAACTTATAGGATCTGGTAAAATTTATTCTGCCCCAAGATGAAAGTAAAAAGCGATATAGTGTAGAGGAGATCCTTAATATTAAGACACTAAATCAAGAATTGAAATCATTTTGAATTTGATTCGTCACGTGATCTCGGGTGATTCTTCGAGTGAATGATATTTTTTGCCACGTTGAGATAGTTTAAGTTTGCATCTAGATTTCAGGCTATTTCAAAAACGTTGTAAGATTTAATGCACAATACATCAGCATTCTTTTTGCGTGGCGATAATTCTCATATTGGATCTATTTTGCTGATAAGTCGCTGCTTTCTTTTGTTGTTTTTTAATTGAAAAAAAAATGAGTGAAATTTTAGAATAAAATATGACGATCAGGAATCCTGTGACAAATTTGCATTGTAGGAGCACGTGTGCTACAACCGCAATGATGTATCTAGGGTAAGATAACCTTATGGGCCCCAGACTGGTTTGTATTCAGAATTTTTCTTCTCCTAGACCGGTTTCTACCCAAGGTTATAGATCACAGTTGTCTCTCCTATGATAGAGAATAGATGGATTCATACCTTTCCCAAGAGTATTTGAATGTAATGGATCCGACTTGAATTCGAACTCGCCTCTCCGATTCCTCAATCCGAGCCGCAATCCTCTTCTTCACTGTGTCTCTATAAAATATATAAATTGAATAAAGTGTGAATTTTATTTATTCATAAACGACGTTAAACTAATTTAAATTCTCGTTTCACCAATTTAGATTTATTTACCAGAAACTTTAATTTAAGAGCTTTTAAAACCTTTGTTTAATAAAAGATTTATAGTTTTTATTCAAAGTTACCTTTTAGAATGATAGAATATATAGAAAAATGCGATTAATAGGTTTACTGGGCTGTCTTATATTATTATTTCGATTTTTGAGTAAATATCGAATTAAAATATTAATTTATATAATTTTCAATTACCACTAATATAAGCGTTATTTTACGTGAGTACACGTGTTTAAATTGACATTCCAATGTATTTTTTTTCTAAATTTTCTTAAATGGGGAAATGAATATCAACCGGCTTAGATCGAGAAGTCTCTGTAAAATATAAATGCCTCACGACATTTATCTACCTTCATACAATTTTTCAATAGGGGAAACCAATCTTGTAGTCAACGCGTGCGTTACCACTTTATCCACGGGGTACCATCATGATATATGGGAACATTGCCGAGTGATTAGAACGTTCACATTCCGACCATGAGACCCGGGTTCAAATCTCACCATTGTCGATTTGTCAGGAAGAAGACTTCTTGATGTTATCTTAGTGGAGGGGTGCGGCACCTTTGGAAAATGTCTGAAAACCATACCACAGGTTGACCCAAGCCTTGTGAGAGCGAAATTGGGTAAACGGAACCCATCAATAGCTGCGGTAGTAAGAAGTTATAAGTCAGCGTGGTGGAGGCCTTGAGCGTGCTTGCCTTGTTCAATTGTTGATCACGTTAGATATCACGCTCTTTCCCAGATGGGCTCTGTGGGTGTCGAATAAACACAAAAATGCGCCTGAGCAAGCATCTCCAATAGGGATTGGCTAGCCGCCTTAGCAGACGCGCTTCCTCGAATATAAGTGGCCAGCTATACACTATCATAAAATAAAAGATAAGCCCAATTAATTACTTAAGGAGTGTACATCTCTGTCGTGTGGACGGGGTTCATATATTACTTTAATGAGACTTTTGATCCAGGCCAGTTGGTGTTAAGTTCATTATTTAATAAATAAAAAAAAAACAAAACAAAAGAAATAAAACAGGCATCTCAACTCAGATATGTGTAACCACTGGAAATGAAGTGTCGTATTTTTAATGTAGTTGATATTATGTTCCTAAAACATTTATTTACTTTATTTAAATGTACTTTTTCTAATCCCACTGAGAAGGATATACAAAGTAGATGTTAACGACCCTTCAAATATTCAGTTATATCAGGAAATTAAGAAAAATGACCACGTAATCTGGGAGACATTTCTATAAAAAAAAAAAAAATGGAAAAACAGAGGAACATCGAAGAAGGTGAATCAAGAATTGTTTCTTCCCTAGCAATGTTTACTGTTTTTTTTTCGATTGCGAACACACCGCCATATCCCAGAATGCCATTGCCCTCTTCCCAAATTATCTAACGCAAAAGATGCAAGGCATAATTCTATTTAAGTGCATCGATATTTATACACTATCGAACTGCTAATCTGTGGTCCCAATTGAGCACAGAAAATCTTAAATTTCCCCCAAGAGAAGAAATAAACTCCTTGTTTAGAATAGCTCTTAACTGAGGATAGTAAATAAAATCAATCAATTTAATCCTTTCTTGATTTGGTCCTCCGATTACGAAAAACAAATGCAACTAAAAGAATAAAATGAGATTTTGCAGTCAGTGACTCAGATTGATCGCATTCTTCAGGGTAATCACCGACGAGTTGCGTCTAAATAATGCTGAGTAAGCATATCAGCTTTTCTTATCAAGAAAATACTGCGATTTCCTCGGGGAAGACGCATTGTAAAATTGAAGGAAATAACAAGAAAGTAAAACAGGATTTCTTGTTGCATAAACTGAAGTGATTTTCATTGTAATCAATGATTTCTTTCTACGTTTTAGAGTTGAACGTTGTTGAAACCAATGTCTATAGAAGCCATTAGATAAAGCAAGTTTTTATGAAATAATCTTGAATCCATAATCTCATAGAAAGATAATGTTCTATGAGACTACCGATGGTTTTAAAAGTTATAAGAGAAGTTTACATTGGCACACAGGCATAAATGTAGGGAATTAAGTTAATCATTGCATAAGGTTAACCATAAATCTTCATAAAAAGGCTGGCACAAGTATATATATATATATATATATATATATATATATATATATATATATATAGTTTATGCAAAACTAAGTAATCTAAGTAATTTATTACATGGAAGCTTAAAGTGGTCTGTCTTTATTCAAATATATATATATATATATATATATATTAAGAAATATAGTTTTAAGGTGTGCTATATTTATGGAATAAAGTGCCCAATGTAAGAGATAGAGCATATGTAAATGTAAAATGTGAACATTGAAATCAACACTCAGAGGCGACAGGCTGTTTCATGCTAGACAAAACCGTCAGGCCGCCTGAAAATTGCGTCTAGCAAGAAAGAGCCAGTCGACTGTGAGTACTGACTTCAATGTTCACTTCTCTCTCTCTCTCTCTCCATATATATATATATATATGTGTGTGTGTGTGTGTGTGTGTGTGTGTGTGTGTGTTCGATGATACCCATCTACTAAGGCAGCTAGCCAATCCATAATGGAGCATTTGTGTTTATTTAACACCCACAGAGTCCATCTATGATTTATACTGCAACTATGCTGAGCAGACCTTAGTTACACTTTCTGGGAAAGAGCGTGTCATCTAGCGTGATCAACAATTTGAACAACGCCAGAACTCTCAAACCCTCGGCCACGATGACTTGTGACAGCTATCGACAGTAGCCAACGATTCCGTCTACCCCATTTCACTCACCAGGCTTGGGTCAATCCGTAGTATGGTTCTCAGGCACGTTCCAAAGTTGCCTCACGCTGGCATCGACCCCTCCAGTCCGATAACATTAGGAAGTTTCCTTCCTGACAAATCGACTATGGTGAGATTCGAACCCGGTTCTCATGGTCAGAATGCGAACGTTTTAACCTTCGGCCACGTGCCCATTATATATATATATAAGAGGCACGGTGGAGTAATGGATAGCGTCTTGCAGTGAGGAATCGTAGGGCCGAGTTCGAATTCCAGTCAAATCCATTACATTCACTTACGTCCTAATGGCCTTGGGAAAGGTGTGAATCTTCTTCTTCTACCTCTAGCTATGGGTAAATAGAAGGACAGACTGGGTTCTATAGCCTTGGATGGCAACTGATCTAGGAGAAGGACAACTCTGAATTCGAAACCTGTGGAGGGTCGTTTGGGGACCTTGTGGCATTCGGTGCACCAAGTCTCTGTATTCGGCCCTTCAAAAAGTGTGGATGGTTCTGCACGAAGCCTTCACCACTATAATCAAATCTCATGTGCTGTTGTCGGTTTCCTGGGAACAGATCTGCTTGATCCGCATACGTCGAATTCGACGGGAGAGTCGAGAGTGTATATATATATATATAATTATATTTTCTCTACTCTCTATTGAGCACTCTTTAAGAATAGTATTTGTTCGTTATTGGAATCTATTCCGTATACATATATATATATATATATATATATATATATATATATATATATATATATATATATATATATATATATATATATTATATGTCATCCACAGACAGAGTGTTTCGCTGTTTCACAGCTCTTCAATGTGGCTAGACGTCCGGTTAGGATCGAAACCCGATTGAATTGGCGTCAGTCGGAGCTCCCACAAAGCTGTCTTTTTAAGATTTATTTTAGTTCAACATTTGACCGACAGGACTCAATTCGCTTTTGCCGAAGAGTCTCGCTCAGCCGTAATAGTCACTGTTTACAAACCCACACTTTCTCCCCAGAGAGCTCAACTGAAATCAATCATCCATAGACTGTTTCGCTGTTTCACAGCTCTTCAGTGTGGCTATACGTCCGGTTATACTATATATATATATATATATCGGATATTCTACCACTAAGCCGTCGGCGCAGGGATGAAGAAAGGAATTTTAGCATTTCTTTTAGATAAACACACAGTGACCGACAGGACTCAATTATGTATGTATATATATATATATATAATCCGTTGGTATATAATATATGTATATATATATATAAAATAAAAAAAAAGAACAGTTATAAAATCCGGTGTTCTTATAGATATTTTTTTTTTACAAAATAGTGCTCTTCATTAATATTATAAATTAATTGATTTAAAATATGTTTTTTTCGTCAGTTCCAACCATGTTTCAAAATGCCCCCGAATTTAATTTTGCAATTAAATTAAAAGATTAGTTCCATTTCATCTTCAAGCAATTTTGGAGTAACTTTTAAAATTACCGGGTTTTAAAGACACAGCTAAAATCACATTTCCATGGTTACAGAATATTCTTAAAATTGAACAAGGGATGTCTAGATTTCCACTAAGCCATTGGCAGTTATTAGCTACAATTTGGAAGGGGTAGGGATGTATTTTACAATGAAACCTGACATCAGTTGAAATGGATGTCGTCTGAATGTTTTTTTTAAAAATTGTTAACGGTAAAAAAAATTTCAACGTCACTTTTTTAAATTTAAAGATTTTCGTTTTTTTTTTTTTTTTTTAATACTTTTTATTTAACTACGATTTGAAATATTCTCCTTTTTAATTTTTATTTTACTATATTCTTTTTTAAGAACAGTTAAATGTATTAGAATCCATTATATTATGTTGGATTATTTTAACATATATTTTTTTTTTTCGTGTAGTATTATTTAAAAAAAATTTGGGTTAGAATTCATTCAATTTAACTACAATTTTAATTTTAATTACAATTTCAAATAACTTTAAAATTTAAAAATATTTTCCTTGTTTATTTTAATAGACTATATTATTTATATATTATAGTAAGTAAAATATTTTTCCGTATCAAAGTATATATAAATTACAATTTTTTTTTTTTAACTATATTTAAGTAATATTAATGGCACTTACTACAAAACTAGCTAAGTCATTTCACAGATTTAGTAAACTTTATTTATTAATTAATTTATTTATTTCAAATATATGTAACCTAAATAATAAAAAATTTCCTATGTATGTATAAAGAACAGGTTAGAATTCATTTTATTTAACTAAAATATTAATTACAATTTTAAAAACAACTTTAAAATTTTAAAAGTATTTTCATTGTTAGTTTTAATAGACTATATTACTTTATAACAGAAGGAAAATTACTCATAGTAAGTAAAATTATTTTTCCATATCAAAGTATATGTAAATTTCAATTTTTTATACTTTATATTTAGATATTATTTAAGTAAAATTAATGGCACAGACTACAAAACTATCTAAGTCATTTCTCAGATTTAAAACTTTATCAAATTACAACTTTAAAATTTTAAAATATTTTCATTGTTTAGTTTTAATAGACTATATTACTTTATGACAGAAAGAAAATTACTCATAGTAAGTAAAATTATTTTTCCATATCAAAGTATATGTAAATTACAATTTTTTTTTTTTTTTATCTTTAAATATTATTTAAGTAATATTAATGGCACTTACAACAAAACTAGCTAAGTCATTTCACAGATTTAGTAAACTTTATTTATTTATTAATTTATTTATTTCAAATATATGTAATCTAAGTAATAAAGTTTCCTATGTATGTATAAAGAACAGGTTAGAATTCATTTTATTTAACTAAAATTTTAATTACAATTTTAAAATTACAACTTTAAAATTTTAAAAAGTATTTTCATTGTTAGTTTTGTAGCTAATAACTGATACAATGATATGACATAAGGGAAATCTAGACATCCCTTGTTCAATTTAAGTAGAATATTCTGTAACCATGGAAATGTGATTTTAGCTGTGTCTTTAAAACCAGGTAATTTTTAAAAGTTACTCCAAATTCGCTTGAAGATGAAATGGAACTAATGCTTTTAATTTAATTGCAAAATTAAATTCGGGTTTTTAATTTTTTGAAACATGGTTTGGAACTGTGTAAAAAAACCATATTTTAAATCAATTAATTTATAATGTGTATATATATATATATATATATATATGTGTGTATGTGTATAATTCTTTGGTATATATATATATATATATATATATATATTATAAAAATTAAATTTAAAAAATGAGCGCAAAAAGCATATAAAATAGAAAATAAAGAAATCCAAAATTCTCTCATGAGTTAGCTTTATTCAACTCAAATGGTGTATTGTATTCAGTAACGGAATTTGAGATTTAAAATTAAACATTTAAAAGGGAGACAGTAGTTGAAAATTTGATACAGACAACCAAACCGACGACACAAAATTGCCTGAAAAGTGGTAAGGGGAGGGCGTATGTTGTTTGTTTTAAATGAAAAGAAGTTACACAAATTCAACAATGACACCTTAACACTCAAAGTGGGGTTATAAAAAATGATATGAAATTCAAAGAATCCGAATAAAAGAAGTTTTAAAATGAATTTATTAAAAATATTGATTATATAACAAGAAAATTGCTACTACAAAAAATTACTGAAACATGCTTACAAATAAAATATATTAAGATTAACAATAAAGTGTTTCCAGTTTATATTAAGAAAAAATTTTAAAAATTCAAAAAATATATTTAAAAATATAGATATTTAACGAAAAGTGAAAAGTATTAATAACAAATATTTAGAATATCATAAATATTAAGAATATAATAAAATTATATATATATATATATATATATATATATATATATATATTAAAAAGATGATTAAAATTAAAAGTAATGATAATTATATTAACCATTAAAATTTTAAAGATAAGTTAAATTATTAAGAATACCGACCATAACCAGTATAAAAAACCATATTAAAAAATTAAAACGGAGTTCACAAAGTAGTAGAGGTTATAAAATAGGATTGTGTAAGGAAATGTTTGTCGCAGATTATTTCCACGTCGCCGAGAATAAATCACTAAGTTCAGACTCGAACATCGGGGACAGAAAGAAAATGCCGAAAACTCGATTCGCCAGTACTATTTCACAAATCACAATGCACACAACTAGTCAGAAAGATAACTCCTTCGGCGGCCAAAATCGCCGATTTTTCCCCCGATTTGAGAACACCAACTGCTTGTATTGACCGAACATTTTTTTTCCATTCGTCGACAGCTGGGAGAGGATGTTCAGTAATTTGCATATCAACACACTTTATAGCGACTCCTGCGACGGACTTGTTTTTTTAATTCAAATATTCCATTTTCAGCATAACATGCGGAATGCGTGACCTTTTGTTTGGTAATTTTCTTTTTCGCCACATTTTCTGTCGTTGAACGCAACGCGCTCTCGCTTGGCTTGACGAGGTAAGTCGCCGTTTTCTTCGCTATAGATTGATATAGAGAATGTAAAATATAGATATAACTATAGTAATAAGTATAATATTAGATGGGTTAGATAAATAAATAAAAATAAAGCAAGATCAAAAATATTATAGAAGTTTAAACCTACTATGTGACGACATTTAGAAACTAATACATTCCTTTGATTTAAGTTTTATTATTCTAATTTTCCCTTCTAACCATATGTCACACGCTTAAGATTAGGAGTATGAGCGAAAGCTATAATTTTCCAGTCAATCTGAGGATTCAGACTTTTCTCGCTCAATTCCCATTTTTTTTTTTTTTTCGAAAGAGCTGATATTTTAATTTTCGGTTGAAAAAAGAGTGTCTATGGGTATAAAGTCATTGTTTCCATTCCTCCGCGGGAATTCCGATATAAACATTGTGATTTAACTTATTTTCTTTGGGGTAAATGTTTGCTTGGTATATCACCTTAGTAGCTCTGCATTTACCTTCAACTGAACAATATATATATATATATATATATATATATATATATATATATATATATATATTTTGGTTGGATAGATGTTAGCTCTATCTCTGATATTGAGCTCTTTCTAATAAGTAACGCGCATGTAATATATAAATAATTATACATATATATATTTGTTTATATTTATATACACTTTTCACACACACACACACACACACATATATATATATATATATATATATATATATATATATATATATTTCAGTCTCTTCCTATATATCAGGAAAGATAGATACAGAGATAAGGAGAGAAAGAGGAATATAGAGAGATGTCTCATGTTTTTCCGTCGTCTTCTTTTACTCCCGGTGTCACGCCAGGATACCGGCGATCGTGGCTCTCCACCACATCCTATTCTTTATAGCTCTTAGTAAAACTTGTTTTGTTTTGTTATTTCTCCCAATAACTCTTCTGTCTCCATTTACAAAAGCTCTTTATGCAGGTTACTCACTGATATTCTCTGTCTGTCTTGTTCTACTGTGCCCTGTGAGTGACTGATTCTCCAGGCCCCTTTTCTTCATGATGCTATCCAGATATTCCAACAGTCTCTTCCTGATTATTCTTGTGTGATGATAGAACATCCTCTAAGACTGGTGCAACGTTGTAAAAACCTGGACGTAAATTTTCTGGGCATGATCTATCGATTAAGACATTTTCTAAACATCATATTCATCATGAATTGTCACAACTACGTCTAAAACAAAAAAGGACTTAATATAAAACAGAGCAGTAAGCTAAAATTTAAAGGATAAATTTACTCTATTATCTGTAATACTTGCCACAATAAATATACCGGAGAAACCTCAAGGAATTAAAAAAAAAATTATATGGGCACAAAAGAGTATTTTAAGAAATAACACATAAATGCAGTAGTTGCTCACCGTAATGAGACTGACCACAATTTTGATGTAAAAACTCTGCTCTAATTAAAAGAGAAAACAATTGACTAAGATAACATATTTTTATTGCAAAATGGTCAATTCTGTTTGTTGGGCATTTTTACACTTTATCCTGTTAGGAATAACAGCAACCCCTCTTCCTTAATCTTAGAGACAAATCGTACAAATGCATGCTGGGATTTCTTCCTTGTCAATAACATAGGCCACTTTTCGGTGTCATCCGCCGCATTTTAGTTCTTTCTTGAAGTCAGAATACTGCAATCACTGGTCTGTATCCCTTTTGCATGTTAACACCATCCTTAGTTTGCCTTATTATTGTTGCTTTGCCTACTTTTTGCCCCCATTATTCTAGCTTTGCCTTCTTTTTTCTTGTATATATTGTTTGTTTAGTATTATTTTTGCCTTCTTTTTGTCTTTCACTTCTTATTGTTTATTGCAAACTTTGTCAATTCTGTTTGTTGGGCATCTTTGCCAATTACATTTAAACTTGGCCAATTACTTCAGATCAACTTTTTTTTCTTAAAAGAAAAAATATTTTAGCATGTTTTTCGATAGTGTATTGGGCATCAGAAATCAAAGAAATTGTCGATGGTCATGAATCGATGTAAACATTATTAACTGAAAGAGAAAAAAATCACTAAGAAAAATATTTTTATTGGAAACTTTGTCAATTTTGTTTTTTACCAATTATACTCAACCATAGCGAATTACCCTACAGCAAGGCTCATCTTTTTGCTGTCCCGTCTCATTTCTGTTCTGTCAACCATTTCTCGATACTCCTTAGGAAGGTTCGTCGCTGCTGATTCAATTTTATGAAACCAGTTGCAAACATTTTGACTTTTCCAATCTGAATAGTGTTTTTCTATTTCTTTATTAGGAAGTGACTTAGTACTGTAATCCAAATCCAGGACTTTCTCACTTCTGTTGAAGTAACAATCCATATCTTCAGGAGTATAGCCGTACTCACCACATTTGACCAATTGCAAATTGGTGAGGCTATTTTAACTCATAGTTGACTGAGGAGTTTATTTGCCTTTTAACAGTATGTAGGTTCTGTGCTGCTAGGGTTCCACTTATCCTCCTCACCAGACCAGGGAGAGCTGGTTTATTTGCTTTCACTAAACCACTCAGGTTTTGAATTCAGAGTTGTCCTTCTCCTAGACTGGTTGCCACCCAAGTCTTAGAACAAAGTCTGTCCTGCTATTTAACCATAACTGGAGGGAGAGGAGATGGATTCATACCTTTCCTTAGAGTATTTGCACATAAGTGAATGTAATACACTCTACTGGAATTCGAACCTAGATCTCCAGTTACGCAATCAAAGCCACTATCCATTACCGTAATTGTTATAAATTTGTCTTTATTTATTATGCTCACACCCACCTCACACCACAAAGTACACATCCCTGAAAGTATTTTTACTTTGCCTAGCACACAACTAGTAATATATATATATATATATATATATATATTGTTTGCTTTGTATTATTTTGCCTTTTCTTTTGTTATTGCTTATAGAAAACATAGCCATTTCTGTTTCTTGGACATTTTTTACCAATTATACTTAACCATGGCCAATTACCCTATATTTACCAATTATACTTAACCATGGCCAATTATCCTATATTTACCAATTATACTTAACCATGGCCAATTATCCTATATTTACCAATTGTATTTATTTTATTTACCAATTATACCTTTTCTTTTTTACCAATTATACTTAACCATGGCCAATTATCCTATATTTAAATTATACATTATCCTATTTTACTGTTATGTTGGACCATTTATCCTATATTTACCAATTATACCAATTAACCATAACCATGGCCAATTATCCTAATTATCCTATATTTATACTTAACCATGGCCAATTTTATTATACTTAACCATGGCCAATTATCCTATATTTACCAATTATACTTAACCATGGCCAATTATCCTATATTTACCAATTATACTTAACCATGGCCAATTACCCTATAGTAAGGCTCATTTTTTTTGCTATACCATCTAATCCCTGTTCTGTCATTTATTTCTAGACCCTCTTTAGAAAGGTTATTCGCTGATGATTCGATTTTATGAACATTTTGGCTCTTCAAATCTGAATTGAAAAACACAATGTAAAAGGTAATAATGAATTTAGGAAAGTAACTAACCATATCTTCAGAAGTATAACCGTACTCACCACATTTGACCAACTGCAAATTGGTGAGGTTATTTTAACTCATAGTTGGGTTGGATGGCCATAAGGAGTTTATCTACCTTTTAACAGCTGGTAGTTTTTGTGCTGCTAGGGTACCACCATTCTTAGGTTGTGAACTTTCTGCCTTATTACCATTGCTTTGCCTCGTTTTGTCCTATATATATATACATATAGGACAAAACGAGGAAAATCAATGGTAATGTATCCTATATTGTTGTGACCAAGTAAATGGTTAAAGAAATAACAAAACGAGTGTTACAGATATATCATATATTAAACAGTAAGTACAACGGAAGAGTATTAGACGACTAGTGAGTGTGTGTTGGTTGACCCAGCGTTCAATCTATTCCCCCGAGACCTTCTCTCCTACTAATCTTATAGTAGGAGGAAGAGTCCAACAAACAACATAGACTCTTTAGAGGGAGGACACTACAACACCCCTTCTTTTCAGCCTAACTCCGTATGGAGTCTTTTTTTTAATTACCATATATATATATATATATATATATATATATATATATATATATATATATATATATATATCAGAACAACCACTTTGAATCATCTATATACAGGAATTACGTTCACAGATGTTTTTATCGTTTTACGACAAACATTTTATGTGTTAACAACAGTCACGTTTTATTAAGGTCTCTATTCATTCCTAAATAATGAAAAATTGGATAAGTTTAATGGTAAATTATAATGTTAATAATTTCCAATAATCCAATGCGTATTGTGCTTTCTGGTAATTCAAAGTTCATAAGTAAGGAAATGTGGTTTTTTACTCATTCATTTCCTTTTTCTGTAGACCTGGTATGAAATGAAAGATGCTCAATATCTTTTTCTTTTCGGGTTAATTTCTAAAGGTTCTGTAAATTTCCTTTTTCTTTTGGGCCTTCTGAGATCTGGCACTGATTGCGGTATTGGAAGCTCAAATGTGTCAAAGACGACGTCCATAGTGTTATATTCTAGGGGATCCCTGTCGACTACGCTTTCATACCGTTTTCTAATTTGGTTTACATGTCGTTTGTGTATAAACTTCGGTCCCTGAACCATGTAAATCATGTTACCAATTTGTCTGTCTATTGTTCCTATCTTCCAGTGAGCTTTATTATTCCCAAATACACGAGAAAAAAATTTTTCCCCAATCTTAAAGCACATTTTAACCACTTTATTGCTATTTCCTGCTTTCATTTCACCTGGAAGGAATTTGTCAAATGCCTATTTTATTTTTCTGGCAAACATGACCTCCGCTCGCGTCTTGGCAGATGGGGAATTGCTATTAGGGGTTACATGATAGACCTGCAAAGACTGCTGTCTGACCGTATCAGTGGGAGTACCTCTCACCATCCTCAGCGCTCTCTTGAAAATGTCCACAAAACGATCCGCCTGTCCCTTACTTCTTGGGTGATATGGCGCCGTAGTAATATGTTTGATCAGGAATGACTGACAAAAATCCTTAAATTCACAGGATATGAACTGTATAGCATTGTCTGTTCCGATACAGTCAACAACTCCGAAACGGGAAAATAGCTCGTGCAAAAACTTTACTTTCACCTCTGCGGTCGGCTTCATACATTTCAATATTTCTGGCCACTTGGAATAACTGTCAACTATTACAAGGTAGTAAAAACCATCAAATGGGCCAGCAAAATCAATGTGTATCCGCGACCAGGGACGGTGGTCGGTTTTAGGCCAGAGATTGAATTTTATCGGGGGTGCTTTAGCAGACAAAGTACACCCTTTGCACGATCTTACAGTGTTTTCCATAACCTTGTCCATGTTCGTCCAGTAGACATAACTCCTCATCAGACTTCATTCTTGAAGTTCCCGGATAGCCAACATGGAATTTCTTTAATGTTCTTTTCTGTAGTGTAGATGGGATTACTACTCTGTCTCCGTACATTAGTATGTCATTGCTGAGTGAGTAAACTTCTTAGATATTCTGGTATTTACTATTTAGTTTGTTCTTTACTTCCTTTATGAACTCATCATCGGACGCTTTGTCTATTATCTCATCAATTGTTATAGGAAGCTCCCTGACAGTATTGCACAAGGTACTTATTTCGACCTCTGTTCTTAAGGCAGCAATGACTGTGTCTTCCAGGGGTTCAGCGTACTTAGGTATCAGTCTAGACAACCCGTCTGCATGACAGATTTTAGTGGATGGGAGAAACTCCATTTTGTAGTTATAATTGAGGAGAATGGTTCCCCATCTTTGCAGTCTATTAGCAGTATGTGTTGGCAGACCTTTGTTTTGATCCAAAGCTAATAAGGAGTGGGCGATGGTCTGTTTGCAATAAAAAGTAACTTCCATGAATAAATCTATGAAATTTAGTCACCGCAAAAATGATTCCTAAGACTTCCTTTTCGATTTGCGAGTAACGCCCTTCAGCTGATAATAGCGTCCTAGATGCATGGGCGATTGGCTTTAGCGATCCCTACTTTAACTTTTGTAGAATGCACGCCCCGATGCCGTAGGAGCTAGCATCGCTGCCTTCAATGATGTCATGGTTTGGATCGTAATGAGTCAGGAACAGATCTGATGTAAGGACCTCCTTTATCTTCTCAAATGCTTCCTGGCATTTTGTTGTCCATTCCCACTCTTTATCTTTTCTCAATAATTCATTAAGTGGAGCTCTCAAACTGTACATTCTTAGTGCAAAAACATTGTAATAATTGGCAAGACCCAAAAAACTTTGAAGAGCCGACCTTTTCTGGTTTATTTTTTATTGTCATTGCCCTATGTGGGTCGGGACGTCTTCCGTCCTTGTCAATTATTTTCCCCAAGTACTTAATTTTTTTCTAAGAAAAACTCAAACTTCCCGTCTTTTAATTTGAACCCGTAATCCTGGATTCTCATGAACACTCGCCAGACGTGCGATTTGTGTTCCTCGATGCTTCCGCTTTTCATTAGGACGTCATCGAGACCGCAAAATCCAGACCATTTAACATCGTGTCCATGACCTGTTGAAAAATGGAAGGAATGATTTAACCCCGAACGGAAGTCTTAAAAATTTGTATAAACCCTTGTGGGTGTTTATGCAATGGAGCTTTTATTATTCCTCGTCCACAGGTATTTGTAGATATGCGTCACTTAAGTCAATCTTAGAAAAATATTTTCCTCCACTGAGCTTAGCGAATATCTTTTCTTGACTTGGAAAGGGATAATGGCAACCTTTTAGGGCGCTGTTTAGCCCCGAAGAGAAGTCAGCACATACACGAATTTCTTTGCTTTTTTTAAAAAATATAAACTGTGGGAGATGCCCATTTACTATCTTCAACATTTGCCAGAACTCCTATTTCCTCAAGTGTGTTCAACTCTTCCTCAATTTTATTTAACGAGGCAAATGGAACGATACATTTTTTTCTTAAGAACTGTGTCCATGTCTGGCTTTAACTCAAACGTAGCAGACATTTTTTGTGCGTTTTCCTATTCCTCCATTGAAAACGTCGGGAAATTCTCTTTTTTAGTTCACCTTTCAACTTTTCTGCTTCGTCAGTCAAATGTTCGACTTTTGGACATAATGAGTTAATAGGCATAAACCCAAAGTTGAAACTGTTCTAACCAATCAGTCCCGAAGAAATTACAAGTATTCTTCATAATATACGCCTTTAGTTTTAAAGTTTCAACTTTGAATGACACGTTCGCCCATAAACTTAATAGGGTCACCAGTTACACTTTTAGCTATTTGGTTCATTCTTAACAAATTCAGCTTACCCAGTTTTTTTTCATGTTTGATATTTATTTATGGCTAAATCTGAACCCGAATCAAGCTGTAACCTTATATTTTTGTTAAATATTTGCACTTCAATATATTTCCTGATGTTACGACTTTCTGGTTAATCAGACTTTTTTTTGTCTTGTTCTTAATCCTGCAGTGGAAAAATCCTCTATACCAATGTAATTGACCACACCCGAAACATGGTCTTGACAGCAAAGTAACTTTATTAATTTTTGGTTGACCTTTTTTAATTTTTCTTTGGCCTATTTTTTTTTTTAATATGAACCACGCCATTCTATTCGCTGTTTTTCGAATCCTCTCTGACGCTCTCGAAACGTTGGCCATCTTCGGCAACTTGCTGTAAAGTTATGTCAGGTTCGTTTTCAAGCTTTTTGAGTATCCTACGACGTATTTCGGCGTCTTTCGCTGAAATCAAACCCTGGATGAAAGTGAGGCATTTAAAATTATTGGCACTTAACTCTGCCAATTTAAAGTCATCGCAGTGTTTATTGACTACACTCGCGAAAGTAGTATAATCTTCGTCTTCTTTGCGAGTGAGATTCATGCATTTCCAACGCCTGTGGGACAGTAATGTTTTTGGAATGAAGAGTTCTGTTAATGATTGAACCGCCTCTTTAAGTCGCTGGTTTTCTTAGGCAAAATATAGTTGACAAACTTAGTATATTCTGCTGTGCTTAATTTTCTGAGGAGTAGGCGAACCTTTTTATGGTCACCCCAACTTGCACAATCCGTATTTTATAAATCCTCGTAACGTTTAAAGTACGAAGCGAATGTAATTTCTTCTTCAGATGCAAACGTGAAGTTTTCAATAGCACTCTATAAAGCATTTTGAGAGAACACGTTTTCTCTGTCATCATTTTAGCTTTTGACGGATATATTATACAAGTGCCTTTGCTCATTCTGTGTTTGAAGGAGCATTTCTTCCAGTTTCTGTTGTCTAGCCAGAATTTCTAGATGCAATTCCTCAAATTTCTTCTGGTATTCTGTTTGTTCTCATTATAATTCCTTTTGTCTTTCATGATATTTCTGTTCCAACAGTAGTTGTTGTTCCTGTTGGTGTTTCATCAAATCTAGCATTGCACTTTTAAAATCGTCCATTTTACTGCATAAAATTAAGAAATGAGAGAGGGGAATTTTTTTCTCTTTACCCTCTTAATCAACAATAAGTTTGTTTGACTTGTATGATTCTTTTACTAAAAAATTTAAAAGTGGGAGAGGGGGTAAATTTTTACTTTGCCCTATTAGCTAAAACAATAAGTCTGTGACTTGTACATTTCTTTTACTGAATTGTTGGAATAGAATAAAATAACAAGTTTCACCAACCTTCTTCCCAACCACTGATATGAAGGCGTAGAAATCTTCTTGTTTTGAAGAGTTTCTTATTTTCACTGTCAGTGTTGTAATTAACACTGGATACTCTTTTGTCGTGGACTTTGATTAGAATTCCTTTCTTCACCATTGTTGTAGACACTGGTAAAAAATTTTGTTATGATTTAACGAAAAGTCCATTTCTTCAAATCCTTCATCACCAACCTGGTGTGATCAAGTAAATAGAGAAATAACAAAATAAGTGTTGCAGATATTTCATGTATCTCTTATTAGTGTAAGAAAAGTTTGACTTTTACTATCCCACTCTGTCTCCGATCTATCTGCTCAAAAACACTAAAAACAACTCAATGGTAGATTATTCGATGTTTCTCGCTACCCATTCTTCCTATAATATATAGAGTGTGTTAAAGTTTATGTTGTGGACCCAGAATAGGTCCGGAAGAAAACTCGAACTCAGCAATTTAGTGAAAACAGATTATTAACAAAAAGAACGAATACAAAAGTGTTGCACGTCTGACTGACAGCAAAGTACAGTAGTCACTCGTCAACGATACTTAACAGTCCCCCCACGAGGAATGTATGTGGCACAAGGCCGAGTTTAATGTGGGTTTCTCCGAGTCCATAGTCTCGGCCAAAAAATATAGCCTTTGAACCCGCCTAGACGGGTTCAGGGCCTGTCTACCTCCCCGAATGAAACTTTGGCCTTCGGCAAAACTTCGTCTGGGTTCCTCTCTGCCAAAGCAGAGAGTTCGACAGAAATCGTACACAGAAGACGTACACGTATTCAATTCGTCAACTATACTTAACATTCCCCCACGAGGAATGCATGTGGCACAAAGCCGAGTTTAATGTGGGTTTCTCCGAGTCCGTAGTCTCGGCCAAGAAATATAGCCTTTGAACCCGCCTAGACGGGTTCAGGGCCTGTCTACCTCCTCGGACGAAACTTTCACCTTCGGCAAAACTTCGTCTGGGTTCCTCTCTGCCAAAGCAGAGACTTCGACCGAAGTCGTACACGTAGTGAACTCGTCAACCGTAGACTGCTCTCTTGAGAGGCATAATATAGTAATATGACGAGTCCATTTAGTCCATAAAGGTAGGTCCCATAACAGTTTACAAGCCCCCTTTCTTCATAATATTCCAGAAATTTCACCTTATGTTTCTGATTTTAGTATAAGTGCTCTTCTAATTTCAATTTTGTTTTATAATTTTTTCAATGTTGGATGGTATCCTCAGGATCCGTCTGAGAAATCGAATCTTAGTCCACTCAAGTCTCTTCGATAGTTTTGATTATTTCAGTAAAACATATTGAGTAACTTTGATATTGTTATAAAGGTGATAAACCTTTATTAGTGCTGCATCTCAAGATACTCACATGATACCGTGTTGATGGTAGACTCAGAAAGGAAAGTGAAAAGTCTTCCATAGAAGCTAGCGAAGGAAGGCATGAAAAAAGAACCAACGTAAGAATCTATGCCACGGTTTTAAATAGTATTGTCAATTCGAGATCTTCATATGGATATCAGGCATGGTGTCAAACCAGATTAGAAATATCTATACTATATACAGCTTCATTACAAATCGCTTCGAGCGAATATAGCCTGTAGGTCTTTCCGTGTGATGCATTGCCCCCTTATTCTGTGGTTCTCTTAGTTGACGGTCTTTAGGCGATCATAATAAAGTTGTCTTCTTCTCTTTGCCGTGTGACCACAAGTCGTTCTTTTAGTTCGGAGATGATATGAGAACTTTAACAAAAAGGGATTTTTAAACTTAACTATTTTATTAACACTTCGACGTGTACATTTCTAACAAGCCAGTTGGGTTGCTCTGTCAACCCTACTGCGCATCAAGTTCCCCAAGACACGAAATAACCACGTCTAATCTGACTGAAAACACTTTCTAACTCTAACATTCCCACGTTCGTCTAAGCCAATCAAAATCATGATCCCTATTTTGTCTACCAGCTGACCCCATATTCAGCCTCAGAAGGTCTGAGGCAAATACGCTGCCGCTAAAAATAATAGTTTGAAACTATTATTTAACACGTGGTCCATCCTTCTTCGAACCTTGTGGGTTGGCGCTTGATGACGTTCATGGGCCCCATAACTCATTAAAGTTGTAGGGGCACGAAGTGGTGTGTCTTGGGTAGGAACCCAACTGTTTCCAGGTTTGTTCGAATTCAGTTTTTTTTCTCCTATACCAAAAGAGAGAGATTCATACTATTCCCAAGAGTAATAGTACGGTAGTGAATGTATTGAATTCGACCTGAATTCGAACTCGGCTCTCCGATTCCTCAATCCGAGCCGTAATCCTTAAATATAAATCGTCCCTGTGTTGGTGATACAGAATAAAAAATAACTTGAAACCAATTACTTGATTTTTCAACAGCAGCAACAACTAAAATCCCTGTCTATTCCTTGTCTGCCTACCTACCTACCTATCTATCTCAGTCTGTTCATATATATATATATATATATATATATATATATATATATATATATATATCTCAGTCTGTTCATATCTATCTATCTATCTATCTATCTATCTATCTATCTCAGTCTGTTCATTTCTATCTATTTCAATCTCAGTCTGCTCATTTCTATCTATCTATCTATCTAGCTAGCTAGCTAGCTAGCTATCTACGTAATGAAAATGTTAGAATCCCTGCTGAAATATGCCCGGAAAGAGGTGATGTAATCTTAGAGCTTTTGCACACGTTACTGGGAGAAAAGTACAATTCTCCATCTGTGGAGAGACGCTATTCTTGTTTCACTTTATAAGAAGGGACCCCAAGGATATATGTGACAACATTCACGGGATATCGGTACTGTCAGCTGTTGGAAAAGTGTTTTCTAGGGTAATGCAACGTTGGCTGCTAGATCACGTTGCATCAAATATTCTGCCTGTGTCATAATGTAGCTTTATGCCGAATCAAAGAACAATCGACATGATCTTCACTGCCAGCCAGCTTCAGGAGAAATGTAGGCAACACCATCTAGACATGTATCAGTATTTCATCGTATCTCACAAACGCTTTTGACACAATACATAGACCAACGCTTCCTCTGAAGCTTGGGTGTTCCGAAATGTTCAAGGCGCTCATTCGCTCTTTTCATGAAAATATGTAAGTGTCTATTCCAGAGCTGAACTCTTAGAACCTATTTCAGTCGAATCGAGAGTGAAGCAAGGTGATATTCTGACATTTACACTATTTGCTATATTTTTTTTTGCCACCGTGATCATGCAGGCTTTTTCGCAATGCGATGATGACATATAGATTCGTTATCGCGCACCAGGAATGCTTTTCAACAGGTGTTGATTCTCTGTTGTGATTAAGACATCTGTTGCTCTGTTTGGTTATCTTCTGTATACTGACGCCTCTGACCTTGTTACACAATGTAAGAAGAATTTGCAGCACATTATGGACTGTTTTTCAAACCACCTATGATGAAGTCGTAGATACAGTTGTCTACATCGGCAGTACATTACCTCGATCTAACCTACTGTTGTGGAGTTATTTCGCAGTGGATGCTTGTATTTGTACTAAATCGGGCCTAAATAGGTTCGACGTACAAAACGTTAGGAACTTGATATAATAGGTATTACGCAGAGTAATCTTGTTGTGGTCGCTGACTACTTTCGTATTCGAGTAACTGTCGACTATTGTCGTCCGACATCGTCTGACCCTCGTTTCTCTTACTACTCCTACTTATATTAGGTGGAAGAGTCTATTAAGTATAGAATAGGTGTGTTTCACAATAACACCCCCCTCCTAAAACTTTACTTCGTAGGAGTAAAACAATTTTCTTTATTTATTTTTTACAGGCAATATGAAGAAAAAACAAAAAAAAAAAACTTCATTTTTTTTTTAGCAACATCGTAGCGTATCTCCTACGTTTTGGATCCACATTTAAATGATCAGTTGCCTTTCTTTTCCTCCTGGATCGGCGTACCTCAGGTAAAATCGTTGCCGGCGTTGTTAGATCAAACGTATCGAAAATCACCTCCATCGGCGTCTCTTCCGCGGGACCGCTGTCAACCACGTCTGAAGAGCATCGTCTGATCTGGTTAATGTGCCGAATGCACGTGAATTTTTCACCTTTCACCAAGTACATCATATAGCCAATCCGCTTTTCTATTTTTTTTAATACCTCCATAGTGTTACCAGAAACAACCTTCCGCTTTGAGCTTCTTAAGGATGGAGTCACAGTTTCTGTAGGTTCTTCTTGTGGTTCTATTTGTTTAGCCTCTAGCTTCCCTTTTGTTGATCTTGTGCTTCTTAACGTTTTCTGTGGTGACTTCAGTTGACTTAAATCATTTAATAATACTGCATGTCCTTGGCTGCGGGTAACTCGATCCCCAGTTTTTTCTCGGTGTCGGCTTCATCTTTACTTTCAGGGGCTTTTTTTTCACGTATGCCGTCAGTGTTGCCCATTCACTATACTCAACTTTTTTTAAGTATACTGGTTTTCTCTAATCTATCCAATTCTTTATCTATCTGTTCAATTGAGGCAAACAGCACATTCCTTTTCTTTTTTAATACCGCCTGAGCGTTTTCTTTTAGCTGGAATTTTGCCTCCCTCTCGGTACATGTTCCCAACCCTGGAGAAAAACAGTAGGACATGTTTCCTTAAGATTCTCTACTAATTTTTAGGCTTCGGTGTTTAAACTTTCTACCCTGTAACAGAAGGAATTTATTGGTAGATCCCATAATTGGAATTTTGTTATCCAATTCGTACCAAGTAAGTTCGTGGTATTTTCTATGACAAATAGTTTAGCTTTTCGCGTTTTTTTTTTTATTTAACGTGACGTTTGTAACAAATTCCCCAATAAATTTTATTTTTTTCTCCCGTCACTGACCTCGCGATTTTCTTTGTCTTCATTAAAGTTGGTTTCCCCAACTTTTTCCACGTATGCGAATTTATGATAGGTAGATCTGAGCCAGTGTCAAGTTGCATTCTTATATTTTTATTACTTATTTCGACGGTAACAAATTTTCTGGTTATTCCATCTTTTACCTCGTTGGACTTTAATTTTCTTATTTTATTATCTTTATTTTTTGACCTGCAGTGCGTGCTTATGACCCACTCTTTTACAGTTGAAACATTTTTTATTCCTAAAATCGCAATATCTGTACCAGTGTAGGTCACCGCAAGCAAAACATGGCTTCGGGAGTTTTTGTTTATTTTTCTCTGGTATTTCACTTTTTGCTTGATAATTCGCAATTTTAGAATTCTTTTTGGTAGACTGACTTTCCTTTTTGTAGCGTATTTTCCTTACATGCGAAACGCCAGACTGTTCTATCTTTTTTTAATCTTTCTTTACGCTAACATATCTTGTGCAGTCTTCTGCCAATTTCTGTACCGTAATACTTGGATCGCTTTCCAATTTTGCCAGTACTAATTTTCTCAACTCTGCGTCTCTTTCTGATACCAGCCCGTGAACAAACACCAAGCACTTAAAATTGTCTGCGCTTAACTCTGCCGGCTTGTATTCTTCACAATGCTTGTTCACATTGGCTGCGTACGTTATATAGTCTTGTTCGTCATCATTCATCAGATTCAAACATTCCCACCTCTTTGAAACAAAGATGTCTTTTTACTAAATAATTCACTTAATATATTTACCGCCTCGGTAAATGTCAACTCGCTAGTTTTTTTCGGTAAAATGTAGTTTATCAATTTGTTATGTTCAGCAGTTCCAAATCTGCTTAAATGAAGTCTAACCTTCTTTCCTTCAGACCACGTCCATATATTTTTTATAATACTCCTCAAAAGTTATCTCTTCATCTGAACTGTACGTGAATATTTCAATCGAATTCCATATTGTATTCTCTGGGAAAGAATAATTTTGTAGATTTTTCTCTTTCCTCTTCTCAGTTCTTTCCAGAATTTTGTTTTGAAACTCCCTATGCATCTGTTCCATTTCTTATTGAAACTGCATTTGTCTATTAAAAATTTCCTCCTGTAGCTGTAAATATTTGTTGCTCTAATATTGACACCGTTGACCCGACTGGAACTTAATGAATTCCCGGAATATATTTTTGCATCATTCCTCCATCTTCGCAAAACGTTTACACAATGCGTAAATACTGTAAAGCTCAACGAATTTGCAATTCTTAACCTATTTGAGCAAACTGCATTATCGGGAAAAAATTTCTTTTCTCAGTTGCGAATACGACAGATTTTTTCGTCACTAAGTTGATGTATTGACTTGCGAAAAACTTTGCCAATTTTTTTTTTTTTTTTTTTTAATTGTGAATCCGAGACTTTGTCGCTGAAGTTATTGTGGCGAGCGAATTTTTTCTTCTTCCGTATGATTGCGAATTTCGTCGCCAAAGTTGTTGTGGAGTTATTTCGCAGTGGA
The DNA here is from genome assembly GCA_903632075.3 of Acanthosepion pharaonis. Lineage (NCBI taxonomy): Eukaryota > Metazoa > Mollusca > Cephalopoda > Sepiida > Sepiidae > Acanthosepion > Acanthosepion pharaonis. The sequence continues at coordinate 370,190 of CAHIKZ030001000.1, read as the reverse complement.
TGCTTGTATTTGTACTAAATCGGGCCTAAATAGTTCGACGTACAAAACGTTAGGAACTTGATATAATAGGTATTACGCAGAGTAATCTTGTTGTGGTCGCTGACTACTTTCGTATTCGAGTAACTGTCGACTATTATCGCCCGACATCGTCTGACCCTCGTTTCTCTTACTACTCCTACTTATATTAGGTGGAAGAGTCTATTAAGTATAGAATAAGTTTGTATCGCTATAACACCTACTTGAAGATGAGATCTGTTATAGACCCTCGAAGGCATGTGATGCATTTGGTAAACTTGAGTCAAGGCTTTGATCAAAATCAAGCATAAAAGCAACAGAAAAGTTGAGGTGTATCATGCGTGTGTTTTAACAACCATACTATACGGCTGTGTGATATGGACAAGTTACAGCAGACATGTTCAGCGACTTGAGCGCATTCATCAGCGTTGTCTTCATAATATTCTAAAACTCTCCACTGGCGATCACATGTGCCTGATACAATACAGCGAAAACGACGGCAGTGTAAATCACACAATCTGAAGGACACACTCAAAAGTAGACAAGTAGATATTGGGAAGATCTTTCAAGAATGGAAAAATCTGATTGCTACTGGTATCAAGAATTTTGAGAACAGCAGGATAGGATATATACAGCAAAAATGTGCAGGCAGGTATGTAAGAGGCGTCAATCCTCTCCCGGAACACAGATCGAAGGAGTCTCTTATGTGTGATCAATGTCATCACAATTGCTTTTCAAAAGCTGGTCTTGACATTGTGATGTCAACTACCAAGATGACATCCCCGATGCACAATCTGGCATAACATGTGCATTTCCACAGTCACCATCCAGAAGGGCAAAAAGCAGTAGGAAGATTGACATGTTAGCAATATGGGAAGAACTGCAAGATTCTTGCAGGCCCTAAAAACTATTTGAGATATAATCAACGACGAATGGTGAAAAATTAAGAAAGTTAAAGTACAAGAGATGGTTATCAATGGACTCATATATATATATATATATATATATATATATATATATATAAAAAAAATTTAATATATATTATATATATATATATATATATATATATATATATATATATATATATATATATATATATATATATATATATTTATTAAAGACATTTTATGTTTAACGTTCTTTTTATAGATACAAGTATTTAAGTAAATGCTCTGTTTATAACAAACAGTATTAAATAACATTTACCGGCCTGAATGTTCGAGAAATTTTCATAGAAAATATTCGTCCTTTGACAGGATTTTCTATGAAAATTTCTCCAACATAGATATTTATTTAATTAAACAGATCATTTACTAAATACTTGTAAAAAAAAAAGAACGTTAAATTTTTAATAAATAAATTGTCAGACTTTAATTTCTTAATATATATATATATATATATATATATATATATAATTTAAATTTATATATATTTAATTTAAAGAAAAAAAAACACTTTAAGGCTCCATTGTAATAATTTATTTCACCAGAGAATTTTATTTTTCCCTGGATCTTCAGACATCACTTTCAAAAGGTGAAACGAAAAATGAAATCTTACTCGACTCAAGTCTCTTCTGTAGTTTTGACTATTTCAGTAAAACATGTTGAGTAACTCTGATATTGTTATAAAGGTGATAAACCTCTTTTTTAGTGCTGCATCTCAAGATACTCAACAAAAAGGGATTTTTAAACTTACCTATTTTATTAACACTTCGACGTGTACATTTCTAACAAGCCAATAGGTTCGCTCTGTCACCCCTACTGGGGAGCTAGTTCCCCGAGACACGGAATAACCACGCCTAATCTCACTGAAAACACTTTGTAACTCTAACATTCCCACGTTCCAAAATTTACACTTTTGACGGGAAGTATTACACTTATATAGAGGGTAGCGAGGGATGGTATGAGAGACATGGTCGAGTTTAGAGAGGGAAGGGAGAGTTTTAAAATTTATTTTTATATTTCTTTTTATTATAATACGTAATATTGAGGAAGGAGGGGGTAAGCATCAGACATTGACCTATTTAATCGGTCAGCTCAGCGGAAATGATATGGAGAAAGGAAAAGGAGAAAAAAGAATAGTTCTTGTCAAAAGTGTAAATTTTAATTTCATTTCTCGTTTCAAATTTTGAAAGTGATGTTTGAAGATCCAGGGAAAAATAAAAGTCTGGTGAAATAAATTATAACAATGGAGCCTCGAAGTGGTCTGTTTTTCTTTAAATTAAATTATTTGCTCTGAATTAACATTGAGCTCTCATGATTTCATCCTCCTTGGGATTATCCATATGGATTACCAAGATTTTCATTACTTAAGTAGATATATATATATATATATATATATATATTTGAACAACAAGAAAATTAAAAATTAAAAATTAAAATCATTAGGCACACTGGGTTTGTAGATTAATATTCTTTCGTTTTTTTTATTATTATTATTATTCCATTTAGATTCCTCGACTAGTTTCGACCGAAATGGCCATCATCGGGAGGCGAAATATTTCTGCTTGCTGTTGGCAAGAAACTACAGAAATGAATGTCTTTTGTGGAGAAAATGAACTTTTGTCTGTAGTTTTCATTTGTTTTTTTTTTTTTATCTTTTTTCATGAATCTTTTAACATTCCTTGTGTTGATCAAACAGTCTCTTTTAAGTTGTTATTTGAGATAAGAACTGGATAGATACATTTATCCTGAATTCTCTGGTCAGTTTGACAGTTTTATTGGACCTGGTGAGGGGATGTGTCTCTGTTTAGTGTTTGTGTGTGTGTTATTTGGTTCTTAGGGGTGAGTGAGTATGATATGTGTAAGCGTGTGTATTGCTGTAGGTGTGTGTTATCATTTAGCTCATTAGGGGTGAGTGAGTATGGTGTGTGTACGTGTGTATAATCATGTGGGTGAGTGTATAAGTGTGAGGCCTCCATTACTCCTTAAGCATGTCTGTCTTGTGTGGGTGAGAAATGTGGGTAGGTTTTGATTTGTTGATTGTTACTATTATATGTTTGTTAAATTTATGATTTAGCCCGGCTGGGTATTGTGTTTTTTAGACGTTGTATCCACTTATTTTCATGGGACTCTAAAATCTTTCTAATGTTATCTGCTCCGAACTTTTCTATTCTCTCAATTATAGTGAATTTGGCATGGGTTTTGAAATCGTGTTTTCTAGGCGGAAATGTTGTTCTACAGGTAATAACTGTTCATAGGGAGTCGATTTAATTCGCTTACGATAATTATTAATTCTGTAGTTAAAGGGCCATTCAGATTTTCCTACATATTGTTTCTGGCATAGTGTGCATTCTAGGAGGTAAATTATGTTTTGACTTCTACAGTTAGAATCGTGGAAGATTTTGAAAGTAGATTTAGTGATTGAGCTAGTGAATGAATTCGTGTTTTTAATATGGTTTGCAACATTAACTTCTTTTGTTGTTACATGGTTGGGAAAATCCTGTTGTTTTTTGTTCTCAGTTTCTTACGGATTACCTTGTCCCCTGAAATGTGGTTACTACCTATGATTTCTTTTTAGGTTCTACGATATGCAAGAAGGCCGGGTTCCTTAAACAATTTTTTTAGGTCTGGTTTGAGATGTAGTATTTCCCAGCGACGTTTGATTATTTGGGATAGTGGAGGCAGAGTGGGATTGAAAGTGGTTACTAGAGGGATGCGGCTAGATTTATTTTTAATCTTGTATATTAGGGTGTCTTCTCTAGGTGTGGAAATTGCTTTATTTATTTGTTCCCTGATTAGGTGTTGTTTATAGCCACGTGTTGTGAATTGATGCTCCAGATTTTCAATGTGTTTATTTAATTCTTCATTGTTGGAACATATCCTTCTGAGTCTAAGTGCTTGTGAATAGGGAAGGTTCGCTTTGAGGTGTTTAGGGTGGGAAGACTTAAAGTGTAGATAGTTGTTGGTGTCGGTGATTTTAGTTTGTGTAGTGTCGTTTGTAGTTTTCTGTTTTCATCTATGTAAATGGGGACTAGGGTGTCTAAAAATGTTACTGATGTTGTGGATTTTTCATATTCAAACTTAATTGAGTCGTGCACTGTGTTTAGGGTCATAAGGAATTGGGTAAGTTTGTCATCACTACCCGTGTATACAAAGAATATATCATCGATATATCTTGCATAGAATACGCAGTCGCTACCAATGATTGGATAGATATGGGTCTCCTCAAATTTTCCCATGAATATTGTAGCATATGATGGAGCTGCAATGGTGCCCATGGCACAACCTCTTATTTGAAGGTAGTGTGCTCCATTGAAGTTGAAAGTATTCAATGTAAGGACATGCTCCATGAGTTTTATGATGACTTCTGTGGGGGGGTCCTGTTTTCTTCTTTTTAGTAAGTGCTTCCTGAAGGGCGGCCAGCCCTTCGATGTTTTAATGTTTGAATATAGTGACCTAACGTCCATAGTCACTAGAATAGCTTTCTCTGGTACTGTTTGTATGTGATTAATTTTGTTCAGTAGATCTGTTGTGTCTCTGATGTAGGATTTTACTTCCTTAGCTAGCGGTTGTATGTAATGGTCTATGTATTTGGAAATTTTTTGTCGTGTGGCAGTTGAACGATGAAATAACCGGCCTTCCTGGATTGTTGCTTTTGTGTATTTTAGGAAGGAGATAGAAGCGGGCAGGTGTAATGTTTGTGGGTGTAAGTGTTGTGCATGTTTCCTTGTCGATTAGATTGTTGCGGAGCATTAAGTTTAGTGAGCTAGTTAATTCTTTTTGGTATTCTGGAAGGGGATCTGTAGGTATGCTTTTGTAGGTTTCTTTGTCGGCTATCTGTTTGTTGGCCTCTTTAACGTATTCTTCGATTCCCCAGATCACTGTCGCACCCCCTTTGTCAGCCTGTGTTATGATTACGTCATCCCTATGTGTCAGTGTATCGAGGGCTATACGTTCTCCTTCAGTCATATTGTCACGCGGCAGCTTACGTGCTATTGTTTTTCTTTTATGTCATTTGTTGCGGCTAGTTCAATGTCTGTATAGTAATGTCTGTGTTTTGTGGGGTGTAGGTAGTATCCTTCTCTTTTAATGTCTCAAGTATAGAAGGTGTATGATCATTTTCCCCATAGTGGGCTTTTTAACCTTATTCTTCTAAAGAAGGATTTCAGGTCCTTAGCCAAGGTGTCTTTATCAAACCTTGGGGGACTAGGACAAAAGCTTAGTCCTTTATTTAATACCCTGAATGTATTGAGTGAAAATTTATTGTTACTCAAATTTATAACTCGCCCGTATGGGTCAAGTTTGAATTTGCAAGCATGGCGAAGTTCTTTTGTAAAAGCTCAAAGCTTGCATCATATCTCCTATTAGGGATGCTATACCCCCCCACCCAGGTGTCCTGGTTGGGGGCTTATTCCGTTTTTTTTTTTGGTTGGGTGTGTCTGTTGTTGACTGTCTACTAGGGGCTAATCTAGGTGGTCTGGGATGTCTAATGGGGTTATGCGTTCTGTAGAAGGGCTGCTGTGTTTTTGTTTGTGTATGTTTGTACGGCACCCTAAGGATGTCCGCGTAAGTTAGTGGTTTGTTTTGTGTGTGTGTTTGTTTTGAGGTTCTAGCTATCGTTGATGGTGGCGGTGTTGTTATTGTTGGTTGTGGTGCTGCTGTTTGTCTGTTGGTGTATTTATTTGGTCTGTTTTGTGTTTTTGTGCATTGGTTGTGTGGTGGCGGTGTTTTGTTGTTTTCTTTTTTGGATATGGTCGTTCACTTTTTTTCAGAGTTTGGCTTCATTTCTTTTTTGTTCCTCTGTCTAGAGGAAATATTCCATCTTAATTTCCTTTGTTTTTCAGTTTTTGTTTTTGTAGTTCCCTCACTGTTTGGTCTGTGTGAGCTTTTTATGACATTCTTGATGTTGGTATATTCTTCCGTGTCCGTTTGTTTTTTTATTTTCTCATCGAGCAGGTTAATTTCTGCTTTTGTTGCTGTTATGTTTTCTTGGCAGAACTGCATGGTATCCTGCATGAGTTCCCTGGAGAAGTCTTCTAATTTACGGTACCATGATGCTAGAAACGCGTCATTGTAGTTACCTATAGAAGGTTCTAAATCAATCCTGAAATTGGTTGGTACTAATCGATCCTTCAGGCATATCGCAATATATTCCCGGTGTGATTCATACCTGGCTAATTTGTTGGTTGCTCTATTCATGCGGATAGCCAATAATTCTGTGTTTATTGGTTCTGTTGGTGTTATGTCCTCGGCATTTGGTTCAGTCCCGTGTCCATTATTCATGATTATATTTTGAACAATAAGAAAATTAAAAATCAAAAAATTAAAATCATTAGGCACACTGGGTTGTAGATTAATATTCTTTCGTTTTTTTATTATTATTATTATTCCATTTAGATTCCTCGACTAGTTTCGACCGAAATGGCCATCATCGGGAGGAGAAATATTTCTGCTTGCTGTTGGCAACGGAACTACAGAAATGAATGTCTTTTGTTGGAAAAATGAACTTTTGTCTGTAGTTTTCATTTGTTTTTTATTTTTATCTTTTTCACATGAATCTTTTAACATTCCTTGTGTTGGTCAAACAGTCTCTTTTAAGTTGTTATTTGAGATAAGAACTGGATAGATACATTTTTATCCTGAATTCTCTGGTCAGTTTGACAGTTTTATTGGACCTGGTGAGGGGATGTGTCTCTGTTTAGTGTTTGTGTGTGTGTTATTTGGTTCTTAGGGAGTGAGTGAGTATGATATGTGTAAGCGTGTGTATTGCTGTAGGTGTGTGTTATCATTTGGCTCATTAGGGGAGTGAGTGAGTATGGTGTGTGTACGTGTGTATAATCGTGTGGGTGAGTGTATAAGTGTGAATGTCCATTACTCCTTAAGCATGTCTGTCTTGTGTGGGTGAGAAATGTGGGTAGGTTTTGATTTGTTGATTGTTACTATTATATGTTTCTTAAATTTATGATTTAGCCCGGCTGGGTATTGTGTTTTTAGACGTTGTATCCACTTATTTTCATGGGACTCTAAAATCTTTCTAATGTTATCTGCTCCGAACTTTTCTATTCTCTCAATTATAGTGAATTTGGCATGGGTTTTTGAAATCGTGTTTTCTAGGCGGAAATGTTGTTCTACAGGTAATAACTGTTCATATAGAGTCGATTTAATTCGCTTACGATAATTATTAATTCTGTAGTTAAAGGGCCATTCAGATTTTCCTACATATTGTTTCTGGCATAGTGTGCATTCTAGGAGGTAAATTATGTTTTGACTTCTACAGTTAGAATCGTGGTAGATTTTGAAAGTAGATTTAGTGATTGAGCTAGTGAATGAATTCGTGTTTTTAATATGGTTGCAACATAAACTTCTTTTGTTGTTAAACGGTTGGGAAAATCCTGTTGTTTTGTTGTTTATATATATATATATATTAATTGATTTAAAATATGTTTTTTTTCGCTACACAGTTCTAACCATGTTTCAAAAATGGAAGCTAAAATCCCCGAATTTAATTTTGTAATTAACTTAAAGACATTAGTTCCATTTCATCCTCAAGCAAATTTTGGAGTAACTTTTAAAATTACAAAATTAAATTCGGGGCTTTTTGCTTCCATTTTTGAAACATGGTTAGAACTGTGTAGCGAAAAAAACATATTTTAAATCAATTAATTTATAATATTAAAGCTCTGTAAATTTACATTGAGCACTATTTTGTAAAAATAAAAATATCTATAAGAACACCGGATTATATAACTTACTGTTTTTTTCTTTTATTTACATTCATATATATATATATATATATATATATATATATATATATATATATGAGTCCATGTATATGAAACAACAAATTAGATGATCTGGTTACCATGTCATCCCAGAAGACACACACACTCACACATATCTAAGCAGATTATATGTGGGTAGTTAGCACAGGGAAAATGGCTACATACGCTATAAATATAATCTGACGGACACAATCAAAAAGACACATACAGATGTAGATACCTGGGAAGATCTTACATCAGATCGGCAAACATGGAAAAATCTGATTGCTACTGGTGTTATGAAATTTGAGAACAGCAGAATAGAATATGCACAACTAAAACGGGCAAGTAGATATATGAGAAGCGTAAAACCTTCCCCAGACAGGCGGATTGAAGGATTCTTTTACGTGAGATCAATGTGACAGCATTTGCTTTTCAAAAGCATGTCTTCTTCAACTACATGTACAATCTACCATAAAATGTGTCAGCCAGCTGATTCACACGACATTTCCACAGCCAGCATCACGAAAGGAAGACTGTCATATCAGCAAATTAGGAGGAACCGCGGGACTCATTCAGGCTTCAAAAGCGATAGGAGATATCATCAGTGGCAAAGTATATGATATTTAAAATTTGTGAAGAGAGAGAGAAAAAGAAAAGAATAGAAAATAGAGTTTGAGTTTAAGAAATGGTCTTGCTCGGTTATATGATGACTTCCACCATGTAGCTGCCTTGCCAATTTTGTTCATATCTAATCTGTCCAATCTGTTCGTATCATATTTGCCTAATCCGTTTATATCTAATCTGCCCATTCTATTCACATCTATCCCCCAATATGTTTATATCTATCCTGCCAATTCTGTTCATAAATATCCTACCTAATCAGTTCCTTTTTATCTATCTATCTATCTATCTATCTATCTATCTATCTATCTATCTATTTATCTCATCTGTTCCTTATCTATTCTATCTTATCTATCTATCTATCTATCTATCTATCTATCTATCTATCTATCTCAGTCTGTTCGATATCTATCTATCTATCTATCTATCTCTATCTATCTATCTCAGTCTGTTCTATTATCTATCTATCTATCTATCTATCTATCTATCTATCTATCTATCTCAGTCTGTTCCTTATCTATCTATCTATCTATCTATCTCAGTAGACTGTTCGCCTAAATATCTATCTATCTATCTATCTATCTATCTATCTATCTATCTATCTATATATATCTATATATCTATATATATATATATCTATCTATCTATCTATCTATCTATCTATCTATCTATCTATCTATCTCTCTATCTATCTATCTCAGTCTGTTCGCTATCTATCTATCTATCTATCTATCTATCTATCTATCTATCTATCTATCTATCTATCTATCTATCTATCTCAGTCTGTTCCTTATCTATCTATCTATCTATCTATCTATCTATCTATCTATCACGATCTGTTCATATCTATCTTTACATGTTTATTTTACTTATGTATCTATATAATCTGCAGCTATCTATTACATTCTACTTTTCTTTTAATATTTTGTAATATTTTAGCGTTTGTATCTCACATTTTACTCAGTAACTTCTCTATAAAAATATCAGTACTCATAGCATGAGCTTAGATAATGAGCACAGATTCAGGTGATAATAAGTTATTTCCTATATTATACATTCCTTACCTTTGTGATAAATTCTTTACAATAACACCTGCGCAGTCTGTCCTAAATAATTCGTATATTGTTTCTAATTGTTTCATGTATTTCAATATCGTATCTCCAAATAATAATGTAGCAAGAAAAAAACGGCGACTTTTTATTATTCCTAATCTGATGAAAACACTTATTCAGCTCAAAAGCCTTTTTCATACAAATTTTCTAAATTATCCGATGCACTTAAGCAAAGCAATATTTTATGGTCTCTCTTGCTGATTTTTATCATCGCAAAGGTAAATAGAAAGAGTTCAACGATTGTTTGAAAGATTCATTGATTGATATGAAGAGAGAACGGTCATGACCTAAATGTGAGAGACAGTTAATAGATTTCAAGAAAATACTGATAATTGACAGAGAACAAGGAGATAGAGAGGAAAACATTAGAAAAGAGTAGAAAATAGAAAGCTTAATAAATACGTAGCGAGAAAATTATATGAATAAACATAAAAAAAATGTGAAGATAGATAAAATAAGGCTGAAATAGATAAGTAAATAGAAAGATAGACATGAACACACACACGCACACACACAGAGAATCGCGGAATTACGATTTGTGTAGAGTCACCAAGTAGTAATTTGTACTTGTTAGTAAGAAAAAAAAATAAACATAAAGATAGATAGATAGATAGATAGATGAATAGATAGAATAACTCATACATTCTGTTATGGAGAGGTTGAATATATATATATATAGATATATATATATATATAATTATATATATATATAAAGATATGTATATATTTTACTTCTGATTAATTCTATGTGTGATTAATTCTTGTATGTAAATCATATGCTGCCTAATGTTTTATGTTTATTAAAAAACTATCGATCCGCAGTACATAAAAATTCCTATAAAAAAAATTACTATTATGACATTACACTATATTATTGAACTATATACTTAGTTCATGACATAAAAACTGAATACACTTGTAAAAATAGAATACGTGGATTTAACACATCACAAGAAATATTTAAATAAAATTCTCACTTAAAAATTTTGAAAAACTTAGCGTTGCGTCTTTGCACGTTCCGAGATCTTACAACCGTCAATAATAGCAGATATTCAAAAAACATCTTTCGGTCGACATACAGATATATCGTCTCAAGTTTTTGATTTTATAAGAAAAAAAACACATGCCTGATGATGGATGGAAGACCGTCCGTAAGTACTAACATTTTAACATCGAATAAACTGAAAACTACAGACAACAAGTTTTTCTTCAAGGATCAAAACTCGCACTATGGATGAACAGGATTTTAATGCATATATTATGTTTTCTAGTGACGGATGTCGCCAATAATCGCATTGATACTTCTGATTAATTCTATGTGTGATTAATTCTTATATATATATATTTATATATATATATATTTATATATGTATACTTATATGAATTTATATATATATATCTATATATATATTTATATATATATATGTATATGTGAAAAGTGTGTGAATATATATATATATATATATATATATATATATATATATATATATATATTTATATATTATATGCGCGGTACTTATTAGAAAGCGCTCAATATCAGAGATAGAGCTAACATATTTGGTTGGATTGATGTGAGTTTGTGACCCTGGGTTTCCCGCTTTTTTGATCGTCAGACAGACTGATTGATTTTTTAAAATTTTTGGGTTCATGTAGATTGCGTCTATTAGTATTATTATGGAAGTGGGGCGGGGGAATCGTCGTCGTGATATCATCGTGCTACCGCAAACATCGATGCATGTCCGTACACCCGATGAGGTACGCAGACACACATACACACTCGCTCGTCCGCCGGGGCTCATACAAACATCAACATACGTGGACAGTATGGGACTTGACATATGTATGTATATGGGAGCTGTTGTCTATATACATACGCATTTGTATGTTGAAATTCAAAGATTGGAAGTGTAGCGAAAATTTCTCGTGAATGACTCGTGAATGTATACATGTCAGCAATCGGAGCATTTTTCTATTTTTTCGCTGAATAATATTTTCTCGGATGCACGTATATACGTGTGGTGGGGTCTGTGTAAAATTATGATAGGTAAAAATCGCTATTATTTTTAATTTTTTAAAGTTTATTTGTTATTATTTTAAAGCTGGTTATTTGCTTATTTTTGATGACTGTGTATATGTAACTGGTAGAAATTGCAGTTTGTAATCCTTATTGGTTATTTTTATGGTGGTATTAAATATACTGTGGGGAGGGGGTTAGTTTACGTTAATAATTATAGTGGATTTCTATGATAATAGATGTGATGTGATAGTAATGTTGTAGACGGATTGGTGACAATGATAATATAAGTAGCTAATAGTTATTGTAAATTGGTAGAAGTGATTAGCAATGGTGGTGGGGAATGATAAAAACATTAAATGTAATTATTGTGGTGGTAGCTTGAACTAAAAAGTGATTGTTGGTGTTTTATTTTATTTTATTTCATATATTTATTTATTTTGGTATAAATCCTGATAATAGGTATTTATTTTCATGCCTACATTTGGAAATTATCTCTGATCTTATTGGTTTTTATTTGGTGGTATTAAATATGCTGGTGGCGGGGAGTAATTTACGTTAATAATTATAGTGGGTTTATATGTTAATAGTAGATGTGATGTGGTAGTAATGGTGTTGGGTGTTGGTGGTAATGATAATATTAGTAGCTAATAATTATTTTAAAGTGGTAGAAGTGATTACTAATGGTGGTGCAATGATAACAACAATAAATGTAATTATTGTGATGGTAGCTTGAACTAAAGAGTGATTGTTGGTGGGTTTTTTTATCCGTTTGGTATAAATTCGGATAATAGGTATTTATTTTCATGTCTACATTTGGAGATTATCTCTGATCTTTTGTTTAGTAAATTCTTTTGCGGGGTGTGGGATATTATTGCTACGTTTTCGTGTAGGCAAAGTAGGCATTTTTTGTAATATTGCTGTAGGCAGGTGCTTTTTTCAATATTTTCCAGCTTATTGTTGGTGTGATATTTCTGTCTTTTTGCAGCCATATGTATGCCGCGAATACAATCTGGACAAGGCTATAGTGGACCAATAAATAGAAAAATGCTCGTCAAGCAAATTACGCCGTGCGTATTTGAAAGAAACTGATTTAACAATAGAGGAAGCACTTCAAAGAGCATTCATATTTGAATCGACTGAAACACAAGCTAAGCAAATAGAAGAGAATGAAAGAGAGCACTCAGATATCCACAAAATTACAACCAATTACAAGCAACAACAACAACAAGATAACAGTGGGTATTGGAAACTATCCATGGACAACAACCCATTAAAAACAGTTACAAAATGCTACAGGTGTAATGGCTCCGACCACATACACGGTCAAACAAAATGCCCAGCATTTGGGAAAAATGTAACAACTGTGGAGTAATAAATCACTTTGAAAAAACATGCTTAAAAAAAGGAACAGTGATAAAGGGAAAACGAAGATGTCAGACGGCCACCATTACGTCCAACCAGTATCGACGAATCTGAATAATGCAGACAGCCAGACATTTGTTTTTCAGGTGAAACCTATTCATTCAGCAGATAACGAAATTGTCCATATTGACGACGTACCAGTCGGAATATTAATAGATTTGGGAGCAGACATCAACTTTATCGACGGCAAAACGTTTAAAGAAATCCTTAAAGTACGGCCAAACTTAACATTAAAGTACGGCCAAACTTAACATTAAAAGAAACAAATTGTAAACCAAAAGCCTATGGGAATATTCCAATACCACTAAGAGGAGAATTTTTCGCAACGCTGACGAATGGTCCCAGAAGAAAAACCCACAAAGTATATCAAGGCATATCAAGGTGGTACCATATTAAGTAAGCGGGCCAGCATCGAACTAGGGTTTATCACCACCCCACAGGTGAAATCGATTACAACAAAAAGTATCCCGAAATCAGCAAAAGAAATTCTAAATCAACACCTACCCTCGTTGGAAGGATTAGGAAGAATGAAAAATTTCCAACTCAAAATTAGACTAGACGACAACGTTATACCTGTTGCACAAACACCAAGACGGACACCATTTCATATCCAACAAGCAGTAGAGGAAAAAATCAATGAAATGCTAGAAAATGATATCATCGAAAAAGTGGAAGGACCCACTCTGTGGGTCTCGCCGTTAATAGCAGTACCGAAACCAAACGGAGAAATTAGAATATGTGCCGACTTACGCGTGGAAAATAAAACAGTGAAACACACTTGCTATCAAATACCAACAGTTGAACAGTTACTGAGTGAAATTGGCAATGCAAACGTTTTCTCAAAAAATGATCTAAACTCTTATTACCACCAAATAGAACTGGATCCTGAATCTAGGGACATCACTACCTTTTCATGAAACTCTGGAATCTACCAATATAAGGTACTGGTTATGGGCATTATATCCGCAGCCGAAGAAGGGCAACGATTGCTTCAACAAATCCTTCAGAAAATCCCTAACTGATGCAATGGGGCAGACGGCATTCTAATCTGGTGCAAAGACACAAGAGATGTAACAGAACCCTAGATATGGTATTAGGCACATTGAAAGAAAACAACCTCACAATTGCAGAGCAAAAAAGCATATTCCATAGTGAAGAAATCAAATTCCATGGTTTTATAGTATCCAATACAGGGATCAGACCGACTGACTCGAAAATTAAAGCAATCAGATCTTTCAAAAACCCTGAAAACGTCCAGTATATACGTAGTTTCTTAGGTCTAATCAATTACCTCGCAAAGTTTATTCCACGAATGGCAACACTCAGTGAACCATTAAAAAAGTTAACGCGAGCAAAAATGGAATGGCGATGGACGGAGGAAGAAGAATCTTGTTTTCTCATGTTGAAGAATGCAGTCATTCAGAGCAAACCGCTCATACACTTTGATCCCAAACTGCAAGCATCTGTTATAGTAGATGCCAGTCCCGTGGGACTAGGAGCAATACTTTGCCAAAACAAACAAGGGATATTCATCCCCATCAGCTACGCATCCAGGACTCTAACTGAAGGTGAACGCCGGTACTGTCAATTAGAAAAAGAAGCCCTAGCAATTGTATGGGCTTGTGAAAAATTCCACTTTTACCTTTATGGAAAGAACTTTCTTATAATGACCAACCATCAAGCATTAACAACCATCTTCAATCCTAAAGGTAACCCCTCCGTCTACAACAATATGATTATACAATAAAACACATTAACGGTAAAGATAACCCGCCGGAAATACTCTCTCGGCAACCCATGAAGTATCAAAAATTAGTCTCACCCGAAGAAGAGATTGCTGAAGGACTTATCAACACGGTTGTAACTAACAGTATTCCAAAATCAATCACCTTATCGGAAATAATGGAGGAATCTCAGCGGGATCCAACCGTCACAACAGTGAAAAAGGCAATACAACAAAACGACTGGACCACGGAAGCCTTTAAACATGTGAGCAATGAACTGACAACAAAACGAGGCGTAGTCATACATGGAGCCAGAATCATCATACACCAAATCCTACAGAAACGAATCCTGATATTGGCGCATGAGACACATATGGGGATAATGAAAACAAAAGCCCTGCTCAGAACTAAGGTATGGTGGCCCATTATAGACAAAGACATAGAGGCTGCTATAAGCCGATGTATCCTGTGCACAACATTAGACCTGAAGGGAAACCACCATCTGGTGCATATGGCCAAAATGAAAGGCCTCTGGGAAATACTCCACGTAGACATCTGTAGGCCTTTCCCTAGTGGGGATTATGTAATCGGAATAATCGATGTGGGATCAAGATGGCCTGATACCAAATCCACCAGGTCTGATACAATTATATCAACAATCCAAAGTTGTTTCTATACACATGGCATTCCAGCGATTATCGTTTCAGATAATGAACCCTAGTTCATATCCTCAGAGTTTAAGCACTTCTGCAAAGGATGGGGTATCCAACACCGAAAGGTAACCCCTTATCATCCTCAAGCTAATGGAGAGATCGGGAAGTTCTTCGCAACCATGTTGAAAGCCATTCAGGCGATGAACACAGAAGGAAAGGACTGGAGAAAACATCTAGTTAAATTCCTAATGTATTACCGAAATAGTTCATATGTCATGACGGGAGAAACACCAGCTAATCTACACATGGGTAGGGAAGTAAACATCAACATACCAGGATTACAAAAGAGGCCTGAAAACCAAGCGTGGAGAACAACAAAGACAAAAAAAGAAAAAGACAGATTGAAAAATCGCACAGATCAAAAAAATAAAGCTAAACAAACTAACATAGAACCCGGAGATGGCATACTACTTAAACAAGGTAAACATAACAAGCTAACGCCAGTTTACCACCCAACACCATGGAGAGTAAAAGAACGCAGAGGTGAATCTGTAATTATAACGCGAGGTGACAAACTTATTTTACGACACACATCACAAATGAAAAGAATCCCTGAAGACAGGACTCGTTAACAACCAAGGGATGACGATTTCCCTTTCAACGACGACCTGGCGGGGTTCAGGAAGATATAGAACATGAGAGAGAAAGCAAGGAGGAGGAGGAGAAGGAAGAAGATCCCTATAGGCCTAAGACGAACGAAACGCCATATAAGAAAACCCCGAAGGTATGCAGGCAGCAGTTCTGAAGAAGAGGGAAACAAACTGAATACAAAGGAAGGAGCAGATGTAATGTCCGCGCGAGTATAAATAGAAACCCGCTTGGTTGAGGTGGGAAACTCTTCAGTATACAGCAAAGTACGGACATGCATCTATGACTGCGTTAGCACGAGTGACATCACCACGACGATTCTCCCGCCCACTTCCATAATAACACCAATAGACGCAATCTACATAAACCAAAATTTTTTAAAAAGATTAATAAGTTTGTCTGACGATCGCAAAAGCGTGAAACCCAGGGTCACAAACTCACATCAATTCAATCAAATATATATTTATATATATTTATACAGGGTTTCCATAAAGTTCGTGTGCACTTTAAAAAAATTATAACTTTATTTGTATTTGCGATAGAAATAATCTGTAAAAAATGTCATAAAGTTTAATGTACCTCGTTTTAAGTATAGTTATTGAATAATTCTTTACCACACAATTTGCAACACTTTTTACATAAGTAAAAACATATTTTCTTTTTTCCAGCATATTACCCTTTGTATTGCTAATGATGGAAGACATGTGGAAATTTCAATAAAATTTCAATAAAACCTTAAAAAAAGATAGATTTACTTCTTTCTAATCTTTTTTACAAATTATTTCTATCGCAAATACAAAAAAGTTATAAATATTTTAAAGTGCACACGAACTATATGGATACCCCGTATATATATATATATATATATACTAATTCGTTCTAGTTAGTATGAAAAAATAAACATAGATAGATAGAATAACTCATAAATTCCTGATATGGAGTGGTAGAATATATATATATATATATATATATATATATATATATATATATTATGCAATGCACAAAATCAAACAATCATTTTAAGACATTTTTATGTTTATACATTCTTTTTATAGATACAAATATTTAAGTAAATGCTCTGTTTATAATTAACAGTATTAAACAACATTTACCGCCCTAAATGTCGGAGGACGAATATTTGAAAATTTCTTGGACATTCAGGCCGGTAAATGATACTAATACTGTTTATTATAAACAGAGCATTTATTAAATATTTGTATCTATAAAAAGCATGTATAAACATAAAAAATGACTTTATATATATATATATATATATATATATATATATATATATTATTTATTAAAGACATTTTATGTTTAACGTTGTTATTTATATATGTATGTATATAAAAGTGAACATTGAAGTCAACACTTAGAGGCGACAGTCTGTTTCATAATAGACGCAATCATCAGGCCTGATGATTGCGTCTAGCATGAAACAGCATGTTGACTTCAATGTTCACATTTATTTCTCCATACGCTCTATCTTTATCATATAAATATACCTTAAAACTATATTTATTCATATACAAATATATATATATATATAAAGATATATATATATATATATATATATATATATATATATATATATATATATATATACACACAGAGATATAGAAGATAATGTTCTAAGTTTGAAAGATCTGATGATATATAAAGAAATGTGCATAAAGTTTTGACAGATGCGAACAAAATTAGATGTGAAGAAACTATGATAGATTCGATGAAACGTAAGCTTGATAGATTTGAAAAAACTTTCATAGGTAGAAAGTTAGATGCGAAGAAATATATATATATATATATATATATATATTAATCCATGTTTCATTAAATAATATAGACAGGTTTTGTCTATTTATTTTAAGTAAGTTCCTTTCATATTCTGATAAGATTAATAACATTATCATTGAAAGACGAAAGGAAATCACTATATTGATACATGCTAAGCTTTCGGTTTCCATAAACCATTATCAAAGATGACAATTAATTTTCAATATATCAACCAATACACGGACGAAACAATAATGATAGTCTGTTTTGTTGCATGAAAAATTTCAAAGCAACGATCGTGTCGCAGTTTATGACGTCACACATGAGCCGAAAGCTTTGATTGGATTTAAACATGTATCAATATGGTGATTTCCTTTCGTCTTTCAATGATAATGTTATTAAGCTTATCAGACAATATGAAAGAAACTTACTTAAAATAAATAGACAAACCTTGTCTATATTATTTAATGAAACATGCATTAGTGAAAAATTGCTGCCTAAATAAACAATAATATATATATATATATATATATATATATATATGTGTGTGTGTGTGTGTGTGTGTTTATGTATATAATATGAATAAATAGATGCAAAGATATGAAGATCGATCGATCTGTAAACAGATTTACAGATTTCCGGCAAAAAAAAAAAATGAGATTAACAGAAAATGCCGTCTTCATCCTTTTATGAAACAAAATGAGATTTATAAGAGGAAAAAGGAAATCGACATTGGCACTTGGACAAATTGCACTTCAACTGCCACTGTAAATATCTTTTTTTTCCGCGTCAGCCTTGGAAATCCTTTTCATCGCACGTTTTTGGACGTTGTTCATCAAATCTTCAAGAATCTCTTCAAAAATATTGTTGGGTGCCAATACGTCTATTCAGGGACCAAGCTCATTACAACGCCATCTTAAATTCAGCTACAAAAATGCAGATTGCATCATGAATTCTATTTCATTTCGGATAACAAGTTTGGTTCAGTTGTTAATTTCGGGGTGAAAGAAAGAAAACCAAAAAAAAAAAAAAAAATTGTTGAAAGAAAGAAGCGACAGAAAGAAGGAAAACAAAAAAGAAAATAGCAAAAGGATGGAAAAGAAGGAAAATGAAAAAAAAAGAATAAAATGTCAGAAAAAGTAAAAAGAGAAAGAAAAAATGAAAAGGAAAATAGCAAAGGATATTAAAGAAATAAAAATAAAAAGAAGGAAAGAGGAATAGAAAGACAGAACACAAGAGAAGAAGAAGTAAAAGAAAGAGGAATAGAAAGAGGAATAGAAAGATAGAACACAAGAGAAGAAGTAAAAATAAGGAGCAATAGAAAGAGGTATAGAAATAACATAAGAGAGGAAGAAGTAAAAAGAAAGAAAGAGGAATATAAAAACTCATAACACGGTTGGCCCGTCTCAATCCTGGGTTGTTCTCACGCTGGTCAGCAATGGCGCTTATCTTTTGACTGCTTCGTTCCCTCATCTGCTATGGCCACGTTCTGTTATCTGATCACAATGCCGTGAAGTTCGAACTTTCGTCCGCACTTAGGCGATGAATCGTATTAGCGGAAAGGACAAAGAATGCTTCCCGCCGGTGAAAACTCAAATATCATAACAAATAACAAAGTAGGCCGCTGGGTTGATTTTCATTAGGTTTATATAATCGTTGATACAACAAAATTAACCCTTCCGTTCGACTCTCTATCGTGACCCTGTATCGTTTGCTTCTAAAACTTGTAGCTGGTTAAGCATTCACACGAGACGTTAGCTCAGGCAACCTCGGCAGGAGGTCATGTATGGTTCAACAGCACCCTCATTCGATGTTCATTCATCTCATCCCTCTCCAATAGCATCTCTTACTGCTTCAACCGATCGTTCTGTTTATATTCATCTTGCCTAACTCTCACTACCACTTAAAGCTAATTACATATTCCTCAATTAATTATTTTCTCCAGCCCTATAGGCATGACATCGACCCTAAACAAATCGGTCTGTTATTTCCAAATAATAAGCTTTCTTTCTACATTTCTCGACAATCAGCCGTTTTACCAAAAATATTTTTTTCCCTCAACAAACTTGTGCGTTTAAAATTATTTTAAATAGGCAATTTGTTTTGTCGGTTTCCAAACCCGGAACAAATTCCAAATTCCATTGTTTATCTTTTTATTTTTATTTAAAATCGGTCCCCAGCCGACAATGACCTTCAAATACCAACATAGTTAACTTTTCAAAAACAAAATTAATCATTTTGATACTAGGATGGCCAGCTGTTTTGACATTTTTATTTACATTACGCCATGAAGCAGCCATCTCTAATATATTCAATATTCAAGTCAGGAATAACAAGTCTGAAAAGAAATTCACTAATATTAGTATACCTCATACTGAAAGAAAGTTATTATATATATATATATATATATATATATATATATATATATATATATATATATATATATATATATATATTATGTGTGTGTGTATAGATAGATAGATACATAAATAGATAGATAGGGGACATAAACACAGTATTATGGCTTGTGAGAAATTTTTCAATTTATACCCTATGAATAGCCTAGGCGTCAAAAACGACACCTCGGCCATTCAAGGTAAAACCTCAAATATCAACTATTCCACTGAATATTTTTTAAAGAATTAAGTCTGTTAAGCATCTTTGCTAAAATTCAATAATTGTCCATAAGCCTCAGCATCGAACCAAAACTAATTATTCCATAGGAATTTGTTGAAAATTTGGCCGTCCGAGTTTTACTGTTTAAAATTCCGACCTTTTTCGAGCACTCATAATAATTTTTATATACGTTTCTGTTTATCAGATAAAATTTTTTTTTTCCTCGCTTCATATTTCAATTCCATTGTCTTTTTTGTTTTCCTGTTCAGATATTTAATCACATACAATGTTCCAATTATATACAGGATTTTCGGCTGAACACTTTTATTCCCAATTCCAAAACAGTAGAGTCACGATAGTGTCATAATCGTTTCAAAGACTACTAGTGACAATTTATAGTGTCACAGACATAACAATAGACAGGAAGAAGTAAATATAAAGAAAGATTAATAGAAAGGCAGAACATCAGAAAGGGAGAAGCAAAAAGAAAGAAAGAAAGAAAGAAAGAAAGTGGAATAGCAAGATAGAATAAAAGAAATAAAGAAATAAAAAGAAAAAAAGGGGAATAAAAAGGAAGAAGGGAAAAAACGGGAATAGAAAAACAGAAAATTAGAAAGAAAGAATTAAAAAAAGAAAATAGTAATAGAAAGAACATCTGAAAGGAAGAAGTAAATGAAAGAAAGAGGAATAGAAAGAGGAATAGAGAGAATATAAGAGAGGAAGAAGTAAAAAGAAAGAAAGAAAAATAGAAAGAAAGAAAAATAGAAAGACAGAGCTTAAGGAAGGAAAATGGTGCACTTCGACTTGGTGTAATTATTAGCAAGCTTGTCTCGCTAGATCAATTATGACTGAATAGTGAGTGCGATTCTCTCTGGCACTCCATACTTTTGGCCTTGTGCCACATCTAAACTACACTTAGAAAATAACAATTAGAAGAAGTAAGAAGAAAGAAATGTAAGATTTGAGAGAGTGGCTAAAACAAAAAATATCGAAACAAGAATGAAAGAAAATCCTAATGAAAAAAGAAAAGAGAAAAAAAAAAGGCGAGAGATACAAATTTGCCGACTACACGCTTAGGCCACTTCTTTGTGCCATGTCGCTTTGGGACGTGGGCGATCGTTGCTTACCTCTATTTCCTATCCATTGTAGCTCTTAATAAATTTTGTAATTTTCTCTCCTAATCCCTGTTTTGTCAACCATTTATACAAGCTTATGTAGGTTATGTGCTGCTTTCTTCTCTGCTGACTTCAATATGGTTATTTTCTCAGCGAAGCTTAGAGGCGACAAATGGCCGTAACTTTTTTTTGACTTCGATTTGTCCTGTCAATGTCTGTCTATATTTCTGAGATGAGGTATTATGTACAGTATTTACATTAGTCGGACTATTGTCCTCATCTTTGTCGCCATATTTGTCACAACGTTTCGTATTGTCCTGTCAATGTCAAATCTTGCAAGCATCATTTCATATGCCATTAAGATTTCAACTGTCTCTTTTTGATGTTAAATACAAATGCCATTTCCATTTTTTCTAAAACTTCGTCGTTGCTCACAGGTTCAGTCGATGGTATTCTCAGCATCCTTCTGTAGAACTGCATTTCAGTTGCTTTCTTTGTGAGTCAATTGTCCAGCATTAATCGCAATATATAAAAATATCGCTAAGTTCTTTTTCGTTGTAGTGGTTTTAGATTTTTTGGTTATTAGGAAAGACCTATCTGCGGCACATTTCAAGCCGAGAAACATTTTGAATTAAGTAAAATAGTATAGTGGTATAAGTGGATAACGATACATATCTATACCTTTTTAACTATGTCTGTTAATCAATATCCATCTTCATCTCTTTCGATATGTCTCCATGCCTGTCTCATTCTATGATGTCCTCTCTCTCTCTTTTAATACAAATCTAATTTTGTTCACATATATCTATCTATCTTTCTACCTACCTATCTATCTCTCTCGAACTAACTTATCTGTTTCAATCTACCTACATATCAGTATCTATCTATCTATCTATCTATCTATCTATCGTCTCTTAAGCTATATATCTATCTAATTGTCCATCAATATATTTTTTAATCATTCTCTCTCTGTTTTTCTATTTCAATCTATGATGTTCTCTCCCTCTGCCTAACGCACATTTTTTCACATCTATCTATCTATCTATCTATCTATCTATCTATCTATCTATCTCAGCCAGTCCTTATCTATCTCTCTAACTCATCCAGTTTTTATCTATCTCTCTAACTCACCCAGTTCTTATCTGTCTCTCTTTCGATCTATCTATCTATCTATCTATCTATCTATCTATCTATCTATCTATCTATCTATCTATCTCAGGCTATTAATTATCTATCTATCTATCTGTTAATTTATGCTGTTTTTTTATATCTATCTATCTATCTATCTATCTATCTATCTATCTATCTATCTCAGCCAGTCCTTATCTATCTCTCTAACTCATCCTGTTTTTATCTATCTCTCTAACTCACCCAGTTCTTATCTATCTATCTATCTATCTATCTATCTATCTATCTATCTATCTATATATATATATCTATCTATCTATTAATTTATGCTGTTTTTATATCTATCTATCTATCTATCTATCTATCTATCTATCTATCTATCTATCTATCTATCTCAGCCAGTCCTTATCTATCTCTAACTCATCCTGTTTTTATCTATCTCTCTAACTCACCCAGTTCTTATCTATCTATCTATCTATCTATCTATCTATCTATCTATCTATCTATCTATCTATATATATATATATATATATATATATATATCTATCTATTAATTTATGCTGTTTTTATATCTATCTATCTATCTATCTATCTATCTATCTATCTCAGCCAGTCCTTATCTATCTCTCTAACTCATCCAGTTTTTATCTATCTATCTATCTATCTATCTATCTATCTATCTATCTATCTATCTATCTCAGGCTATTAATTATCTATCTATCTATCTGTTAATTTATGCTGTTTTTTATATCTATCTATCTATCTATCTATCTATCTATCTATCTATCTATCTATCTATCTCAGCCGGTCCTTATCTATCACTCTAACTCATCCAGTTTTTATCTATCTCTCTATCTTACCCAGTTCTTATCTCTCTCTCTCTCTCTTTCGCGCGCTCTCTCTCTAGCTATTTATCTCAGCCAGTTACTATCTATCTATCTATCTATCTATCTATCTATCTTCAGTCACTCTATATCAGAATGTATGATATTTTAGTCATCTGTCCAAGTGAAAGACATATAGATTGGATGAATATATTTGTGTCAAATTAAATTCATATAATTGAATAAAAAAAAAGTGACATACGCTGATAACATGTATACGTCCCAAAGGAATGCAAAACATTTGGTCTTTTGTTTTGAGTGGCACGTTTCTGTCAGTGAGAATCCTTTTCCATTAATCTGCAGTGAAATGAATTCGTTGTCGCTGTATCCCATTTATATTTCATTAACTTTATCGTAACTAAACCCATCAAGATATGATTTCTCGCAAATATTTACAACCTAACTAAATAACTGTGCTACGTGAAATTCTGGTGCGTAAGTCAGTGATTTTGCGCTAAAATACAGTATTTTTCAAATCCGCATTTTACATTCGTATTATGCGCATATATAATGGATAGCGGCTCGGATTGAGGAATCGGAGAGACGAGTTCGAATTTAAGTCGAATCCATCACATTAACTTACATGCTAATACCCTTTGTAAAGGAATGAATCCTCTTATTTTCAATTACCGCCCCCACCGGCTATGGGTAAATAGAAGGACAGATCGGGTTCTATAGCCTTGGATGGCAACTAGTCTACGGCAGAAAGAAATGACAACCAATTGCGGGAAAAATCTGCCTCGTCAGTCATGTATCGAAAGGTACATGATCGCCTAAGCGTGTATCACGCATGGCACATAACTGACTAACTGATTATATATATATATATATATATGTATATACCATAATACACTATATATATATATACCATTATAAATGGCATATATATACAAATATATATATATATATATATATATATATATATATATATATATATATATATATATATACAAATATATATATATATTATAAATATATATATACAAATATATATATATATATATATATATATATATATATACCATTTGTATATATATACCATTTATAATTTCTGTGTGTGTGTGTGATCAGTTGTTGCTTTTATTTTATAGATAATTCTTCAGTGCCAGTTTTGAGTTCAAATTCTCTGGAAAAATTACAACCATGAAAATGAAAATCGAAAAAAATGATTTTTTGCACTTTGCGCAAAAATCAAAGGCAAAATTTAATGCCTGTTAAAAACAGCGTGCAATCAATTTAGAGAATTGAAATCTAACGCAAATGATTATTAGAGTTATAAAAAAAAATGTACGATAATTTATATTTATATTATTATGAAGTAATATAGTCTTAAGATGTGCTATATTTATGGGATAAAGTGCTCAATATCAGAGATAGAGCGTATGTAAATATAAAAGTGAACATAGAAGTCAACACTTAGAGGCGACAGGCTGTTTCATGCTAAGTGTTGACTTCTATATTCACTTTTATATTTATATTATAAGTAAAAATTATCGTACATTATTATTATGAATAGAACATTGTGAATAGAACAGGTTCTTTCCTTGCAAAATTGAGAACGCAAAAACAGTCCTTTTCAGGGACACTCCCGATTCAAATTGTTAACCCCTCTATTTGGGGATGTGCCTCAGTTACACACAATTGTTACTAATAGTGATTTTCGGGTGGGCTGAATTTAAACTTAAACTTCTCCAATTGAATAGTAAAGATTCCCAGTAATTCCCACCCTGTCGAAGACGGCTTATACTGCTAGATTTATATAATTATTTTCTAAGCGTAGCTTAGATGTGGCGCAAGGCCGAAAGTATGGGGCATCTAGGGAGAATCGAACTCACTTTTCAGTTGTAACTGATCTAGCAAGACAAGCTTGCTAACCATTACACCACGCCGAGGTGCCCTGCTAGTGTTATATATATACTATTTGAATTTCTCTTATATATTTTTTACTTAGAAATATCTCTTCATCAACGTGTGTTATACCAGAACATTACCTATCCTATTGTAATAGACTCTCCCACACATAATAAGTAGTAGTAGTAGAGGTTGCCAGTTGGGCTCAGTGGAGTTGAGTGAGTTAGTCGATGTCGGACATTGAAGTATCAACCATCAAAACTAGATTGCTGCATCATTAACTATTATTGCAAGTTCCTAACGTTTTGTACGTCGAACCTAATTTAGGACGACTTAGTGAAATACAAGCCTCCACTGTGAAAACTACTTTACAACAACGTGTCATATCACTTCAGGATCAAGGCTCTCCACAATTTCTCATCCTTTGTAACTCTGGTTAACGCTTATCTTTTTGTTATGCTTCCCATTTCTCATTTTCCTATATATTCACATAAGCCCGGTCTGTCCCTTTTGCGGACATTATATACTGAGCGTGTCAAATTCTCCAAGCCGTTTTTCTTCACTATTTGACTTAGAAATTTTCAAATGTCTCTTTCTGCTTATCAGCGTTCTTTTGTTTCGGTTTTCATTAAAATTCCCTCGTTACATATATGTTCAATTCGTGACATTCTCAGCATCCTTCTGTAGAACCACATTTCTGTTGCTTCCAGTCTTCTCTTCATCTGTGAGGAAATTGTCCAGCATTCCTTCCCGTTACTCCTTCGGGCAACGTTTAAACATTTGTGCCATTATTGTGTACACCAATGATAAATCTTGGTAGGGCTTTACTTCTCGCACGATCGCCTAGTTCTATAAGATGAATAAGAGCAATGTCGATCGGGAAAATGAGTAAAATAAACTCATTTCTCACTTGTAATTTTAGTGATGAATTTAGACCTATATTAGATGAACCTCGACTCCAGGCGAGGAATTCGGCCCTTCATAGATGTAGCCAATCAAAACAAGGTGGAATTGGAATGATGATTTACTTAAAAAGGCCAGGGGTCATATATAAAGAGGCTGATGTTAATATCAAGATGAATGCAGATGTTTTTCCGACAAGATATATTTGAATGATATAAGTGGCAGCCATGAAGCCTTAAGGGGTAAAAAATATATATTCATTCTTCTTTTTCTGCAAATTAATCTAAGAGAAAGTTTGTAATCTTTTATTTCACATATGTGCCATGCGTGATATACGCTTAGGCGATCATGTATCTTTCGATACATGACTGACGAGGCAGATTTTTTTTCCACTGTTTTCATATTCATTATTCCTCCTTGATCCATTGGTTGGATAACAGAAGTAGCACTTCTTGGGAAATAGCATGCATAAATATTTCCACAGTCAGAAATCAGTTCTGATTCATGAGGATGAGCATTGCAATTGTCGAGAAGCAAGACACGTCTGTTTTTTCAGTCTTTCCAAAAAGTCGGACTGGGGGAATGAAAACCTGAAATGTTTTTATCCATTCAAGCAATTCTTTGGTTCTTTTCAGTCAGATATGTGCCATGCATGATACACGCCTAGGCGATCATGTATCTTTCGATACGTGACTGACGAGGCATATTTTTTTTCCTACATTAGGTTGCCATTTCTTTCTGCGGTAGACCAGTTGCCATCAAGGTCTGTCGTGCTATTTACACATAGCTGAGGGATGAAGAAGATTCATACCTTTCCCAAGGCACGTAAGTGAATGTAAAGGATTCGACTGGAATTCGAACTCGCCTCTCCGATTCCTCAACCCGAGCTGCTATCCATTACTCCATTACGGTATATGAAAAAGAAGAAACCTATTCCTAAACTTCGTAGGTTATGTAAACGAATTTGATAATGCACGACATGAAAACCTATTTGAACTGCTAGGCAAGCTAGTTTTATTTAAGGAATATCTGCTCTATTTCTGAGAACATACGACTTACACGGGGCTAAAAACGTATTACGCTTGTACATGCGATCGTTTTCTCACTATAGTTAATAAAAGCCACAAAACTATCGTAACAGAACAAGAAAACCTAATAAGGTTTACTATTGAAGGCCATAATCTTAACATAAAATACACGGATGATACTGTATTGATGACGGACTCAGGAGTAAAGTTATTAATCTAGGTAGGAAAGGAAAGCAAGCAGAAAGGACTAACCATTAATGCTAAATAGGCGGAATAAATTGTCGAGAATCAGCTGAAGGAGCGAATTTTAAACTAGAAACGTCTGAATCAAGCAGGTACAGAAATTAGTCGAGTGTAATAACAGACGACGTAGATTTAAATGCAAATCTGAATAGAAGATGCCTTCCATTAACTAATCAAAGTATTTAGATATAAGAATTTTCTACATTATTTACGTTGATCCACATATTCGATTAAGAATTTTCTACATTATTTATGTTGATCCACATCTTCGATTAAGAATTTTCTACATTATTTACGTTGATCCACATCTTCGAATAAGAATTTTCTACACTATTTACGTTGATCCACATCTTCGATTAAGATTGTTCTACACTATTTACGTTGATCCACATATTCGATTAAGAGTGTTCTACACTATTTACGTTGATCCACATCTTCGATTAAGATTGTTCTACACTATTTACGTTGATCCACATATTCGATTAAGAGTGTTCTACACTATTTAGGTTGAATCTTCGAAAATGAATTTTCTACACTAATTACGATGATCGACATCTTCGAATAAGAATTTTTTACACTAATTACGGTGATTCACATCTTCGATTAAGAATTTTCTACATTATTTAGGTTGATCCACATCTTCGAATAAGAATTTTCTCTATTCTAGTTCCATGAACGATGCCTTTTCCGGGTTGTCTTAGCATCTGTTATCTACATTTACAACGTAACTCTCCAAGGGTTTGTTCACCTCTGCTGTAGCCACGTTTTTGAGGTCATACCGGTTTGGGTGAAATCACTGTACTTTTTAATGGGCTATGTGTCCTTGAGCTTACAACGGTGGAAACGACCTGAATATGTCAACGAAAATGAGGACAACATTCCGACCAATGTAAATAGGACTCAGTAGTAGAAATCTAATAAAACCGGTATATAGGCGCGCACTGCACAAGCGATGTACTAAAAACTGTTCTTTGGCTTCACAATAAACGGAATTTAATTTGATGGATCTCTGGTCCAGCAGGATAATAACAATGTACAAATATCAACGCCCTGAGGCGATAAGTAAAATCAAAGGAAGACGGAAGAGGTATCTCCATCATCAAAGAGAAAAGAAATGATCATGAAGAATGTCTGTAAGACGTACCCAAGAGATGAAATGGAAACAGGGAAGAATACGAGCAATCAAGACACGAAGATAAAAGGCTGCCGAGAATTTCAAATAAAAACAGATAAGCTTTCATAAAGTCTAAAGAGAATCTGTTATCATAGCAGTTCAGAAAAATGCATATATTTTACAGAAAAGATGTACAAAACGAAAATAACAAATGATTACTTTTTAGAGTTAGAGACGAAACTAAACTAGAATACACTGAGATTATAGGATTTAGAATATTAATTATAGGATTTAGAATATTAATGTCCATCCAATATAGCCCTACATATATCACTAAAAATTACTGTATAAAAATCTGCTTTTATGTCCTTCTCCTACATCGGCATATATTCCTCTCCCACCCCGATATCCTGATTTTTTTCAATGTAAAGCAAATACCTTCATTTGTATGGGGAAAATATTTCGCCGTTCCGCTAAAAAGCCGGGATTATGGCCATATCATATCATGTCGAAACAACCGTCCCATTCAGGCTTTTTTATATTCCTTTACGCTCAAATACCCTTAGGAAAGATATGAATCCAGCTCTTCTCTTAGCTATGGGTTAATTAGTTAAAAAAAATATGACTGAATCATTATTATCTAAAAAATGAATTGTGACGTCGTCCCCCCGGTCGCAGCGCCGACTGTGACGTTCTATCCTGATCTACCACGGCGCCAGTTGTGACGTCCCCAAACAGCACCAATTGTGACATCCTCGCCGCGGCGCCAGCTGTTCGCTCCTCGCTGCTCCGTTCGGATGTCGCTGCTCCAAACGTGACGTCCGCCTGTCGCGTCAGTCGTGTTGTCTCGTCCTGTTTCGACCAACTGGCTTGGTATCGGTCGCGGCACCCAAATGTGACGTTCTAACCTTTTGGTGATTCGGGTGGGAATCTGGTTAGATTTGATATCAGCCTCGTTGTTCCCAACTCGCTTCCAACGCCTGGTTACCAAGGTAACTGCATTGATCTCCAGTCTGCCTACCCACGTTGTGAATTCATCTTAGACAGACGAGATCAAACTGTGGGCCGTAATGCAAATTGAGTTTAACGGGGTGATACTACACAAATATGCATAAAAGAAAATAAAATGAAAACTCAAAAGGTTCAAAGTATCAAAGAAAAAGGTAACAAACTTTATGTTTAGTTGTTCGATACATAGGACTGCATCTATCTCCCGACCCGTTCTGTGGATTGTGACACGTCGTTTCCGCTAGGCAAGTTTTAACGCTTCAAGTTGTTTGCTCTCTAAGAAATTGGTGTTTCGGTGTGTCTTTGGACGAAAGTCGAAAACTTATTTCGGTGGTCTGGTTCTAAGTCGCTCTTCAAAATAATTGTTCTTGGGTTGAAGAGGAGTCCAGAATTTTGCGTGAATCTTGGTCATCTATCTCGAGGCGGTTTCAACTGGAGACTGACTCTGGGAACTCAACTCTGCCTCGGGCCCGAACTGATTTCTGCCTGTTGGGGCCTCGCTTTTATTGACGCCGACCAAAACCGGGGTGGTTCTGTTGGCGTCGGGGGTTCCTTGATAATTCTAAATACATATCCACCTCTTTTATTTCTGGTTAGGGATTTTCCACTCTTTTCCATTTTTGGGAACCCTTCCTCACTCCCACTTTCTCACCATACCTCTGAGGGGCGTGAACTGACCTCCCCACTTCTTTGTAGCAGCTTCTCATACTTATACTCTGGATGGAGCGTCGACAGCCTTCTTCGTGCGTCACGTGATCACTCTCGGCCAATGAAGTCTTGGTCGGGTATCTTTCCTCCTCCTTCGTGCGTCACGTGATCACCACTTGACCAATGATGTCTTAGTCGGGCGTGAACAATCCGTGGCTTTGTTTCGAAAAAAAAAAAAAATACATTGCTTAACTAAAAAAAAAATTATTTCTTCTCTTTCCTTTTCTTCCTTTCAAATCACCGTTATCATTTTCTAGTCACAACGGACAATATGACAACTCTTTGTTTTACACGTGGTGTTTGTCAGGTATTTTATCGCTAATTTATCAAGATGGGTGGTTTTCCCGACCTGGCCTCAAAAAAAAATTATCCCCAAAAATTTCAGTCAGTCTGTCGTCTCCAAGGAAGAAAGAAAAACATTTCTGGTTCCCATTTATTTTCCTTCGGTACATATTCCTGATAACATAATTTTATTATCGCAGGGCAAAGTTGTTTTGTCGAAATGGATTCGGTCAGCGAGACTGCTTGTGTGGGGTTTAATTTTTCATATCTGTCCAAAGTCCTTTTTAGTGGCCTGTTTCTCGTCACTTATCGAAATAGCATTTTCACTTGAATTTTTCCTGGGCCGGTGGTTAGCCATTCCTTTACGAAATTCCTAGATAACATTGTTATCAAAACACATCTTTTTCCTTGTTTCTTTTCCATTTTTTTTTTTTACATTGTCTCATTCTAATGACACACTTTTCACTTGTTACTTATCAATATATTCATTGTCTCTCGGCCATTTGTGGCTTTTTATCTGTCTTCATTTCTTTCTGCTTTCTTTTCTTTCTCTGCCTCGTAAATGGTGCCACAGTTATTACAAATAAAAACATATTTTCATCCAGGTTCCTGTAAAGGGTTATATAAGCAAGAAAATTGATCGATTTAATAAAAAAAAAGTTAAATAGTTTTTAGCCTCTTTATCAGAAGGTTTTGTCTGGTCGTTGTTATTTATTTTTGTTGACTTTTCTTCGATATCCATCGGTTTCGATGTCAATATCTGTGTTGAGTTTTGTCTTTTTAAAAAATTCTCTTTTTACAATCAGATGTTTGTTATTTTTTAAAAATTAAAACATCATACAAACATGCCTTTCAAAGTTAAAATATTTTCGAGCATTGAATTGACTTGAATATACAAACGTTTATGAATCCGTCTTCAGTTCATTCTATGTATATTTTTTTTTTAGCCTTGGAACGTTTAAAATTAAAAAAAAAAGTTCTTCATTTTGGTCCATTTCGAATTATGAATATTTCTTTCCTACAGATAACGAGAGAAATCAGCATAGCCTCTTTTTAAATATTCTTCATTTATGAGCTGATAATGGTACT
The DNA here is from genome assembly GCA_903632075.3 of Acanthosepion pharaonis. Lineage (NCBI taxonomy): Eukaryota > Metazoa > Mollusca > Cephalopoda > Sepiida > Sepiidae > Acanthosepion > Acanthosepion pharaonis. The sequence goes on along the minus strand of CAHIKZ030001000.1, from coordinate 338,531 downwards.
CCACGACGTCCTTTAATTTTCTATCTCATATCTTTGTCTTCGTTCTGCTATCCATTCACGCAAAATCGTTAAGTTACTGTCCCCAATATTATTCTTGCCTTTTTTCCTCATATTGTGTCCCCATAAATTTGAAGTCTATCTTCAGGATTATAAATATGTATACCTGTAGTTTTTTCCTTTACTTAAAATGTTGCTTAGATGTTCTATCTATGGAATCGGTAGAATTACTGCCAATAATTTACGTTATCTCGTTAAGATATTATACCCTGTATTTGTTTAATATGTCCTGTGAGGTTCAAATATTCCACGCCCTCATTCCATTACGTGCCCTGTCTTTTTTCTGTATCCTTTTCGTTATTCACGCAGTTTTTACTTATATGCTGATCAAATCAATATCACCCTATTCAATCCATGGTAAATTCAATCACACAATGTATATGGTGTTAAAAACCAGATTTAAAAACCTTTCATTTGTTCTTCAGCTTTAAAGATAATGCCCAGGATTCTCTGGCATAGAAGTAGAATTGATATTAAATAGAATGTCATCTTTTTTTAACAAAACTGTTATGTTCCTTAAACTTTTGCTTAGATTGTGGAAGGGTTTTTTCCTATTCCAATGCGTCGTCTGGTTTCGGTGCATTTTCAGTCAACATTTCTCCAGTTGCTTGATTTTTTTATCTCAATTTATACGTTGCATTTTGGGCTCTTCATTTGCTGATAAACATACCTTTAAAATCTTTTTTGGCTTTCTTTTATTTGGAGCATTTATGGTCATCTTTCTCTAAATAAAGTAAACGAAACAGAATCTGAACTTAATTTGAACTCAGTGAGTCTATGACAATTTTATTTGTTGGTTGTTTGTTTATTTTTTTCTCCATATTTAAACTCAATGGATTATTTAATCCCGGCCTTCTTCAGGAGGTTTGATGTCGAATAGAATAAATATTTCGCCAAGGGGTAGAATCAGTTTGTAGATCATTTCGTCTGATGGATATTTGTAAAAAACTGTTTGTCGATTTCCAAATCCATTGCCTTTTTTTCAGAAATGTATTTATAATTTTACTATAAAAACTGTTTATACTTTTATAGTGTTTGTCCCCACGTTTTAGAATTAAGTATTTTCTTATCACCTGACCTAACACGTGCTACAACGACCCAAGGTTTTAATAAATATGGGAACAAAAGAGGAATTAAGAATAATGTTCCAGGCATCTCAAAACCTCTTCTCAGAAATATTGCTGTCGGAAAGGCTTAATCGTCTTATTCAGGATGAGATGCCAAAGATGTGCCGGTAATAGTCCGAATAACGGAATGAATGAACTACCGCCGTGAAAAAAATGTATCTGAATGAAGGGCCGATTCCGTTGTAATAAATATAAATGAAAAAAAATCTATATTTAAATTACGTCGCATAACGATATGCATCTCATCAATCATGCAGTTCTTTAAAGATGATCATTTTCCAAAATAAACAAAGATTCTGCAAACACGAATGGTTAACGTGATAACATAATTTCATCCTCATGAATATATCGATACTGAAGGGCCGAAACGTTGTAATAAATATGGCAGCAAAGATGTGGACAATAGTCCGACGAATCCAAATCATATGCCATCTTTTTTTTCTTTTTATTTTAAAATGTACAGTGGTGAAGACGTTTGTTTGTTTTTCAATCAAACGCCATCTCAGGAGAAATATATCATTGATTTTTACCGTAGGGATATCCTCAACGATTGGACGGGGTGAAACAGTGACATATCTTTGGTACAGAAACTCTGGAGCCAGCATTTTAAGATGGAACATCAAACGTGTCCTTTAAATCTAATATTTGAAAAAAAAAATTGTTTGGTTTCTAAAAATATTTTTTTGTTTTTAAAAAACCTGACAGTCATATACTACACAAAAAATGATTAATTATTAAAAAAGTCAAATAATTTTCTTCTGTATTTTCAGCTAGAATTTCAATATTCCGCATACTGTTCTGCATTTCTTTCAGTTCACAATTTTTGTATCATGCAGTTCTTTTGAAGCATTCAAAACATCTTGCAAATGTGCCATTCCATAATTAAAATCGTTTAAAATATTTTACTGGTATTAATACTCTCTCTCTCTAATTTTTCTGCCTGTCACACTCATTGTCTGTCTGTGTCTCTCTCTCTCTCTCTATATATATATATATATATATATATATATATATATATTTGCTTGTAAGCGTCCTGTTATATATGTTCACTTTGTTATGATTGCTCAGCCAAATTTCTAAACAAAAAAAAAATGATTTCAAATGGTTTGTAAAAATCTAAAATATTTATACGATTTTTTTGTTACTATAAATATATAAAATTGTTTTATTTTACAAAATATTTGTTCAAATTATTTTTTTTATCCATTCCTGCCTATAAATATATTTATAATATGATACAAAAGAACAAACGTTTTTTTGGACGGAAAACATTTTGGAAAGATTTCCTAAAATATGTATTTCAAATCATACCATTTTCCATAATTCTGATACAAAAACCTGTTTTTGGTTTTGAAAAAGTTTCTCCTGAAAAGAAGATATTTCCAATGTAAAAATGAATTTTTTGTTTGGTATTAATTCAATTCAATTTATTGGAAAATTTCACGGGAATGCTATATTTATATATATAACCTATGTGATGTGAGAGAAATTTCGTGAGTGAGAAGGAAAACACGGAACACGGATTAAAGTGCTGACAGTCAATGGGATATTAACAACAAATTACATTGACGACAAACAGTCTTTGCAATGATGTTAGATATCAAATATAGGTAATAGTATTTGTGATGAAATGTTTCTTAGTTGATTGATGTTACTCTTCAGTCCACCGACTCCAAAGTTCACTAGGCATAGACCTCCGTCCACTATTCAGGGGGTGAAAATATATGTTTATATATAAAATATATATATATATATATATATATATATATATATATAAAATATATATTAAGAAACTTCTATGACACAAACAACATACCGAATGAAAAATCCTTCTTCAATTGTACATCTAAAACAAAATTGTTTAGTCCGAGGTCAAATGCAGGTCTAAAAGGTTATATATCAAGCAATAATTTCTCGACAAAAACAATATACGAAAAACTGTAAATTTACATTAGAATTTCCGCGGGGTAATGAAAACAAGGATAGCCACTCATTTTCTTACCTAAACTGGAACACCAGACAGATCTTTCAAAAAAATTTGGGAAGTGAATAAATGGTTTCAGACCACATTTAGGTTTAGAATATAGGCTTTCCAACGTACATAGAGCTAATTGACTTATGTTTAGAAGAAAAAAATAGAATAATAAAATACTATAATCAAAGTCAACTATTGAATCAGAGGAATATATTAGTCTTAATATGTCGACGTAAAAACAAATTCTATGTTTCCATAATATAGGTTTAATCAAGTCGTGTCCTATATTTCCATAATATTCATTCCCGTATAACTCTTCAAATGTTGAAAGTATAACTAATTTTAATTTCTATTTTATCCCGTTTTTAATCGTTTTACAGATGTCTTATAATTTATAAACTTCCCTTCTCTAAGGACTGTTCTTTCCATTATTCCCTTTACATCCAAATTTTGATGTCATTCCTTAATATTCGTAGTTTATTTTTAAAAACTTGTTCCTTTAAGATATATATATTCCAGTGTCACCTGATCCCATCTCGTGCCTTTCGTCTGAATGAAACGTTAAAATGGATAAATTCTGTATGGTCTTTTCGACTGTTTTTTTTGTATTTTGTTAAAATTTCTGTTTCTGACACGAACTTTTATAGCGGGGTTGATAAGAAAGTGACCGATATCTTCATGTGTAGTAGCCTAATCCCCATGAGAGGCGATTTTTCTTTTGTTGTTTATTAATTGCACTTGCTAATACATTGAGCTTTGTAGCTATTAATATTCTATATTATTAGGATACACTTGGGATACAAAGGATTTAATATAATATATATATATATATATATATATATATAAAATGAAACAATTTATTCTAGATCATAAGGAAACATTTTAACAAAGAATTAAATAAATCTTAATGGGATCAATGTCGAGAAATCATTTCTCTGACAAGATTTAATGAGACATTAACTTACTATCAATTCCTTGAATAAAGAGATCCTTTATTCGAGACGTTGTTGAAAGATGGATCCCAAAGTACTTTTGACAATTCCAAATTGTCGTTTCAGGGCGTAATTTCATACATAGATAAACACTAAGACGAAATATGTGTGACCGAAAAATATTTTTTTTAAATTATGCTATTTATTGACAGTTGAATATATGTTTTGGCATGTGCGATGTCAATAAATAGTATAATTTTAAGTAAGTTAATGTGTCATTAACTCTTGTTAGCGAAGTGATTTTGTTATTAATCAATTAACATAGAATGACAATTTCTGTATTTTTACCAAGATGAGTGAGTTATAGAATTCGTTTATTAATACAGGTAATTAATAAAGGTGTACATATGTATATTACACGAGTCAAAAATGATTTAGTATTTTGTTGGGTAACATTTTGGTTTAATAATGGCCTTAATTCTTCGTGACATGCTATAAACTAAATTCTTTAGTAAGTTAACATTCTTCGCCAGATTTTTCCAGCATTTCTTTAATTTGCGAGAAAGCTCATCTACTGTGTTAATTTCCATTATCGCCCAAAGGTTTTCAATTGGGTTAAAGTCAGGACTCTGACTCAGCCACTGGAAGAGTTGCAATTTATTCTCATCGCGTTTCCTCACCAGATAATGTTTATTCGTTAAGGCAGTATGCTTAGGATCGTTATTGTTTCTAAATCATTTTTGACTTGTTTAATGTACATATGTACACCTGTATTAATACCTTGTATTAATAAATGAATTCTATTACTCACTGATATAGTCATCCACAGAGAGATGTTTTCGCTGTATTCAAAGCTTCTTAGTATGGCTAGACATCCGATTGCTTCAACCCGGGACCGAAATTCGACCGAATTGGTATCAGTCGGAGATTTTAACCCCAAAGCTATCGACGCTTGGCAGAGAGAAAGGCGAATTCTTTTCGTATTTATTTTTTCATAAACACGCCAGTGACCTAGAGGTCTCAATCCACTAGGAGAGTCTTGCATTATTAGCAGTAATAGTCACTGTTTACAAATACGCGCTTTTTCCCCACAGTGTTCGACCGAAATTTATTTTATTTTATATATATAATATATATATATATATATATATATATATGAGTGGATTCTCCTGTCGGCATATAAACACTTAACAGTTTAGTTTTTGGAATTAGACCGCTAGAATACACGAACATAAATTTAATTCTTGTGGCGAAGGCGTGTGTAAAACCAGCCACCCATTTTGAAAGATCTGATAAGAAAGATATGGTGCGTAGAATGAACTAAAACATAGGCCTTCTTTTTAAAAAAAAAAATATTTTTCTAAGTCGTTAAAGAGAAAGGAAAGAAATTACATTAAGCAACTTGCCTTAACTTATCAAGAAAAACCTTCGAGTTATTCTGGAGTAAAAACAAACTTTAGATATTTAATGCAGAGCATACCGACAGCAAATGCCAGGACTATAAAATATTTCTAGTAGAGAGAAATGAGAGTGTCATAAAACATTTGAGGTGGAAATTGTTTTTAGCCACTGGCACAGGAAAAGGATATTTCTGTGGATAAATTCGGCGTAAAAAAATAATAAAAAAAACAGAAAATAATTCCTCTCGTTACATGAGAACATGATAAAATTTGTACATTTTTTTTCTATATTAAATAAGATAACTTAATAAAATGTATGATACATATCAAAAGAATGATTAAAACTGGTATTCTTTTTTCAGATAAACAATATAGCTTTCGTTTGTCTAGGACAACTGTAATAGTATTAACTGTTGTAATTGAATTTGTCTATCAGGGTTTAGCTAAGAACAGCTAGGCCCCGGTTGTGCCTTTAGATATCTTGAAAGCTTTTGACAGGGTTTGGTATACTACCGCTTTTATCAAGCTCAAGGCGTAGAGGTTCTCTTGATGGATATTTGAAATAATCCAATCGTTTTTTAATAACTCTAATAATGAAGTATGTTTTGAACGGCCACACTTCTAGATCATTTCACATCAATTCAGAGGAACCCCAGAGCTCTATTCTCCAGAATCCATCTTCGATATTTATAAATTTACCGTACGTCCCTGCACTGAATATTGCTGCTATATCTACGGCTATATAGGTCTGTAATGTCAAAACTAATTGATCAAAGACCACAAAACCAATAATAATAATAATAATAATCGATTATCCCATAAATATTACGACCAAAAGATCGACAACCAGATCGATCACACCACCATCAGCCGAAAATGGAAAGTGGCTTGCATGATGTCAAAGTTGAGCGGAGAGCAGATGCAACATCACACCATCACCTCATTTTTGCCGTCCTCAAGACAAAGCTGAGATCTTACAACGGCCGGGATGAAAGACCATCGCGCAAGTGCAACGTGAACAGGTTGAAAGAGACGGGAAAAGTAAAATTCAAGATGGAACTGAGGAAAAAGTTCAGTCTGCTTTCCCAGTTGCCAGATTAAACAATAGAAGAACATTGGCACAGCCTGCATAATACCTGGAAGACAAAATGCCAAATAGTCCTAGAGAGGAAAACAAGAAATCACAAAAGGTGGTTGACAACAGAAACATGGGATTTGATCACCGATAGAAAAGAACTGAAAGATCAGATCAACCAGACCCAAGACCTAGAAGAGAAGGAATTGCAAACACGCAACTGGGAGAAGAATCAGGAAGTGAAGAGAAATGCGAGAAAAGACAAGAGAAACTTTATTGATGATATGACCCAGAAAGCATCGGTCCAAGGAAACATGAAAAGGCTGTATGAATTCACAAGGGATCCCTCTAGGATAAACATTAAACCCGGTAGCCCCGGTCAAAGACCAGAATGGCAGTATCAAATCAGAGGAAGAGGAATAGAGAGCAAGATTGGCGGAATACTTCAAGGAAACACAGAACAGACCTGAACAATGCGTTCCACCAGACATTTCACCACCTACCAAACTCCTCGAAATATTGGCCCTCTTACCAAGTTTCTTAAATCAGGCAAAGTAGCAGGCCCTGACATTCAGAATTCAACTGACATGCTGCACTAACTCTTGCACAAAATCTGGGATCAAGAAAGACTTTCTGAAGAGTGGAAGAAAGATCACCTTGTCAAGTTGCCGAAGAAAGGGGACCAGTCAACCTACAACAATTGGATGCCGATATTATATTCTTATTTAAGTTTCTTACTACGTAAAAATTATGCGGCGTGAGATGGCTGTCTATCTTAACTTATAATCATCTGCCTATCTGTAAAGGTGAACCGTTTGTAGACATACTTCTTTCATTAATAATTCTGGTTTTCCTTTTCTTTATGTCTATCTCAATTTGGAGTTGTCTCGTCCTGTCCCACAGTTTGGTCGTTGGAGACGAATTCCGGTCACTTGATATTGAGGATGTTCCTGAGACATCGGTTGATAAATGTCTGAAGTTTGTGGGTGTTGGTCTTATGTGCCGTAAATTTGGACCGATTTAACGTTGGTGTTGAAAATCTTTTGTTGTAAAGTGAGAGGGCTGATGACCTCCAGATTGGCCGCGGAGTTTTGAATGCGTGTCAGACTCTGTTGATTCGGCACTTCAGCTGACATTTTACACCCACTCCTGCACAAGATTTGGGAGCAAAAAAGAGTGCCTGAGAGTGGAAGAAAGGTCACCCTGTGAAGCTGCCGAAGAAAGGGGACCTGTCAACTGGGGAGGCATGATGCTGCTGTCCATCCCAGGGAAAGTATTGACAAGAATCATCCTAGATAGACTTAAGACGGCATTGGATAAGACACTTCGGGAAGAACAGGAAGGCTTTTGGCAAGATAGATCATCTACAGACCACATATTGCTATAATGCTCATCATCATCAAACCTTCCCTGAAATGACAGACCCCCGTGTACTCAGTCTTTGTTGACATTCAGAACGCTTTTGATAATGCCAACAGAGACGACATCTGGAGACTGATGCACCACTACTGTTTTTCCACCAAAGTTGGTCAACGTCATCCAAGAACTGTATCAAGATGCCCCCTGTCAAGTCATCCATGACGGAAAACTGACGGAACCATTCTCCGTACAAACTGGCGTTTTTCATGGATGTCTGCTGTCGTCGACGATCATTCTGCTGGTGGTCGACTGAGTAATGAGGCAGGCCATGACAGGCAGGAGAACTAGTTTACAATGGACCTGCATGAAGCAGCTGGAAAATCAAAAGCAATATAAAATATAAATTATTTTAATATCAAGTTGAAGCCATCGAAATATATAATTGCTTCATTTTTTTTTTTGAGAACTAAAGTACATTTTCTGTTCAATCGAAGACAATATAGCTTTTGAAATATCTTTGCAGCCACCGTTTTTTGTTTCCTGAAGGTAGATATCCAGACTTCAACTGCACAAGATCTGGGAGTAAGAAAGATTGGAAGAAGAGCAAACTGGTGAAGCTGCCGAAGAAAGGGGACCTGTCATCCTACAACAACAGGAGAGGCATTATGCGGCTGTCTTTTCAAGGCCCACACGAAGTAGGCTATCGGTGTCTGTGGCCATCCCATTTCCGTTTCTTGATTTCAATCTCATTTGGGGGTTGTCTGGTCTTGTCCCTCAGTTGGTCGTTAGAGACGACATCCGATCACCTGATACTGAGGATGTTCCTGAGACATCGGTTTATAAATGTCTGAAGTTTGTGGGTGTTTTTCTTCTGTGCCGTAAATTTGGACCGATTTGAGGTTGGTGTTGAAAATCCGGAACTTGTTGTAAAGTGAGAGGGCTGTCGACCTCCAGATTGGCCGCGGAGTGTTGAAAGCGTGTCGGACTCTGTTGATTCGGCACTTCAACTGACATGCTGCACCGACTCTTGCACAAGATCTGGGAGCAAGAAAGAGTGCAAAGGCCACCTTGTGAAGCTGTCGAAGAAAACGAACCTGTCATCCTGCAACAACTGGAGAGGCATTATGCTGCTGTCCATCCCAGGGAAAGTACTGACAGAAATCATCCAAGAGAGATGAAAAAGGCATTGGATAAGACACTTCGGGCAGAACAGGAAAGCTTTTGGCAAGATCATGTACAGACCACATCGCCACAATGCATATCATCATCTAACAAACCCTGGAATGGCTGACCCCCGTGTACTCGTCGACATTTAGAAAGCTTTTGAATGTGTCGACAGAGACGTCATCTGGAGATTCACTAAGGCTCTCCACTAAAGTTCGTCACCATCATCCAACAACTGAAGATGCCACCTGTCAAGTCAACCATGACGAGAAGCTGACTGAATCATTCTTCGCATGAACTGGCGTTCATTGGGGATGTCCGCACTCGCCTACGATCTTCCTGGTGATGGTCGTCTGGATAATGCGGCAGGCAGGCCAACTGGTTTGCAGTAGACCTGCATGAAGCAGCTGGAAGAACTGGACTACGCAGACGATGTCAGCCTTCTCTTCAACAAACAACAAGATGCGCAGGAGAAGCTGAGTCGTGTTGCCGAAGAAGCGGAGAAAATTGGCCTCCAAATCAACATCGCGAAAACTCAGGTCATGAGGGTAAACAACACCAAGGAAGTCGATAAGTTTGTCTACCTAGGAAGCATCGTCGGTAAAAATGGGGAGGGGGGTACAGATGAAGATGTCAAGTGCCGAATCAACAAGGCTCGATACGCTTTCAACACCCTGCGGCCAATCTGGAGATCAACAGCCCTCTCACTTTACAACAAGATCCAGATCTTCAACACCAACATCAAGTTGGTTCTACTTTACGGCTCAGAAACCTGGCGGGTAACTAAGACCCACAAACTTCAGGCATTTACCAACCGATGTCTCAGGAACATCCTCAATATCAGGTGACCGGAAGTCGTCTCCAACGACCAAATATGGGACAAGACCAGGCAAGCCTCAAATGAAATTGACATTAAGAAATGAAAATGGGGATGATTCGGTCACACGCTCCGCAAGCCTGCTTCTAGTGTCACCAGGCAGGCCCTTGGCTGGAATCCACAAGGGAAGCGAAAAGTGTGTCGTCCAAAACAGACTTGATATAGAGGTGAAAGCAGCCGGCACGACATGGGCCGAGCTGACGAGGATCGCCCGGAACCGCGTCCGTTGGAGAGGGGTTGTTGCGTGTCTGTTCCCCAAGGAATCAATAAGCATAGAAGAAACACTAGGTCATGATGACTTATGATTTTGTGCTAGGATAACCATCAACGGCTTCCCAGTTGCACTCAAAAGGCTTGGATCAACCTATGTCAAGATTTGCAGATACTTGTCAAACTTGCTCCGCGCTGGAATACCTCTCTCATTCGAAAACATCAAGACAAATAGATAGAGCACGGCGAGATTCGAACCAGAGTCTTGTGGTCAAAAAGCGAACAGTCTAACCAATAAGCTAGGAGGGGGTACTACACTGTATTGTTCATGTTTAACAGAAATTATTCAACGATAGTTCATATTACTATTGAAGGTACATTATTTTCTCTGTGTAGATCTGAACCTGACTTGATTCTTCATATAAATAACAAGTAATTTTCAGTAACAGACGCGAGTTTCAGTCCATTTGGAAACAATGAAGAAAGCTATGCCAAATACATAACTCTATTTCGTGAGTTAGACATTTAAGTTTAACATTTCGGGACGTCCAAGCGTAAGCAATAATTAATATTACAGATATATTGAATATGCTTAGATGAACATTGTTTATGTGATGGGATTGAATCAGAGATTTTCATCGTAACAGAAAATGTTGACCGCTTAAGAAGTTCTTAACGATTTCATAGTTTTCTCTTTCAGACAGATGATATTTATAAACTTAGCCAGTATTACATGACTTATCTGTTCATAGACACTTTCACTTATAAAAGATTCAGTTTACTTATTGACTAGGCCGGACTCAACTGACTGCAGCAACGTATCTTACGTTCAGAAAAATAGTATGGCTATATATATATATATATATATATATGTATATATATATATATGGAACAATAAAAATATAAAAAATTAAAATCTTCAAATACACTGGGTTGTATGTAAATAATATTCTTTCGTTTTTATTATTTCAATTAGATCCCTCTATATATGTTGATCTCCAATATATATATATATATATATATATATATATATATATATATATATATATATATATATATATATAGCAGCATGGCTCGGCGTTGCCCGTGCTTGATTCAAAAATCGTACGTTTCATACAGCAATCGCTATCACTTGACTTAAAGTATTTTTTCCCTTCCTTGCCTTTAAAGGAGTGCCCTTTACCGTGCTGATGTTGCTACATGCCTTACTTCTTGCCTATCACACTGCGAATTTTTCTAAGCTCTATACTAAACATCAAATCTGTTACAAAAAAAGAACTAAACAAAATAAACACCAAACGATCAGCTTTAAAAAAGGACTCGTAACTAGAAAAACCGAATGAAAAAAGAATGTTAACAACAAATACTTTTTCACACTCAACCCAGTTCTGCGGAATCAGAATCAACGTTGAGTTTAAGCAAACGAATGAGCCAATTGGAGTAAAGTGCCATGCAGATTTAAATTTTTCCCACTTGTGACGAATGCAGCTATCGATTTTTTTGCATGCTAGCATGCTAGTTAACATTCGTGTCAGTCAGCTGTTGGCTCTCACGCTGGCTAGTAGAATCTTCCTGCCTATTCGTGGCAGCCAACTATTGGCTCTCACTCTGTCCAGTAGAAAATGGCCGCAAACTACATGAAAATTGCCGATAGGAGTTGGGAAATGCAAAGTCGGTTTTGGCCTTCCCGCTAACTTGGAGAATGTGCATGTAAATTTTGGTGCAACTCCGTCGAAAATTGCGGCCGGGCATTCGTTACACACACACACACACACACGCACACACACACATACACACACACACGCACGCACACACGCACACACACGCACACACACACACACACATCCTGCCTTTTATATATATATATATATATATATATATATATATATATATATATATATATATTAGAATTTAGAGAGAGTGTAAGTATGAGAGTGTGGGACGAATGTTAGAGCTAAAGAGAGGGGTAACAGACGAGAGAAGGTGGGAGATTAAAACTTAACAGTGAGTAGTTTTAGTGTGGTGAGTTGAAGACAGTTTACGTGAGAGAAATATGAATGTTGTCAGATGTCTAATATATTAAAGATGTAACCGAAAGGATACATTTTGTGGTGACATACACACAATAGACGATCTAATCATAAAAGATCAGATGAAGAGGAGGAGAGGAAAAGAAAAGAAAAAAAGGTGGGGGGAGAGATGGATGGGGAAACTAAAACTGAAAGGCACTTACTGAAAGGGCCGCTGTGTAATTAAGAAAATTTGACAAAATTAATATCGACTACAGGTTACAAATCAAATATACACATATAAAAATTAAATGTAACGATTATCTAATCTAGCAAGGACCTATATTTTTATGTTCAAAAACACTAGCGTATACACACATACACAATAACATATACACGTACATACATACATATAGGCGTGTACCCACATACACACTTATATATACCCATGTACACACACACATATATATCCATAAATATATATATATATACAAATATATATATATTCTCATATACATATACATACATATACATACACACACATACACATACATGTATACATATAAATACATAAATACACACACACATACATATACACATACATCTATATATAACCTTCTCGATCTGTGTTTTACCTCCATCCCCGAATCTTGCAGCGCCACGCAGATCTGTCCTCTTGGTAACTCCGATCATGCTGTAGTATCTGTTAACATTTCCTTCAACTCCACACCCCGCAAAGAACCTCCCATCACTAGAACCTCGTTCTACTATCAACGAGCGGATTGGGACTCGTTCCGTGTCTTCCTCCGCGATGTCCCCTGGGATGTTGTCTTTACTCTCCCTGTCCAAGAATGTGCTTCTGAGGTCTCATCCTGGGTTAAAGCTGGAATCGACGCTTTCATCACCTCTAGGAAATTTAAGGTCAAGTCACACTCCTCCCCTTGGTTCTCCGCTGCTTGCTCAGCCGCCATTGCCAATAGGAACCACTTCTTTCACCTATTTCGTAGCGACATGTTGGACTGCAATAGACGTCTCTTTGTCTCCGCCCGTAACGAGTGTAAGCGTGTCCTCAATGAAGCCAAGTCAATATTTGCTGCTCGGATGAAGGAGCGTATTGCATCTCGCAAATTTGGCTCCAAAGATTATTGGCGGCTCTGCAAGAGTGTCCTGAACAATAGAAAACCCTCCATACCTCCTTTGTTCAACCAGTTCGAAGTCTTGACCTCCTCTACCGACAAGGATGAATGCTTTGCTCGGAAATTCTCATTTAATTCAACGCTCGACTCCTCCAGTGTACAGACTTCCCTCTAAGAACTGAGGCCCTATTGAGCGGGTTACACATAACCCCGTCATTGGTATTGGGCATTATCTCCAATTTAGACTCCCACAAGGCTAGTGGTGGAGATGGTATACCAGCCATTGTTTTGAAGAAATGCGCGCCTGAGCTAGCGCCCGCCCTCTCTAAACTATATAATTACTGCCTCAAGGAATCTTGTTTTCCTGACTGCTGGAAGTTCTCATCCACTATTCTTGTCTTTAAGAACTCTGGAGACCCCTCTGACCCTTCTAATTACCGTCCTATTAGTCTCCTACCCCTCTTCGGCAAAGTCTTCGAAGCCCTAATCAATGCCGAATTGGTTAACCACCTTACATCCTATGATCTGCTCTTAGACAAGCAATATGGTTTCCGCTAGGTCCGATCTACAGCTGATGTGCTTACGGCCATCACTGAAACCGTCTACCAAGCCCTTCAAAATAACGGTGAGGCTCGCACCGTGGCCCTAGACATCTCCAAAGCGTTTGATAGGGTTTGGCATGCCGGCCTTTCTTAAACTCCAGGGTTATGGTATTACAGGTCGATTGTTTAACCTAATACAATCATTCCTGTCAAACCTTGAATTGAAGGTCGTTCTCAACGGATTCTCCTCCAGTTCCTATCCCACGAACGCAGGTGTTCCCCAAGGCTCCATCCTTGGCCCCACTCTATTCCTTATTTTAATCAACGACATTCCTGACGCCATAGATTCCCAAGTTGGCATCTACGCGGACGACAATACAATTTACTCCTGCCTCAAAAACAAATCTAGTGTCGGTGACAAAACTAACCTGGCCGTGCGCCTTGAAATGGACCTCCAATCGGTTGTTAATTGGGGCAAGAATTGGCTGGTCAACTTTAACGCCTCAAAAACTAAACTACTCTCTCTCTCTCTCTCTCTCTCTCTCTATATATATATATATATATATATATATATATATATATATACTGTTTATATTCAGACAATTGTCCTCATCTTTGTTCAACGTTTCGGCTTTTGTCATCAAAGTGTATTATTTGCCCTCGGGTCAATAGATTACAATTTATCTTTCAGTTGTATCTCTGTCTTCGCACGGAGCGCAACTCAGTTTTATCTCTATCCGCAGACAGAGCGCAGTACCTCCCTCAGGTGGGTGGTTATAATACGGGCACCTGAGAAACCGGACGGTTGCGTAGCCTGGATTATTTTTCGACCTGGACCGAGTGCACGCGCTAGGGCTCTCCACCTTATACTGACCTCATGTCAGTATAAGATTTGGAGTCCTGCCATCGTAAGGCAGCAAGAAAACACAATCGCTTCTCCGCTTTTTGGCTAGGATCTAAGCCTAGTACCTGTTCTTATCATCTTAATTCGATTATCTATATCCACGTCTATCTTCCCTTCTTTCTTTCATTTTCACATTGAAACCAACTAGTGCTTAAAACGCATTTAAAATGGAATTGTCTATTATTTATGAGTTGTTGGCAGGGCGTAACGGTCGTGCTAACTGACGAACGGAGCCTCATTTTCATAGGATAATAATGAAGATTATGATGTAGAGTTATAGATTGTCTATAGATAAATCAAACTTGGAAACTCTGCAAAAGGCGAAATTTATTTGGTAATAATAATAATAATAATAATAATATGGAACCAACCATTTGATGTTAGTGTTGAAGGTATGCTCATCAAAATCATTACAGAGCTGGACTCGAAAATAGATTATTTCATATTCGTTTCTTTTTATTTTGATACCCCCTAAAAAAGAAATGAAAAAACTAAAAAAATAGTGAAAGTAAAAAAAAAAAAAAAAAAAAATAGAGGGAAAAATGCGTAGGTGGCGAATATAAATTTAAATTCAGGCTTTTCTGTCTTATCAACCGAAGCTACGCACACTTAACATAAGGTATATATATAAATTAATATTACAAAGAAAGTAACTCCGATCAGTATGCGTTGTAGGTAATCAGGTAATCGATATTTCATTAACGGACAAGAAATGTGATTAATTGTTTTGAAGTCATTAAAGATAAAGAAAATTCAGACAAATCAACTTCAGAGTCTGTTAGTCGAATTTAGATTGGTTTGATTCCTCTGGGACAACTTAAATTCCTTCATTTCTCGCTTGGAGAACTGATTTGCTGGAATTTAATCATGGACGTTCGTTTGTCAGATAAACTCTCATGGGAGTTAGTTTTAGAATCAGTTCATGATCATAAATAGTCAGTATTATAAAGGCAAGAATGTGCGTGTGTGTGTGTGTGTGTGTGAGAGAGAGAGAGAGAATAATTTTGGTGAACAAAGTCTGAATGGTCTTAGTGAAGAAGAAGAAAAAGAAGAAGAAGAAAAAGAAGAAGAAGGAACACAAGAAGAAACACTAGAAGAAGAAACACAAGACGAAACACTAGAAGAAGAAGGAGGAGGAGAAGGAGAGGAGGAAGAAGAAGAAGGAGGAGGAGGAGAGGGGAGAAGAAGAAGGAGGAGGAGAGGGGAAGAACAAGAAGAAGGAGGAGGAGGAGAGGGGGAAGAAGAAGAAGGAGGAGGAGGAGGAGAGGGGGAAGAAGAAGGGGAAGAAGAAGAAGAAGGAGCAGGAGGAGGAGAGGGGGAAGAAGAAGAAGGAGGAGGAGGAGAGTGGGAAGAAGAAGGATGAGGAGGAGAGGGAGAAAAAGAAGAAGGAGGAGGAGGAGAGGAGGAAGAAGAAGAAGAAAGAGGAGGAGAGGAGGAAGAAGAAAGAGGAGAAGGAGGAGGAGGAGGAGGAGGAAGAAGAAGAAGCAGATGATGATGATGATGATAATAGAAAAGAATAAAGATAACGAGTAAAACAATAGGAGCAGATAGGTTGGTCTATTGTCCGGTTTACACTCCGGTCTTTTGAACAGGATTAGAAGTTTATCTCTTGTTTACTCTTTAGGTTTTGTTATATGTATATTTTGGTTTGCTATCGTTTAGTGTCCCTCTCTTCTTCCGTCTTTTGAAGAGGGGTAGAGTTTTAACCCTTGTTCCAAGGTTTAGATTTGGGTTTCCGGTCCCTAATAAAATCGACTTCAACACTGTGTTTCTAACGTCTCCGCCAAAACTCTGAAATATTACTATTTATTTTTTTGTTTTATTTATTTTTCATCACTGGGACTAGACAGGTTCGCTTATCGCTCGTCTCCTACCCTTAACTGGTCTTTTGAACAGGTGTAAAGGTTTGTCCCTTATTTCATGTTTAGGAATGGGTTTCTAGTTCCTTCGAAAGCGTTCTCATTCACTTTCACTGCCATTGTGTCTTAGCGACATTGTCACCTTGCTTGGGGTGAAATGATTGAAAAAAAGAATTTGAGAGTGAAGAAAAAACCCAGGAAAAAACTGGTTGGAGAAAAGGGATAATCAATGGTCAGAAAAGAAAAAAAAGTGAGAAAGAATGAAACAGTAGAACAGAAAGAGGCTGATGATAATATAGAAGAAGTAGGAGGGAGAGGAGGAGGAGGAGGAGCAGGAGGAGGAGGAAGAAAAAGAATTTGCAGATAATGATCATGATGAGGAGGAGTTAGGAAATTATCCGGAGAAAGGAAAAATGACTGCGTAAAGGAGTATAAGAAAAATTAACGCAAGAGGCAAGAATTAAAGAAAGAAATAAATATAAAAATAAAAAAAAGATCATTGCTAGACGAAAAGGGCGAAAGATTCAATGAAAAGAAAGAAAAAGACAGAGAAGAAAGAAAGAAGAGAAAGAGAAGAGGTGATAGCAAAAAAAAAAAAAAAAATAGACCAGTAAAATGAAAATGATGCTTTTTTGTTTTACTACAAAATGCCATTAAAATATTAGCAAGTTTCACTGCATCATCCGAAACCCTAACAAGATTTTAAAGTCTGCTAATACTTGATTTTCGAAAGGAATATACGGTAACTTAATAATATTTGGACAGTGTATTTATTGCTGTTCGTAATTCTGTTGGCAGTCAATCTTAATTTGATTATTTTAACCTAATATTCATCAATGAGAATACAGCCTGTTATTCCTTGCATAACCGGGCGGCCTTTACCAAAATATCCCAACGCGTCCGGTAGAAGATAGTATTGTGTTCTACCCTTCTTTTAAGCCAAAACAATTTGATCAATCGATTCGAAAAGAAGCTAAAAATGCCCCAGACTTAAAAAAAAAATTATTCCTTTTGCTTTCTTTTAATAGCAGACGTATATTCATACATGCAGATTAATTTTGAAGTTTTAAAACTGAGTTTTGTTTTTATTTGTTTTAAAAGATGAATTATGTTCATATTTCGATATATTATTTGAACACCTTTCACATGAGAAGCAACCTTCGCATCTTGGGAATAGCATGGCAAGATAAGGTTCCCAACACTGAGGTCTTGTCTCGAACAGGTTTTCCCAGCATGTTCACACTACACAGACTCCAATGGTTGGGCTAAGTCCATCGCATGCCAGACGGCCGCATCCCTAAAGAACTCTTCTATGGAGAGCTGGCCGCTGGTGGCCTCGGCTACGGTAGCGCGATGTAGTGAGACGCGCCGTGAAAGCTGTGGACATCAACACAGAGTCTTGGGAGAGATTGACAGCCATACGATCCGAATGGAGAGGAATCCTGATCAAATACCTCAAGTCAGGGGAGGAGAAGCTGACGCAAGTCGCCACGAAAAGGCGGGCCCGCAGAAAGCAAAGTGACATCTCCAAAAAGACATCTCTGCAAAAGACCACAGAGACAGAACAACATTTGGTCAACCTCTGCAACATCATCATTCGATTTCTGTATGGACACACTACCTACCAAGTCACGTGGTGTGTTGTTATGGCATCATGCCTCTACAAAGATGTCGATGTCTCCAGCCAATGTGTTGTTTTGTTCCATTTTTTTTTAATTCCAAGTACCTAACTGGATGCAACTTTTTCATTTCAATTTCAGGTCTTTGTATTTTGATAGTTTTTCCCTGACCAACGGAGGTTTTTTTCTATAAGTTTTGACAATAATAATATTGGATTCTTCTTCCATAGAATCTTCTTAACTTCTTCTTCTTATTTTCCAATTATTATTATTATTACTTATTATTATTATTTGGGGCATTATTATTATTATTACTTCAAATGTTATTTTAGTAGATATCCGCATTTGAAATAGACACATCATTTTTATTTTGAACACTGTATTTCGTCTGTCGTCCTATACACTCGATAAATATTAATAAAAAATGCTCTCTAACAGGGTTTGAACTATTTGTTGTTTCCATGTGTTAGTAAGCCAATAGCGTACCTTCTTTAGAGGTCGCCTTTGGATGATGCATCCAAAAGAACCTTTTTAGAATCATTCCATTTTATATTGACCACTGGGAAAACCCATTTTTTCCTTTTTTTAATACCAGCGTTTTCTTTCTTTTCTTATGGTGAATTCCTTCACTCTCATTTACACCTAGGTAGTCAGCATTACTTAATAGAATAGATTTTTTAAAATCATTTCATTCCAAGGATGGTTTATTTTCTTTTTTGCTAATAAAGCCTATAAGTGATATGCAAAATAAACGCAAAATATTCCTCTATTGATGTTTATTTCGCCAGACTTATAGTTATTTTTTATGATTGAGGTGAGTTTTCCATATCGCTAGATAATTTAAGATCCAGGAAAAATACACTATTAACGAGACGACAATAAAAGAAAATAGATGTTACAAGGATTAATAGTTTTTGGAATATTTGAAGAGAAGAAGATTTTAGTTGGATCGAAGTTCTTTGGCGAGTTTTTTTTGTGCTGTATTACATTTAAATAAATTTTATCTATTCCTGGAGATTTCCAGTTGTGTGCTTTTTTCAATTTATTTTTCTGTGATTCCCGCCCATGTCTGTTCTGGTTTATTTTTCATTCGTTCTAACTCTTGCGCAATCCATCCTACATTTTTCCCCCAGAATATATTTTAGGGGGACTGTCACTTCAATTCTTTGTTTACCTATTTCCCTATTTCTTTTGTTATATTGTTCTGTCTATAGAATCTCATTATCATAATAGGACTTCATTTTCATTCCATATAAATTTTTGCCTTTTCTAGTTCACTCTTGCTAGTTCATTTTTTTTTAAGGTGTTCAAAAGTACTGATTAAATGCATGCTTAAAATTTATATGTTTTCTTCATCCAGAATTTTGAGTGCTGCATTATAGGGTTTTTGAACAATTTTGGGAGTTGTTCTCGTTCCTCCATTGCATATTCGTATCTGAATATACATTTATTTTTTTTATATCAATCCGCATTTGAAATAGACACATCATTTTTATTTTGAACACTGTATTTCGTCTGTCGTCCTATACACTCGATAAATATTAATAAAAATGCTCTCTAAGGGGTTTGAACTTCGCTCATCCAAACAGTTATTTTTTGAGGAAAACCCATTTTTTTCCTTTAGCGTTTTCTCGAAAATATCTAGAATTTTTTTTAAAATCAGTGAAACGCAAGGTTTGAGTTTTAATATGTGAAAAATACACTATTAACGAGAGACGACAATAAAAAACAATTAAGAAGAGTTTTGAAACATTTAAATAAATAAATTTATTTTTATCCTACATTTGAATATAAAGAATATGTCATTATCATTCCACATAAATTTTTCAGACATGCTTAAAATTTTTGAACCATTTATTTTTTTATATCAATCCACGACCTTTAAAATCATTTCAGATTTGTTTTCTGTATTAAAGAATCTCATTCGACAGTTGAACCAGATTTAAAATCAGAGTTGTATTATCTATGCGTTCAGTAAGAAAGCAAGTAATGATGATTTTATAATTTAAGTTTCATCCAGCTGTTACTGTTGACATATAAAAAAAGGGGGAGGACAAAGCATATTATGGAAATTATTAAACTTCTTTTTGAAAGTTTATTTGTAGAATATAGATTTTTTATCTAATCATTTCACTCCAAGTAAGGCGATAATGCCTCTAAGATGCCATAGGTTACTGATAATGAAAGAGAATGAGAAAACTTTAGAGAAGAGAAAGGACAATAAATTCAGCGTTTAGGAAGGTAGAAAATGGCTATTAACGTTGAAGTTAAATTCTATTATAAATTTATTATAAATTTGTTATAGATTATTCGCCATATTTTATAAATTCGCGTAATGCTACATTTTGCCCGTATGTCCCGCGTTACATAAGTAAAACAAATCATCCCAGATCATACCACGAATATATTTACTAGTTCCAGCTTAAAATGGCGCGAAATAAGTCACATTGTCTTTTTAATGTGATTCACGTACACATGGGCCAATAAAAAGAAATGTTCTGTCAGCGTGGCGTCGGTGTTTCGCCAACTCTCCATCTTTAAGGCAATGTGTGAAGTTTTGTTACAGTTTTGGAATCTTCCGAGACCAGACAAACACTGAAAGAGTGAAGTTGAAAACTACTGCTTTGTCAGGGACAGAATTATTTTACATAAAACAGTATTCTTGGAGAAGTTCAAATTACAATGTCTTTGGTTACGTCACAATTAATCAAGACTAAGACCTTTCAATTAAAGCAAAAACCGGATTAATTAAAAATGAAAGCTATCACAATTTGCAGACTAAAACTGTTCTCACGGACTGGATGCATATGTATAATGTTTTGACTTTTCAGTCAAATTCTTGTGAATTCTTAGCTCATGCTTGAAAAGTAAATTATAACTGACAATAATGCAGTATGTACTGATATGATAGACACCTTTAGTTCATTGTTTTACGATCATTTCTTGATTTTGAAAGCATAAATACGTAGCAATATCACTGATGTGGACAGAGGATAGAATAAAACTACATTTGTAGAAGGGATTCGTACAAATAAATAAAACCAATTCATAAGAAATATCCCAATAACAAGCTTAAAAAACTTCTATAGAAAAAGGACACTGAAAATGCTATATTAACTCTTCCAGTAATTTAATAAATAAGTCACATGTTTAAAAATAATGAAGTGTCAATGAGATACTATCCTCGGATTTTTTTTTATAATGGTGACAATATTCCAATTATTAACACAATCATAATCATCTTCCTTCATAGTAATTTTTAGCCACCTTTCTTCAATTATTGCACAGGATATTGGTTCTTTTTTCATTTATTGACTGAATGACATGAGATAACCTTTTACGTTTAGTAGCATATTTGATTGCAACATGTACATTTTGTAGAGAAGGCTTCTCTTCAATTGTGACGCTTTCTCTTTCATCATTAATTGAAATATCTTGGCAAAAATCCATATTAATATTTTCATGTTGTCTATAGGTTATCTTCCTCAACAATACCTAGGTATTGTTGAACTGAGAATTGTAGTGAAATTCAACAAAATTCTCTTTGTTCCTTATCGTCTGGTAAAATTTCAGTTACCCGTAAATAATACCAACATCTAGACATTCGACATCAGATTTGGGAAGGTATAACGCAAACTTGGTGGACGTATTCTGGAAAATGGTTTGCATTTTGAAACTCTACCTTAGTAGATTTTACATCTGAAAATAATTTACGTTTGGCTGCAACACTATGCCATCATGTAACCATTTAAAATGATAGTCTTACCATAATTGCATGCTATTTCTAAATCTACTGGAAAAAAAATCAAAGTAAAGGAAAGACATACTTTGATCTGAATGAGGCATAACACCCTCCTCACTCAAAATACAGTTTTCTTAACCCGTTTAATATTTTTCAGGAATTCTGTAAATTGAGTATTACAGAAAAAAGCTATGTTGTGTTAAGGGAGTGTTTGAATGGAAGTAATGGCATCTGGTATAACAGGCAACTCCGTGTCTTTGTAAGGAGCACGAAACAAAAATAACTGCATTCACTCACTCTCTTCAAATTCGGAGGACTGAGGAATACGAAGGAAAGGAATTCGCGAGCCCGTGTGAAACTGATTTTGGTATAAAATTAAATTAATAAGTAAAGGGTGTCTGAAGTCATGTTAAACGTTTCGTTGGAGTTCTCGCCAGTGTAAAATTACTCGCCAGTTATATTATGGGCCTCTAACCAGCATGGCGCGCTTCAAAGAATCCAAAATCCGTCTACATTTGAACGTATACAAACTGTATATCCATTCAATTAGCAACTAACTCTCTTACCATTGTCCTAAATCTTTTTTAATATTATTTTGTATCAGATAAATTAGTATAGTGTGTGAGCTTCTCGTCTTCATGACGAAACGTTAAAACTACAGACCTTAACCATTCTGATTTGTTTTCCTAAAATGAGCTACTAACACTACTACAAGACTGTAAATTTGTACATAAATTCCTTATCATGTATTGTTGTTTCAACTCCGAATCCTCACACCACTCTAACTTTATCAGCTGTTGAATTGGGGTCTCCAGCAATAATTGCAAAGCCATGAAGTCAACTGTGACTACTGTATATGCTTCAGGTCCTGTTGGTCCACGACAAGTGCTTCTCGTCAATGACAATATTCTGAATGGTATGATATAAGATGTGTATTTTATTTTCTGAATTATTAAACCTAATTCCTTAGATATTCATAAAAGATTATGTGGTTTAAAAAAGGTTTTTCTTTTCATTATCTTTCCAATAATACACTGTGTCCTTCCTACCTGATTTGCAATAACTGCAATGAGTTTTCTTTAAAAACAAAAAGATATCACAGCTTCCATGGTTGTCGACAAAAAGGGAGGCTGTCCACCAGATGAAATACGTAGCTTCTTTTTTATTAATGTAAAAGATGCATTCTTATTACTCGATCATAAAGAAGTTCCGATTTTCTTAATTACTCCCTTTTCTTGGCTAGCATCTGAAATTGTGTAAAACTCATTGATAAGTCCACAATATGAATGAGTTATACACAAATTTCAGATGTTTATCAATCAGCACACTTTTTACATTATTTGGTGAAAAATATATTCTAAAGGATTTGAAGTTAGTCCCAGTTTTTGTCAGGAACGAAAAAACTTTAACCCATAAAAATCACGCAAACACCATGTTACTTTAAACAAAACAGTTAACTCTTAGTCTACATTAAAAAATATAGAATTTCAGCACTATGAGTTTGCTCCACAAAAATTACTTACTCAGCAAAAAAATATGTCTCCAGAAAAAATTCTATTTCTATCTCTGAGAAATTAAAAGACTTCTATTTCCATCTCTTAAAAACCATTATTATTTATTGACATATTAAGGCTGGTAGTTTAAACCTTTGAGCCATGACCACCGCTTTATCGGTGGTAGAGAAAAATGACTTAATGCCCAGCCACCGTTTGAACGCTGAGTAGACATTTGCGTCGTGTTTTGCTATTGGTTGTTTTATTTTGAAGAGCCAATCAGAAAAGCCGTAATATTCTGACGTTATACCAACATGCCTGCGTCTTTTCATTGTGTTTTGTGCATGTATTTTAGGTAAAAAAAGATCATTTTTTTTTACCATGAAGCGCGCAGAGTCTCAAGCTGGGCCGTCAGGGAAGTAATCAGGAAGTTATATTTTTTTAACCATTGTTATATCTACTGTGAAACATTGCATACCAATTATTTGCGAATTTTGACTCAAGAGCTCAAGCTATCGGATGTATTTTATTGTCTTACCTAGGACGCGGATGTAGTTTATTGTCTTACCCAGGACGCGGACGTAGTTTATCGTTATACCCAGGGCGGTTTCAATCTGACTCAAAGCATTTCTGGGAAATATCCGAAGAAAGAAGTCCCACCATAATTGTTCTGGTAAGCAGGGCTGAAAGGGTTAAGGAAGAGATTCAATATTTTTTCGAAGATCTTATTTTAGCTAAATAATTTGACCCTTTCGTAGTACTTATGCAACAGCTAATTCAGAAAATAAAGTGGATCATTACTTTTTGAAAGTAAGGTTCACTAGTTTTCAAACTGATTTGGTGTGGGTTCGTTTGTTTTACGGCATATCAACCTCAATGAGTTATTTAATACCAACAAGATTTTTATTGCTGCTAATATTTTGATTTATTTGCTGTTTCCCCTTGCTTTCAGTATGTCCTGCGAGTGCTAAATTCTCTAAGCCATCTTTCCTTATTATGCACCCCATAAATTTCAACTGCCTCCTTCTTATTATAAGTATGAGTGTATTTTAGTTCCTGTTTTCGGTTTGGTTTGATTTGATTTGTTTTACGGCATATCAACCTCAATGGGTTAATTAATGCCGACAAAATTTTTATTGCTGATAATAATTTTCAAAAATGTATTACTGGTATTCTTTTCTAAATGCGTATTGCTGGTAATAATGTATTGCTGATAATAATTTTTTCTTCAAAAATTCATTGCTGGTAATAATTCTTTACAAATATTTATTGCTTTTTATAAAGCTTATTTTTACACTTTCATAGTCTTTTGACCTCAGTTTGGGGGTTAACTATTTGCCCATAGCTGGGACCCTAACAGTTCCTACGATCCCGGGTAAGAGTGGATCTGGGAACACCGGCAATTAAGAGGAGGTTTCACGCTTCTCAAAACCTCCTGATCAGAGGCCTTGCTGTCGGATGTATTTTATTGTCTTACCTAGGACGCGGATGTAGTTTATTGTCTTACCCAGGACGCGGACGTAGTTTATCGTTATACCCAGGGCGGTTTCAATCTGACTCAAAGCGTTTCCGTGAAATGTCCGAAGAACAAAGGCCCACCATAATGTGATGAACCGTTACTACACTTAGTATTTATTTTCCTCTCCACGCTGGCATAAGGTCAGTTTTTGTCACGTCCTGCCAATATCTCATAAATATTTGACAATTACATTTTGGTCGCGTGGAAAGAGGTGAAAAGACACTACTTGGTTTCAATGAGAAAAAGAAAGAAAAAAAGAAAGGAAGTGTAGAGAGCGAATCAGATTAAACCTACAAAAACAGTTACTACACTTTGATTTTAACCAAAAAACCGGGAAGTGATTGTATTTTATTGCCGACCCACTCTGGCGAAATATGGCCCAAAGTCTGGTTAATGTAGTGAGTCTGTACGCGTGCATTTGAGCTAGGTTAAAAAAGCAGCTCAACCCCGGAGCCTGTCGGTTGAGATGGCACTGATATTACTACCGATTCCCACCTCTTTAGTGCAATGAGAGAGATATTACCGCGGGCATATGTTTCCCGAGACCGGGCACATGACAATAATATTTAAAATTGTGTTCTCTTCGCAGACAGTCATAACTATATAGCGCTCTGTCCGAAGGCAGACATAACTGAATGATAAAATTTAGTTTGTCCACCCGAATGTAGGTAATGTAATTTGATCCTTGCCAGAAGGCCGAAAACAAAAAAAGGCCACTATTTACATTATTCGAACTATTGTCTTCATCTTTGTCGCCATATTTATTACAACGTTTCGGCCGCTGTACGCCCCGGCCTTCTTCAGGTGGTTGGAATGTGGAAATTCATACACAGATGTTCTCAAGGACACATGGCGCAATGGATAAAGACGTTGGTTAGATCCAGTGACAGGATCCAAAGAATGTGAGGTTAATACCCGGTTAAGGCATTGTAGAACTTTCAGAAGGGAATTAACACGAGATAAATGATAACTGACATCCACTAAACATGACACGTGGAACTAGAACAGTCTACTTCAGTGAGCGAAATAAAGGCTCTAGTTCGACATTCCATCCACTTGAAGAACGCCGGAGCGTACATTTGATGAAACGTTGTAATAAATATGGCGACAAATATGAGGACAATAGTCCGACTAATGTAAATAGCGTACATAATACCTAATCTGAGAAATATAGACAGATACAACAAAGGCCATACAGCTAACATTGTTCAGCTATCAGTCTTTTAAAAATTGTACAGTGGTGACAGTGATGCACATAAAAAAATTAATAAGGAAAAGTCAAAAATTTCTCAGTCTCTAAAAATATATATTTCGACCAACCAATCAGAAAGATTTCACAGCCAGGATATGAGGCCGTGAGCCAATGAGAGCGTCCTTTTCAAAGCGCATCTATGGATGTGTATATAAGTGGAGATGTATAATTAACCATTAAATAAATTTCGTCTATTCTCCAAGGCTGCGGTCATTGTAATAGACCCAGAGACGAAATACGACATTTGCACAAACCAGCTGGCAACTTTAAACCATCCTGATACATTGAAAATATATCATCCTTTAGAATCATTGTTAAGGAGCCGGCTACTAAATTTGGATACAAACATTCACTCATACGTTTACTTCCCCTGGACCCTTTATCTGTCGTGTGCATCAGGACTTTTACATTTGAAACTTCAACTTTGAACCCATCCTTCTGTATTATTCTTACGCACAAAGGTTTCTTTTCAATTAGAGTGTTATAAATTACTAGCAGCATGGCCCGGCGTTGCCCGTGCTTGATTCAAAAATTGTACGACTCATACAGCAATCGTTATCCTTTGACTTAAAATATTTTTGCCCTTCCTTGCCTTTAAAGGAGTGCCCTTTGCTGTGCTGATGTTGCTACATGCCTCACACTGCGAATTTTTTCTAAGCTCTATACTAAACATTAAATCTGTTACGAAAAAAGAACTAAACAAAATGAACACAAAACGATCAGCTATTAAAAAAGGACTCTTAACTGGAAGAACCGAATGAAAAAAGAATGTTAACAACAAATACTTTTTCATACCCAACTCAGTTCAGCGGAATCAGAATCAACGTTGAGTTTAAGCAAGCGAATGAGCCAATTGGAGTAAAGTGCCATGCAGATTTAAATTTTTCCCACTTGTGACGAATGCAGCTATCGACATTTTTGCATGCTAGCATGGTTAGGGTTAGGCTTAGGGTTACCCTAACCTTAACATTCGCGTCAGTCAGCTGTTGGCTCTCATGCTGGCCAATAGAATCTTCCTGCCTATTCGTGGCAGCCAGCTATAGGCTCTCACTCTGGCCAGTAGAAAATAGTTGCAAACAACATGAAAACTGCCGTAGAAGCATGAAAAAATCAATTATTTTCACTATCGATGGGAGTTGGGAAATGCAAAGTCAGTCTTGGCCTTCTCACTAACTTGGAGCATGTGCACATCCTGCCTTTTATATATATATATATATATATATATATATATATATTGTATTGAGCACTTTTTTTTATTATTTTAGCTGTTGTTAGGGAGAGCTTTACCTTTGATTGTGGTAGAGGCTATTTTTAGTACCCTAATTATTTTATTAGATGCTTTTTGTCAGTACCCTAATTATTTTATATTCAATGTTTTGGGTTTTTTTTTAAGCAAGTCAGAAGTGCCATTATCACACAGGGGGTTATGGAGAGTGAAAATGAGAGAAAAGTGTGGGTGTAGGGGGATTGAAGAAAGGAAAAAAGAACAGGTATCAATGCAACAAAACATGGTGACTGATGTTGCATTTAGGTTTTGGATAATTGTAGTTATCAGGGAAGCAAGTGAGAGGAATGGAGTTCCAATATGGAGAAGTGCGAGGAAAGAAACTGTTAGAAGGGCGGTTACATTTAACTATTTCAACAGTAAAAAGTTGGGACCTAGATGCCAATCTAGTAGTACAATTAAATTCATGTAGTCAGGGCACCAGGGAAAAAATGCTCATCAGTGCAGTAACCATGAAAATATATGTAGAAAAGACAGAGGGAAGCCACATTACGTCTGTGAGAAAGCGGCTGAAGTCAAGAAGCTAATTCAGTACTGATTACATTACAGATCCTACTTTAGATTTTTTCGAGAATATTGCAGTAAGGGAAGGTAGGGAAACATTTTATGGATAAAACCTTAACTGCGCAACCAGTAATAAAAATCACAGAAATGCAATCTGTGT
This sequence comes from Acanthosepion pharaonis, assembly GCA_903632075.3. Classification (NCBI taxonomy): domain Eukaryota; kingdom Metazoa; phylum Mollusca; class Cephalopoda; order Sepiida; family Sepiidae; genus Acanthosepion; species Acanthosepion pharaonis. The sequence goes on along the minus strand of CAHIKZ030001000.1, from coordinate 310,331 downwards.
TGTTATTCATTTAAACATCATCATCATTTAGTAGTAATAAAAAATATATAACATATTTAAAGTAATAATAATAGTAATAAAAGTAATAAAAATTAACTATAATGTAAGCATATGCATGACATATATAAATGATTAAATACATCTATAAACATATATATGTATGCATGGCACACATATATATATATATATATATATATATATATATATATATATATATATATATATATATATATATATATATATATATATATACATACATACACACATATATATAAACTTACATAGTTACAAACCTAATATGTATTTTTCAGTGTTTGATGCAAAATAAATGTCAACTTTCAAGACTATATAAACTTATTTTTATGATGACATATTTAAGTATGATTTCATTTCTCCGGTTCAATAGCTGGCCTGTATTTTTGTACTTAATTATTGTAATTTTTTCTTCCAGATATAGTTTGCATCTGTTATATATATATATATATATATATATATATATATATATATGAATTAAGATCACATATTAGATAGGAATGCAAGTGAATGATAGGAGAAGGGGGAAATAGGAAATCTTTATAAATCTGACATGATTTGCTTTTATTAATACTTGAGATGTGGAAGTTTATTTTCCACGAGGGTCGGCCAGGTGAAGGTGAGAGGGGTGCACATCGCGGTATTTATTCGTTCTCCCACTAGAACGAGATGTGACACAAGGTCGGTTTAATGTGGGGACTCGAGCGCGTACACTCGGGCAGGGACAAAAATTCCCCTCAGCCCCCGCAACTGTCGGTTGCGCTGGCGTTGGTGGAAGAAATCGGCTGTGTTTATGTTGGCTCCGGTTAGCATCGTAGTCGGTTGGCAATATCTTTTGGTTGATGACTAAAAATTAACTTCCACATTTTGACTGTATACATGGATTTCATTTGGACACCATGTGTATTTAAAGTAATTTCCGGTTATTATCTTTAGTTAGGAGGACTTGTGTATGTTTTGGTTTCATTTGTTTACTTTTTCTGTATCGTTCTCTGAAAAAAAATAAAAACGCTGAGTCAGCGGAAGTTAACGGCATTAGTTCTGTTTTCCGCGGTGACGCTTTCAGACGTTTGAGTAGCCTGCAGTAACTTCCGACCGGGTGCCATACACTTACCCGTGCTTTCAAATTGATTTCCTGCAAAAACAGCTGTGTTTTTACAATTTTTGGCGCTGTCACAACCACCGCCGGCTAATTTTACGTAGTCCTGTGAAGTTTTGTTGAAAAATGTAGGACATACGATCCCATATATAAACGAATAGACACATACACACAATCTGCGTTTTATAATAATGATTATTGTATTGAATAAATCTATATTTTACATTTATCAACAGTCGTGCATTTTCTTTTAATCATTAGCTCAATACACACTAGGCTATCTCCTCGCTAAGACAAGTGACACTAGGTCTTTTTTTAAAGTGGGAACCCGAGCGCGTACACCCGGGCCAAGAACAAAAATTGCCCGTCGGTTGCGCTGGCCTCGGTGCGTGCACCGATCTCTCTCTCTGGTGCAACGATAGGGCTGGGCACCTCTCAGTATAATCTTCCTCAATTGCGACTCTGTCCTTTGATACTGTCGCCCCTGAGTGCACTCAACCCAAAGACAGAGACGCAAATGAAAGATGATAATAAACGTGTTACAAACTACTCGAGAGCAATTTATACACTATGGTGATTTTCTAAGAATAGCTTCCATGTGGTACGAGGCCGAAAATATAAGGCACCTAGTGAGGATCGAACTCACTACGCAGTCGTAATTGTTCTAGCGAGACATTACACCACGTTGAGATGCCCTAAGCTCATTAACTACCATACTATTAACAAATAACGTTGATAACCTAAACGCTAACATTTAATCTGCCTGACATTTTTAAAACATATTTTAATAAATTTTTCGGTTGTGTTATTTATTTTTAATTCAATATTTTGAAAATTCCCATATAGAATGTAGGTTTATGTTAACGTTTTTTTTACTTCATTGTGTTTTATTTAGAAATAATTTACATCAAAATTCAATCGTAATTAGAAAGACTAATAATACGTCATAATAAGCATTGTTGTCGTCTGATATAAGTTAGCTGACACCCTTTGTTAGGGTTTGTTGACCTGGTTCATGGGAGGTTCGCTCCACTTAGCTGACCTTTACCAAGACTAATAATACGTCATAATAAGCATTGTTGTCGTCTGATATTTCGCATTACCTCAAAATAGTCAGAGTCGACAATATTATAGACTTAACGAAATAAGTCAAAATTTGTTTAATTTGAATTTCTTAAAATTGTACTGAATTATTTAAACAGTTGAAAAAACAGTAAGCTTGAAGAAATGAATTTATTATTTATATTATTATTAGAAATATTAAAAAAATATTCAACTATTTCTCTTATGGTCAACTCTGCGTGTGTCTAGAGTAGGAAGTTCAAGGCTAATAATAAAAAATATTTATAAATGAGATATCTTGCTGAATGTGGTTAACTTAAGAGAGACGAGATGATTTCAATGTCAACTTAGAACGGGTGTTTTACTAGTACTATAAGATAATATATAAATCCTCATAATACCAAAACACATACTAAAAACTTAATGTCATAATCTTTCCGGTTTTTGTAATAATTATTTTCATTTTGTCGCTCAACGACGGCCATAAAGCATAACCAAGTTTTAGAAAACTTATCATCAATTCGGCTTATCTAAGCCACTTATTTTAAGAATTCTTTGGCATTCTTTCAGACAGTGCTACTCCTGGTTTCGGTGTGTGATGATTAAATTAGTGATTTGGAATAGTTATTAAGAAAATGTTTACCGATGAAACTTAATTTTGACGTTACTGTTGAGACTTTCAATAAAATGGCGGCGCTATGTGTGTTATTTTTTTTATTATTATTTTTTGTTTTGCACGCACACTCAATAAACGAAAGGTTTTTTTTTCTCCATCTAGTGTATCTTTTAATTTGCTTCTATCTTCAAATTAGATATCTTATAAGAACTGGAAAGTATTGAATTCATTACGCCGCTTGTCTAACTCGTATGTAACTTTTGTACTGAGCTCAAAATGTTTTGAGAGCTGTCTTTGATTTCCCAGACGTTTGTCTCTGTTTTCTTCATTTTTACTACGTGGTTCCTGTCACACCCCAAATCCCTACCGTGCCACACGTTAACTGAGATTGTTTTTTAGTCTACACAATCGGCTGTCACGTCTAAAATTGTCCGTATTTGCTCTCTCACACCGTATAACACAAAACAGTTTATTTGTTTATTCTGTTAGTACGAAAACACGTCAGCCATATTCCTGACTGTCGCATATACCAAAATATTAATTCCTTTTAATTCCAAAGCTAATGACTTTTCATTTTATTATAAAAAACCAAAAACATTTCGCCATTCGCCCCCACATCTTTCAAATTATAACCATTTACTTTCTTGTCAAAATATGACAAAATCAATTATAAATGTCCCTCGCTTCACAAAGGCCTGACTTTTTGACATCACGATGTTGCGATGGAGTTAAGCATTTAGTTGTTATTCTAATTTTTAGCACAAAAGAGTGACGCCAAACGGTAAATTTTATTCAGTTGCAAATTTTTCGTAAAGGCTGGCTGTTGAAAGGCCAGGCGAGGTGAGGGTAGGGGTAGAGTGTTGAAACTGTTTAACCGGAGTGTCGCTTCTTTTCGCGTGGAGGGCTAACGGTCCACTTGTTTAAGCTGATAGGGGCCACTTTCTTATAGAGAACAAGCCTTCTTTATCCTATCAGATTTTGTCTAAAAGAGTGATTGATTAAGAACCTAAGAACCGGGGGTCTGTTGACCTGGTTCTTAGTCTTCTACACCCTTTGTCAGGGTTTGTTGACCTGGTTCATGGGAGGTTCGCTCCACTTAGCTGACCTTTACCAAGACGATAATTGTCAAAACGATTTCTGTAATATCTTGCAGTTGTATCCTTAACAAGATATCAGCTGACAACTGATATGGGCATCTTTTCTCTTGCTAGTGAATATTTATTAACAATTCGAGTATTAAACACATAGCTTGGGAGATGGGATGGATTCGTACCTTTCCCAAGGGTATTTGTGTTGCAGTTTTTTGTGTATCTATACTGTAACTAGTGAGTTAGTTCAAATGCCTTGACTCACTTTATAGTCTACCAATAGAAGGTTAACCAATCAGAAGCCGCAGAACATTCTATCCGTTGTGTAGAAAGGCAGCCATTTTTGTTTACCGTACCCGAATGAGCAGTGCTAACTTGTCAGGCGAAGATGACAGAAGGAAGACTACGCTCTGCTACTTTGCTGCGATATCCACTGCTAACCTGAACTACGCTTTCCTACTGTCTCCGAAATATTCACTGCTAACCTCTGGATTCTATACTCGAAGACGACCGTCATGAATTTATAACATTGGTTATGAGCCCAGGTAAATGTAACGACGTCGACTGGAATATCTGCTAGTGCGTCTAGTCTGTTGTTACAGGCCCCTGCTCAGGCACATTTATCTTTGTTTAACATCCACAAAGCCAAACTGTTGTTTATCCGTAAACATCGATGAGGAAACATTAGTTACTGTTTCTGGGTGAGAACATTTCGTCGAGCCTGACAGTTTAAACAAAACCAATACGCTGAAAGTCTCAGTCACGAAGACTTGTTACTTCGTGCTAGGACAACCATCGGCGGCCTTCGAACAGTTATATCTACCGAACTACACAGATAAGCCGTAGTATGACTTCCAGGCACTTTCCAAATGTGCCACAGCCTAGAATCGCCCCTCCCCCCAGACCCATGTCATCAACAACATAAAAAGTAGCAGCAAAGGCCCGACATTATGTGAAAATAGCAATCCAGAGTGTTAATATATCAATGTTTAACTAGATATCTTTTAATGTTTTTTTTCTAATTTGTTCAGTATCATTATTAAAGTTATATTTTAGCTACTTAGCGCTGCTGCTTTTATCAGGTAATAAGAGTAAAAGACCTAAGCTATTTTTTCGACTTTCCAACTATTTTGCTTTACGATAGACCTATCACATCGCAAAGTACTGGTTCAGTTGTATTTAACACACACACACACACACACACACTGGGGACATAGCAATTAAGACTTTATGTATGCTGTCAATTTTTTTGCAATTCAATCATTATACGAATGTCCACTACTAATGTAGCCAACTCTCTCTCTATAAGTTTGTACACTATTTACATTATTCGGACTATTGTTCAAATCTTTGTTGTTATATGTATCATAACGTATTGGCCGTTATACGCTACCGGCTTCTTCAGGTGTCCCATGTGTCCTTAAGCACAGTGGATCCAGTGACAGGACCCAAAGAGTTGTGAGTTCAATACCTGGTTAAGGCAGTGGAGAACTTGGAGAGGTGAATTAACAGGAGATAAATGATAAATGACATCCATTAGACATGGGACGTGGAACTAGAACAGTCTACCCCAGTGAGCGAAATAAAGGGTTTAGTTCGACATTCTAACTACCTTTAGATTTCTATATCTATATCTATCATTTATTTTATTCGTTTAAGTTATTTATTTGTTTTATATAATTTTTCTGTGTATGTTTTTCGATTTTTTTTTCTTCGCTGTCTTGGTATTAGAAAAAACAAAGTGATAATAGCCAGAGTCTATCATGAATATCTCAATTTCGGAGGACGATCAACAAATTAAATCTCTCGGCGTTGACAATTGATTCATAAATAGGATTTTAGGCAACTGACACAGAAAGTAACAGACAACAAAGAGTAAAAGAAGCTTCAAATCACCTTCCAAATATGGCTGGTGACTCTCAACCCATTAATCAAACACTGTCTCCCACAGGAATTCATAGTTGAAGGTTAAAAGGATTACCGTTGTTGAGACTTTGTTACAGTACATCAAATAAACGATTAGACCGGGGAAACTCAGAGGTGTGTCATGCAGTTAAGTGTGTTACGTTTACGGTGTCGATCAAGATGGAGCTGGCTATTAGTCAATGGTGCTGGCCTATAAACATCGTGTTCTTCTATCTAATCATAGTTCCATTTATATGGCGTGGGGCCCCGGGGTTTAAAGGAACCGAGTTATTTTCAGACGCCAAAAGGATTAATGAAAGACAATCACGTCAGGGAAACACGTGGGTAGTTTTAACAAAAGAACGTAACATACAAACATACACGCTTGAATTAGTGTCACTTTCCAAATTTAACAAACACTGTAGACATAAGAATTAAGACTGTATATATGCTTTGAATTTTATTGCAATTCTATCTTTATACGAATTTCAACTACTAATGTAGTCGGCTGTATGTATAAAAGTTTATATAGGCAGGTCTTGATGCGATTAAGTGAGGGAAGAGTAAACCGGACCTTGACAATTACTTTTATCTAATTGGGATTTACGGCAAAATTGCTTATTTACGCTGCGTGGGTCATTGGAGGCTGTATGTAAATTGGTAGGTTTATTTATGGTAAATACCTTCGGATTGCTTTTTAAAGTCCGTAATTTTAACTTATTGTCATCAATAGGAAATATTCGTAGAATAATTTAAATGGTCAGATTTTAAAATTATGTGACTTAATAGCCAGTCTAGTTAAAGCATCGTCATAATATTCAAAAAAGTTTAAAACAAAATTAAGAAAATTCATTCTTCACAGAAGTGATATACGGTTGCTTACATTCGGAAGTAAATGAAAAGAGATAGTTTGAAATACTTACCTTTCTTAGATTGTTGAAAGAAAATTATCTGAAGTGCCGTGCGTTTGTTTAAAAGGCTATACTCTAATTGGTGAATAATTTTACACTGACAAAAACTTCAATACTGGACCCATGAAGAGAAATGAAACTTTTCATATCACTTCAAACATTAGATACAGCGCCATTTGTAATCTTCTGTCTCCTTGAAACATGTTCCTTATATGATCTTTCTCCTTAATAATGATTTTTCTAAAATTCTCGGTAGCACCTTGCGTTTTAGTGGCTTTATTGTCTTGAAAGGAATGAAGAATTAAAGAAATTAAGAAAATTTGATCTTTAAGCAAAATATTTACAATATATGGGAAGAAATGGCCTCAGTTTAAATTGATACCAAGAAGAGATGGTTTAAGTACATATTGATACGTTGTCTCATAAAAACTCAGTCTAACTTTCCCTGCTTACTGTCTCTTATGATGGACCTCCAGTCTATCATATCAGCTTTTTTTAATATAGTGTATCGTTTAGTTAAATGTAATTTAGAAGTAATTCTCAAACTGTTGTATCGAAACGGAATATTCCAAAATCACAGACAACACCTCCTTAAATAATGGTGTTGATGCTCGGCAGTTTACGAAAAACTGGATTTTTTGGCCAGATATACATTCCAGTGATGTCCATAACTAAGTGTTGTTTGTCATAAAATCGGAAAGTGTGAGAGAATATTAGCATAGAATTTATGGTCATATTTAGTCATTTCAGCAGTCAAATGATGCGTCTTATCAACCAAACTAGTCATTAACAAGGAAAACTCACCAGAGCAATTAAAAATATTTATAGAAAAAGTGATGGAAAGGTGACTTAAGACGATATATCAGGTCAAAACCGATAATATTGCAGATTGTTATTTGAAATTTGTCAAGAACCATTGGATATATAGCAGAGGTACCAGACCAGATTAAGCAGTAATAATAAATTTACGGAAGAATGTCAGGCGTAAAAAGGTGCAAGATAGATTTTGTCAGAGAAAATAGTCTAGAAGGAGACAGTAAACCAAATTCCTTAGCAACAGACCGAGCAATTAATAACGATGAAATTTGCCAAAATATTTCCGTGAAATTTTTACTTTAGAACATTATAGTTTATCAATATATTTTACATATATGAAAAAAAAGAAGAAAGAAAAGGAAAAGCTAGGAGTTAGATTCAACGGGGAAGCGCAAGATACAATCTTGTGAAAATTAATTGAAACAAAAAACATTTTCCCAATGATCCAGTGCGCGTATTAGTACTTCGTATGTCCATTCTACAAATTCTTTCCTTACTGATTGACCACAAATTCTCGACTGGATTTAAATCAAGAGAGTTTCCGGGCCAGTTTATATTTCTGGGATGAGGTATTATGTACACTATTTACATTGTTCGGACTATTGTCCTCATCTTTGTTGCCATATTTATTACAACGTTTTGGCCTTTCAACATATGTCTATATTTCTGAGATGAGGTATTATGTACATTATTTACATTATTCGGACTATTGTGCTCATCTTTGTTGCCATATTTATTACAACGTTTCGGCCTTTCAGTATCTGTCAATATTTCTTAGATGAGGTATTATGTACACTATTTACATTATTCGGACTATTGTCCTCAAATTTGTTGCCATATTTATTACAACGTTTCGGCCTTTCAGTATCTGTCTATATTTCTGAGATGAGGTATTATGTCCACTATTTACATTATTCGGACTATTGTCCTCAACTTTGTTGCCATATTTATTACAACGTTTCGGCCTTTCAGTATCTGTCTATATTTCTGAGATGAGGTATTATGTCCATTATTTACATTATTCGGACTATTGTCCTCAACTTTGTTGCCATATTTATTACAACGTTTCGGCCTTTCAGTATCTGTCTATATTTCTGAGATGAGGTATTATGTCCACTATTTACATTATTCGGACTATTGTCCTCAACTTTGTTGCCATATTTATTACAACGTTTCGGCCTTTCAGTATCTGTCTATATTTCTGAGATGAGGTATTATGTCCACTATTTACATTATTCGGACTATTGTCCTCAACTTTGTTGCCATATTTATTACAACGTTTCGGCCTTTCAATATCTGATAGACGAATGTGAATTCAAAACCTGAATGGCCGAGGTGACTAAACCGGCTCTCCTAGCAGAGCAAGGTCTGTTGGGGAGGGTAAGGGGAAGACTAACAACACAAAACACCAGAGCTGTTAAAGGTCCGGATGAACTCCACCGCATCTCTGGTTTAAATCGCCTGACCTACCTGCGATTGGCCAACTGTTTAGTATGTCTACCCCCTGAAGACATAGTCAACCAAGCTGGGCATCTCCGCGTGTTGTAATGGTTAACAAACTTGTCTCGCTAGATCAGTTACGACTCAAAAATGATTTCCGATTCACAGTAGGTACCCCGTACTTTCGGCCTTATGCCACATTTAAGCTACACTTCAAAAAATAACAATAGTCAACGCGGGTGTTGTGCATTTAGTATGAGTGAGAATACCCTGGATTTCGATTTGAATTGGCAAATATACATAAAAAGGATAATGTAATAGAATAGTGTCTAATTTGATTTCGAGAATAATCCTGTTTGATTAAATTTTGATTAATGGAGTATTTTTTTATCAGACACAGAATGCAATAAAAGACATCACTGCGTGATTACTAATCGTACATAATACGCGTTTAGTTCTGTGAACGAGGCAGACAAACGAAAACAGGTTATTATTGACATTTTTTTGTTTTGCCATCGAACGTGGTCACATCTGATGTCAGTTTCTTTCTTTCTTCCTTTAGAATAATTAGAAAACCCAACTTGGTCTTTGAAATGAATCAAGGAATTTTCGATTTCGCTTTACATACATTGATCTGACGATAGTAAGAATTTTTCCTGTCGCAAACGCATATTATTGACAGTAATGTTTCTTTGACTGTTCTCTGACAGCGACGAAATCTCAAACATACTTGCCAGCAATTCTTGACCGTTGGAAAATTTCATCGACTATTTCCGAGAACATTAAGTCAGAAGGTACAGAATTGATTAGGACTATTCTGATTTTTACTCTTGGACAATAAGCGATTTTCACAAATGTATTTCCTGTTTCTTTGTGATTCTATATCACTCGCTTGTCAAAGGGAATCGTTTGAAGTTCGGATTTATACCCGGTAAAGGAAACTGCTGAACACCAATAAAAGGTTTGTGCACCAAACTGGAAATATGTATTGCGTATGCGCATAAAGTCACTCTTTAATATTTATGCGTGCATAGGTGCAGGTTTAAAGCTCAGCCGTTGATATAAAAGCGGACAATTATAAGAGAACGTTCGGGTGTTAGCCTGTTCTTTTATGACATTTCTAGAGCAAAGGAAATAATAACGTGCTAGTGTCCGCCTATTTAAATAGTTAGTATCAGCTTTCATGACTGAAGTAGCGAGAAAGCATTCTCAACCTGAGTGCCTGAAGCCATTGTCTTTTTCTTGGCGATCTACACTTTCTAAGTAACATCAAACGGGAATGGAGTGCAAACTGATCTGTGATTTCACTGGAATAGCTTATGTAGAATCAGACTTAGGAAAACATATGGATTCGATGCTGTTTATTTATGCAAGAATATCTATCTATCTATCTATCTATCTATCTATCTATCTATCTATCTATCTATCTATCTGTCTCAGTAAATCCTTATCTATATATTAATATGTCACACAATTCTTATCTATCTCCTTTATATATATATATATATATATATATATATATATATATAGTTTATGTAAAACTAGGTAATCCGTATGGGTAGACCCAAAGAGGATGATATCCGGAGAGCTGAATGTAAATTCAGAGCAAATATGTTTGAATAAAAAAACAGACCACTTTAAGGTTCCATGTAATAAGTTATTTCACCACAGCCCTTTTAAGGAGCTCTGGACCATCAGACTTTACTTCCGAAGGTTGAAATGAAAAGTGAAAAGAAATTTACACATTTTTGACGGGCTGTATTAAGCATATGTAAATTAACGAAGTGAGGAAGTGAGGGGGGAGAGAAGGCGAAGTGAGGAAGTGAGGGGGGGGGAGAAAACATGAGTGAGTTAGATGTACCATTTCAATTCTTTATCCCTAACCCCACTTGGTGTGGGCCAGACAAACGCTTCCCTTGACTTATGTTATCTTTAGATATGGATGGGTAAGTGGTGAAGCGGAAAGCCGACATAAAAGGAAGAAGATACAATAAAACAATCCTGAAGAGAGAAGGTTTCACTTAATTTCTTAGACGCTGTTATTTCGCATTACTTCAAAGGGTATATTTGGGGGTTAAATTTGATATAAATCGAAATGTCTACAAAATCTACGAAGAATTTAATTTGATGTTTGTTGGAGTTTTGGGCATTTTCTATGAAATAGTCGATTGGAAAAATTCATAGAAAGTAGATTGAAAGAATAATTCATTCTACATCTAGTAATCTTTTTTTATTTTCCTAAACCTTTTTCTTGTTGATTATTAAGTTGACATCTATTCGTTTGAATTTTGTTCATAAATTAAACTCGTGACTGTTATTAGGTACCTACATAATTATCAGAGGTTATTTCAATTTAAATAATTCTATTATCAATAATGATTCTTAAAGGATAATATACTTCAATTTAAACTAAAATATCAATTTAAGATTTACCTCCGTATTATTTGAACTCACTTCCAATTGGAGAATATGAGAGGAGAAATTTGGATAAAATATTACTAACAGAAAATTAGGTCCTTCTTTTATAATATTCTATATATCCATACACATACACACCTCTACACATATCCGAACACCTATCAATATCCACATACATACATATCCCGATATACCTATAAATCCATATACACATACCCACACATCCACACAAAACTATATGTATATACCCATACATACACATATACACCTGTAGAAAGACACAAACACACATATATAGATACATATCCACACATACACATATATACTTACATATATACACACATACATAATTATATGTATATCTATCTATCTATCTATCTATCTCTCTCTCTATATATATAATTATATGTATATCTATATCTATATCTAAGAAATTAAATCCATGTGAAAAAGAAGTAAAACAAAATAAAAAAAGTAAGCTTCTATCTGTATTAGAAGCCCTTATACCAAAAAATTCACCTTATTTATTGAATGGCCCTCGTAATATATAAAAAACGAAAATTCCAAACACACATATACGCCTAATTGTACATTAGGTAAAAGAAAATAAGAACTACCTACAAATATATGTATACAGTGTACACACAATCATCACTACAGACAGAAGTGCAGAAAAGCCAACCTATAGACAAACATATGCACATATATATACAGATACACGCATACACACATACACATATATATATCTACACATATACACACATACACATACGCATATGCATATATACACATACAGAAGCAAGCATATATATCAACCTACACAGCAACTTAAAAAGTAAACAAACCAAATATAAATATATATACATACATACACACACACACACACACACACACACACACACACACATATATATATATATATATATATATATATATATATATATATATATATATATATATATATATTTATTTACGATTCCAATGGAATAAATTATGACCATGGAATATTAGTGTTTAAGCCTTTTTTATTATATATATATATATATATATATATATATATATATATATATATACACATACATAAGAACATGTATGTATATACATACATATATAATCTTAAACATACATATATGCAAACACATATACAAATACACGCATATATATATGAACCCCCCCAAAAAACAATTTGGAGACTTAAACATACACATATATATACACACATACATATCCATATATATATATATATATATATATATATATATATATATATATATATAACACACATAAATAGGTATATACATACATAAACCTACACATATTCTAACAATATTATCCTATTGACGATAAATTACAGTAGAGTCCATAATAATTTTAAAATGTAACAAGACACAACTGTTGGTTAATTCTATAAGCAATTAACAAACTCTTATTAATCAAAAGTAAATTTTAGTTAGTATAGATGATACATTCTCAGACACTAAGATATACATACATATACATATACGAAGAAATACGAACATACATTCATATATATAAATATATAATCATACATAAATACCCATATCAACACATCCACATATACACATACATAAGTAAGCGCACATCCAAGCATATATATATATATATATATATATATATATATATATATATATATATATATATATATACACACACACACACACACACATTGCAATTGTAGGAATCCTAATAATTGTGGACTACAAAATAATTGTTTGACTAGTTCTGTAGTTTATCTTAGTACAATCTCTACACTAGAAAACCCAAATATAAAAAAATTCTACATTAGTAGTACAATGAATCGATTCAAAGAACGTTGGCAGGGGAATATGCAATCTTTAATAACAGTAATTATAAGTACATGACTTCATTATCCAAGTAATTTGAGTCTAAAAGAAAAGAATAAAACACCAACTGTTAAATGAAAATTAATCAGGAAAGCCCGGACATGTAATTCCCTATATGTCCCATGTTATCTTTGTCTTGACGAAAATTTGAAATAATTAGATTTAAAAATAAGATCCATCTCTTAAATCAAAGATATGAATTAACTGTTAACTGTAAACACCGTTATAAATTTAACTTATTATAGGGGTTGTAATACTTTCAATGATATGTCATTGTCAATTTGATAGGTTATTACCTTAATTACCTGATGGTCCGCCTGTTGATATGGGCGTGTGTTGATATACCTATACTGTGTTGTTCATGTTGGCATGTGTGTGTATGTATGTGTGTGTGTGTTTTGTACTGCTGGATGTGTATATATGTATATATATATATATATGTAAGTAGGGTTATATATATATATTTATATATATATATATATTAAAAAGTAAGTAGGTAAAAATGAGAAAAAGGAGAGGAGAATGAAATATATATATATATATATATATATATATATATATATATATGTCCTGATGTATTGTGTATATATATTTCTATTTACGTATATATATATCTATTTACGTGTAGTTCTGTATGTATGAATATGTTTATGTATGTATGTAGGGACACATCGATATATGTGTATGTATGTATGTATGTATGTGTATATATGTTTATGTATATATATTTATGTATATATATATATATATATATATATATATATATATATATATATATATAGTTGAGTATGTATGTGTTTATGTGCATGAGCGTATATATATACTTGTAATTATAGGTATGTATATATGTATATATATGTGTGTGTGTGTATGTGTTTTTCTGTGTGTAGGCACCTATCATATGTGAGCTTGTTTATATGTAGGTGTAGGTATGTAAACATTGGTTTCTATCTACAGGTGCGTGTGTATATGTATGTATGTATACATGTATATGTATATATTGTATTTGTATGCGTATATATATATGTATATATATATATATATATATATTGGATGTGCGCGTACTTACATCTGTGTATATATTGTATTTGTATGCGTATATATATATATATATATATATATATATATATATATATGCTTCGATGTGCGCGTAGTTACATCTGTGTATATGTGGATGTGTGGAGACGATGGAGTAGCGCGTTGTGCCGATGTTTTGTGATGTCGCTGGCGTGTCCTCTCCAGAGCGCTACGAGCCTGGGCGGGATGTATGAAGAACTAGGGCCACCCGGACGTCTAGTAGCCCCTCTCAGCCTTGCTACCAGAGTCCAAAGGAGAGGATGAACCAATGCAGGAGTTGCCGGAAGGTAGCACAAAGTGCCGTCCATCCGCCTTAGCGGCTCCACTCCGGATTTGTGTAGGGTTTACCCCTTAGCCTTTTCTTCTCCCGAAGATTTCTACAAGGCAGTGGAGCTATTTAACCCATAGCTGGGGTTTGGTTCATGGGCATCAGGGTATGTCCACACATCGGTGGGTCTGCATGCCGCATGTTAAGGGGGCCAAACTCCTCTCCCGTTCCCCTGTAGTTTAGCCCGAGTCCGCAAGGTGCTCGGTTGCCATGTATCGCCACCAGGAGGCACTACATAAGGGTTGCTGATGGAGAGGACATATACTGGCAGGGGAAGACTTACGCACTCGGCTCCCCTTTTCACATTGCTGCTAGCCAGCGGCGGTAGCTGAGAGCGAGAGGCGGCAAGCACTACCACTACACACTACCACACTAGACGCATCACAACAGCCGTTGAGACTCTCTCTCTCTCTCTATATATATATATATATATATATATAGAGAGAGAGAGAGAGAGAGAGGGAGAGTGGGGTTGAATAAGTGATCGTACAGCAAACAAATGCTTTTTATTCTAACTTATAGTGAATGGAAACCTCGAATAACAATGTTATATATGTACATTAGGGCATAGAATCAGAATCAGCAATTTAAAATTAGAAATTCTTCGATAAGTGATAATTATGCAAATTTTTATATTTCGAATAGTGGAAAAAGTGTTTGTACAGTACCAATTTTTGCATTAAATACGGTAGATTTTGGTTGTACTTCAAAGTAGAAGATTTTAAACTGTTCTAGAATATTCTCAGTAACTCTATTGCAACATTCAGTTCAAAATTGGATCATTCTGCCGTCACTGTTCACTGATAATGGTTCTAATAATGGCTAGACGTAAGAAAATGACTTGTGCTCAACAAGAAATAATTACTAAGCTATGGAAAAAAGTTACAGAAACATCTCCAGTGACACGAACATACCTTTTTCAACAATTGGTTCATTTATTGCAAGATTTAAAACCCTAATACTGTTGAGAACAAAGGCAGACCCGGTGCTCCGTGGAAAATCTCTCCTAGATTACGAAGAATGTTGATGCGACAGGTTCAAAATAACCCAATAGCCACAGACAAGACCTTCAGAATGATCTGAGTTTGTCAGGAGTTAACGTAACTAAACAAACGATTAGTAATGAACTACGCAGAGACGGTATAAAGTCGTGCTCCCCAAGAAAGACACCACTCCTTCTGAAACGGCAGAGAGATGCCATGTTGAAATTTGCGAAATAGCATGAAGATAAGGAAAATTCAAATTGGGAAAGAATTCTTTGGACAGATGAGAGTAAAATTGAGTTGTTCTGTCGCAATTCCTTGAATCATGTATGGAGGAAAGACGGCGAAGCATACGCACCCAAGAACACCATACCAGCTGTCAAATTTGGTTGGGGTAATATCATGGTTTGGGGCTGCTTTTCGATGCGAGGTGTTGGCAAACTAGCAATTATAGACCGTAGAATGAATGCAGAACAGATCCTAAGCGAAAATTTATCGCTTTCTGTAGAGAATCTTGGGCTTCCTCCTGATTGGATCTTCCAGCAGGACAATGATCCCAAGCATATTGCTAAGAGTACGAAGAATTGGCTTGCTAATAACAACATTAACATCTTAGAATGGCCCAGTCAGTCGCCGGATTTCAATCCAATAGAGAATTTATGGCGGTTTTTGAAAAGTAAGATCCCTGATAGAGGTCCAAAAAACATCAAAAACCTGAAGACAATTATTCAGGAAGAATGGGACAAAATAGATACTAAAGTATGCGAATCTTTAATTAAAGACTACAGGAAGAGATGTGTTGCTGTTAAACTTAATAAAGGCTTTGCTACAAAATATTAAATGGAGAAAACATGTTTTTGTTCTGCTGTTCGATCATTTTTTAAACCCCTAAAAATTTAAATATTGCTATATTTTCTTATCCATGGAATATTATTTAGTTTTATACGCATACATTTTTAGTGTGCAATCTGATACAGTATATATATTCCCGTTTTGTTAATTTAATGTTACAAATAAAAATATGAAATATTTTCATGTGTACGATCATTTATTCAACCCCACTTTATATAAATGTTAATGGTTAGAGTTGAATCAAACCAGGAAACAATAGTACTAAAAAGTTCTCAATACACATGAGGGAAAAAAAAGGTATAAATAAAAATAACAAGTAGAGCTTATAACTTTAAAAATCAGGAGGACAATTAAAATACCCGACCATGCATTCTCCATAACAATTAAATTACATATTTGCTTACCCTCTTCACTGTATACGTTTACAATACACTTGTATTCGCATTCATTTCCATTCATTACTTTTCTTCACTCTCTTTTTCCTTTTCCTTTCCATTACACTCAATGTCGTGTCTTTTATCATGCGACTGTTATTTTTTTTTTTGAAAGATAATTATGTTGCATTATTTGTGCATTTTTGAAGTAAAGTGTTCAGGTGGTCATTTTAAAAGTATCACCCGAAGATACCGTCAGGTCGAAACTATTGTCGCGTATATTAATTGGCCTCCTCATTTTTAAAGTATATATATATATATATATATATATATATATATATATAATGACTTTCCAAGCGTAGCTTAGATGTGGCACAAGGCCGAAAGTATGGAGCATCTGGTGAGTATCGAACTAACTTTTCAGTCGTAAATAATCTAGCGAGCCAGTCTTGCTAAATCATAACAGCACGTCGAGGTTCCCAATATATATATATATATATATATATATATATATATATATATATATATATATATATATATATATATATGTAAGCAAATATATGGATATAAATCCGACAGTATGAAAGAAAAATACAGAAAAACAAAAATCTGAATATGCATTTATGTAGTATTAATGTTAAAATAAAGTCGACGTTGGACGTTTCCGGTCTATTTAAGACCATATTCATGGACATTTTCATTTAAAACATAATTAACATTATAACTTATAAAAATTTTAACACAAAAAGACGATGGACATAAGAGCCCAACTAATTCAAACAGATAACTGAAATTTTATACAGATCAGCGTTCTGTTTAAATATGATCACGTAGTCGTCACGTGGGCGATGTTGTTAAAACGTATTCGAAGATGATTTCCAAAAATTAAAATATTAAAAAGTCGATTGAAAAATTTTTATAAACAGTTCAAGAAATATATATATATATGTGTGTATGTGTGTGTGAAAATATATAGAAAATAGGAAAGAACTTGTTAGGTAAATAATCCAAAGTTCTTTAGTATTTTTGTTATTATTTTTAGAAAACAGTGCTCGATACAAAAGTAAAGCCTAAATATAATTTAATGATGAATAACTTTCTTTTTCTAACAGAATTTCGCATGACCAAATAGATTTTTGTAAATATAAATGATAAAAACAGACATGATAAGTTTATATTCACGCAGAGTATTTATCATATAAGTAAAAGCTGAAACGTTTGCTAAAGTCTCTGGGTTAATATAAAATTAGGTAAGAACTGTGATATTTTTATGTATATATATATATATATTATGAATTGGACAAAGTCCGATAATTATTTGAATGTCCGAGAAATTCTCATAGAAAATATGCGTCCTCCGACAGGAATCGAACCTCTATCCTATACAGAACTGTAATATAGCCTGACGTGCTTTTACCGATTTCGCCACAGAGGAGCGTTCGGTTAGCAAAGTCGATTTTATTGTTTTTAATCTACAATTTTCAATGATTTTCTCACGTACATTCACATCTGCTCATATCTATAAAAAAGAATATATAAACATAAAAATGTCTTCAAAAGGATTGTCGGACCGTGTCCATTTCATAATGTGTGACGTCATTTGTTTACATTTGGATACACATCGAGCAGATATGAATGTACAATTCCTTGACATTCAGGCGGTAAATGTTGTTAATACTGTTTATTATAAACAGAGCATTTACTCTAATATTTATATCTATAAAAAAGAATGTAAAAACATAAAATGTCTTAATATATATATATATATATATATATATATATATATATATATATATATATATATATATAAATTTTTAATTCTGCTGGTAATTTCAAAACGCTATATGTATTTTTTAATTTTCTATTCTCTTGAATTTATTTCCGAATTTTTTTGGTGTAATTATTTTAAAATTAATTCTTCTTTTTTCCTTTACAAAAAAAAAGGAAACTTTATTGTCATTTTGGTTTGTTATTAATAAATAATTTAAAATTCTGTTTTATTAAAGGAAAAGCGATAACGAGCCTTATTTTTTGGAAAATGAATTCAAATAAAATATAGTTAAATTCCTAAAACAAATATTCAGCACGATTATTGTTGCCCGTAACTCACGTTTTTCTCTTATCATTTTTATTTAACTAAAAAAAACAAATGCATCTTGAATTTGGGTGGTGGGTCATCGTTATTTTTACACTTCCCCCCAATTGTTACACACACACAAAAATTTGTACACTGCCCCTTAATTTTGTTACACACAAAAAAACTACACACACACACACATATATATATATATATGTTTGGTTTGGTTTACGGCATATCAACCTCAATGGGTTATTTAATGTCGACAAAATTTTTATTACTGGTAATACGTTTTTCTTCAAAACCTATTTCTGGGAATAGTTTTCATTGAAGAAATCTATAGTTGGTCATATTTAAGTAAGTACAACTGTTTGTATTGCTGCTATTTTTTTTTTTAAGTATTGCTGATAATAATTTTTCCTTCAAAAATTATTACTGGTAATAATTTTTTTATTACAAAATATTTCTGGTATTAAAACCTATTTTTACACAAGTTTGTGTGTTAATTATTTGCCCATAGCTGGGACCCTAACAGGTGCTACTAACCCGGGTCAGGGTGGACCTGGGAACACCAGCAATTGAGAGGTGGTTCCACACCCCTCAAAGCCTCCTGATTAGAGGCCTTGCTGCTTGACGTAGTTTATCGTCTTACCCATGACGCGGATGTAGTTTATCGTCTTACCCAGGGCGCGAAAGTAGTTTATCGTCTTACTCAGGACGCATATATATGTATATGTGGCGTATTTTATATATATATATATATATATATATATATATAATTCAAGTATAATATGGTACGTTGTAAAGATGATGTTGTTCTATAATAACTCCCGATGTATAGAGAATAAAGAATGTTCCATGTTATTAGTTCAGAAATTACAAAGAAAGCTAGCGGATCTATATTTGGAAGTATGTTAAATAATTAAGAAGAAAATAGTATAAAATATATGCAATAATTTGTGCGGCTGTCTGAAAGGAAATGAAATCAATGAATAGGATAGGCATAAATGTTTTGAAATTTTAATAGAACATTCAGGAAAGTTTTAGCGCGAAAAAACAAGTGACTACTTAAATTTCGGATCACGAATAGTCGCAAATATTTTAAATTGACTTTAGATAATTGAATTGTTATAAACACAAAAGGAAAAAAAAAGATTAATTCCACAAAGGCAAGAAAACATGAAATAGTCTAATACGTTACAGCAAGCACCCATGTATGTTTGTGTTATCATCTGGGTATATATATATGAGTGTAAAATCTTCAGAATGTATGCAAATTTGTGCCATACATGATGATTATTTATAAGCAGATTAATTTTCATCTGCAAAAGAATATGAACGCGAAAATCGCTCTCATGTTGATATTGTTTTGCAATTGAAAATTAATCTGCTTATACATAATTATGGCTTAGACAAACGAGCTGAAGAGGAAATAGGGTGTTTAAAATCATTTTGGGAGTCCAATTTAAAAGCGTATTAATTTTTAAGGGCGAAACGTATAGATAAAATTAATGTCAGCGGAAAGTATGTGAATGTCTACGAGTGAAATAAGTTTGAAGTTCAAGCATAATCTTATATAACAATTATAGTTATTATCTACAGATATAATGAATATGCATACGCCTGGCTTCCCCCTCACAGTAATATGATTGGCTGGTGTCAGCCATAAATAAAGACTGATGTGGAGGTACATGGACTACACCTATTGTCTTCGCCTATTGCCTACGCTTATTGCCTACCACTACGACAAGGACCAGTCCATTACGGTTACCAGCTAGATTGTCCTACTCGCTACTTCGAACAAATATATCCCTTTCCGGGACATATCATCTACTAAGCTGTTGCAATCTTGCCGGCAGTTCAACTTCGGTATACCAGGAAAAATATGGCATGTCTACATTGTAAATACTTAATGAAATATATTACGATTTTGAAAGATCAGAGAGAAGGGGAAACTGTATAGATTCCATTGTATCACAATAAGTGAAGCGTGGTGATATCGTGAGGTATTGTGGGAGGATTATATTAGCGGTAATGGCGTACCTGATGACCGCTGACAATTTTCAACACGCTTTCTATCTTTAAGCCACAGTTGTTGCTGTCTGGTGTTATAAGGATTCTGTGCTTTTTTTCATTTTCTGCGTCAGATTGGAAGTTATCGTGTTAATGCACTTGATCCGTCTGAAAGAGAAACGCGATTGTTAAAATGTGGTGCACACTGTACGATCTTAAGCTAGGCCATCTTCTCTTCATAACATGTGGCTTAGGGGGTCATGGCTCTCCCACTATTTCTGTCCTTTTTAGGTCTTATTAAGATTTGTTTTTTCATCATCTCTCCCAGTTGTTGCTCTTTCGGCCATTAACCCAAACATTTGATAGGTTAGATGCTGTTCTTATCTGTTCCTTTTGATGTAAATATGCCTTGTGAGTGTCAAATTCTCCAGACCCATTTTTTACTACGTGTCCTTGAATTTTCTAATTCTAAGTATAATTCTTCTTTTGGTTACCGTTTTCCTTGAAACTTCCATGTTGCTTACACGATACGTCCATAGTATTCTCAGCATCCTACCGTAAAACCGGAATACTGTTGCCAGAAGTCGTAGCATACATGGCTATATAAGATGATTGATATTACACTATTTACATTATTCGGAATATTGTTCTCATTTTTGTCGCCCTTTTTGTCACAACGCTTCGCGCGGCCTTCTTCAGGTGGTAGGAATGTCGAACTGAACCCTTTATTTCGCTCACAGGGGTAAACTGTTCTAGTTTCACTTATCACCTGTTAATTCCCCTCTAAAAGTTCTCCATCTCCTTAACCAGGTATTGAATTCACCCTCTTTGGGTCCTGTTACAGGATATAAATAACGCCTTTATCCACTGTGCCATGTATTCTTGAGTACATCTGTGTATGAATTTCTGGGTATTATAATGTCATCAGCAAACCTTTTTTTTTCCAGAGCTCATATAGCGATTTTTGTTGTTATTATCGCTTTTCTCTGGCACTCCTTATTACTGGTTCCCGTATTGTATTCATTTCTATGCTTGGTCGGCTCAGGAAATTTTTGTGGCCTAGAATATGTGCTGCTTCCTTACGTTTACGAATTTTCCAATGATGTTTTTTGATTATGATTTCAACTTGATCCAACAGAGAGCGGTGATCTCCATTTTCGCTGCGTATGTGGTCAGCCACGAATGATTTTTCCACTTCCCCTCATGTTACAGATGTCTGGTGTTCTTAAAGCCATAACTTAAGGGGGTGGTCTGTCTCCCCTTTATATTAACAGGACCCAAAGATTGAGAGTTCAATACCTGGTTAAGGCGGTGGAGAATTTTGAGAGGAGAATTAACAGAAGATAACTGACATCCATTAGACATGGCACGTGGAACTAGAACAGTCTACCCCAGTGAGCGAAATAAAGGGTCCAGTTTGACATTCCAACCACCTGAAGAAGGCAGAAGCGTACAACTCCCGAAATCTCGTGATAAACATGACGACAAAGATGAGGACAATAGTCGGAATAATATAAATAGTCTACATAATACCTCATCTCAGAAATATAGACAGATGCAGAAAGGCCGAACCGTTGTAATAAATATGGCAATAAAGATGAGGACAATAGTCGGAATAATGTAAATCGTGGACATAATACCTCATCTGAGAATTATAGACAGAAACTGAAGGGCCGAAACTTTGTCATAAATATGGCAATAAAGATGAGGACAATAGTTGGAATAATGTAAATAGTGTACATAATACCTCATCTCAGAAATATAGACAGATACTGAAAGGCCGAAACGTTGTAGTAAATATGGCGACAAAGATAAGGACAATAGTCCGAATAATATAAATAGTGTACAGAATAGCTCATCTGAGAAATATAGACAGATACTGAAGGGCCGAAACGTTGTAATAAATATGGCGACAAAGATGAGGACAATAGTCCGATTAATGTAAATATTTTACATTATACCTCATCTCAGAAATATAAACAGGTACAGGTTGATATTACATGAGAGTTCTGTACTTAGTTCTTACTTTTGTCGGGAATTAGTGAGTGTTAAAAAGCTGTTATCCATACCTGCTCCCCAGAATGCAGCCAAATTTTGCATGCATTTGGGTTTTACGTAACTGCATATTTCGAATTAACGAACGTTAAGGGAATCATCCATTGTAAGGACAAAATTTGAATTTATATTCAGATTTAATTTCGTCCCTCACTAAGTGTTTTTACTAGACTAAATTAAATTAAATTTTTTTAACATGTCATAGTGTACTGGTTAACAAGTTCGCTTAATAGACCAGTACTACAATCTGGTGCCCGACTAGATTATAACTGCACTGGTGCCTGCAAATTATGTTAGCGGATATGTACTGACGATGATGATGTTGACAAGCAGTCAATTGTAAATGTCTCTCAGTAATTTCCAATAGAAAACATATAATGAATTATTTGTCGATAAGAGAATGTTGTAATCCATTCATCAAAGCATTTCTTATTTTGGCCGATATTGGCGCAGAGAAAATTTGTAAGGTCGTTACCATGCCAGAAGCAAAAAATCTTCGTGTAATTTCGTTAATTTCGTCAGTATTAAAGGCATATGAAAATTAAATAGCCCATTGCGAAGATAAGGTCAGTGATGAATAGATGAGTTACCCGAACCATTTCGTAGATTGATACTTTTAAGTCAGAACATAGAATAGTCATTAACGTAAAGAAAAATGCACAAGGGCGTTATTAACAATCGATATATATATATATATATATATATATATATATATATATATATATATATATATATATATGTGTGTGTGTGTATGTGTCTGTGTGTGTGAAGTAATATATATAACAAGTCTTGGAGTATATATAATTTTTTTCTATATTATCACCACGCACTTAATACGCATGCGTAGATAGGTGAATGGTGGAATCGTCTGCTCTGTCCATACTTAACTGAACATGGCTTTTTTAATCGTTTGATGCCATTTATAACTATAATTACTCATCATCTGTCTGGAAATATTTCTTCATTGCATCTTTCAGAACTCCTCATTAGATGATCAACAAAGCACTGCTAAAGTAATGGCTTCTCTTATTTTATTATCAGTCGACTTGCCGACCGTGTTGTACGCCATTTTTTTTCATCCTTTCTTTTTTCTTTTCTCTCTTACAACTTGGTATATTGTTATATTGACTGGTGCTGTGCTTAATATCAGATTTCTCTTTCTAAACCATGTTTAGAAATAACATTAAAAGACAACGAAAGAACAAGTGTTTTATCATAATTGTATAGAACTTTGCTGTATAGCCCAGTTGTCAGGCATTGTTCAAAAAAGTCTCTTGCTAAAATGATCGCTACTGGTAGAGAGGTTAAGGTGGAAAGATTAATTTCAAAGCATAAATAAATAAGTAAATAAATTTCCCAAATACACTAAAGCGGAGGTGTTCGTTAAATCCGAAATTCCACAATGTCCCACAACAGACATCTGGTGTGAATATCCATAGGCGTCAAAGACTATTTTCTGAACTTTTCCACTTTCAGATGTTTCGACTGGTTGAGAATGATATCTAAATTCCTACATAGACACACATCACTTTTCTTAGCACGTGAGCTATTCCAAACACTTTACGACCAGACCACGCTGAAATACCGGTTCCCGTACGCTCACTGAAGTTAAGCAATGCCGAGCCTGGTCAGTACGAGTGTAAGTGAAACAATTATCCGCACATTCACCATAATATATCTGTGTTATGAGTGCGGGTAATGTTTGACTTTCCCTCACAGATGGGTGACCGCTTGGGAATACCAGATGCTGTAAGCTTGGGTGTGCGGGTGGTTTAATGCATAATGGCTCAGAATTGCTAAATTGAGAGTCGAATTCCACACCGTTGGGTTCGTCATTTTCGCATACTCGAGAAAGAACATCGGGCAAGATATAAATCCACCCCGATCACCGGTAGCTAATGGGTTAATTAGAAATACATGTATCACTTAACAATTATTATCACGTCTCCCCCAATTCTTACTATCTTAAAATATATTCTGGATTTAAATAACCTGCAAAGGGTTGATAAGCCGTAGAAAACGAATCAAACAATTCGAAGGAAAAGTTTTGCATGTAAGCATCCGCATGAGAATTTGTTCTCTGATATATAAATGTATGGAAATTACTGTGGTCATAAAGTGAGAGATCAGTTTAAATATTGATTGTAATATAGAAATTATCCCCCACTTTATAGCCACATTATAATTTCTTGTTTATCCAGTTCTAATTAAGTATGATTACATCTCTTATTCCCCTATGTATGGGTTGATACATGTATAACTAATCCTTTATTATTGCCCCTTTTCCAATTGCTGGAATCTAAAAATATTTTCTGGCTTTAAATAACCTGTACAGGGTTGATAAGCCGTAGAAAACCAAATCATTCCGAGGAAAAGTTGTTCTGCAAAGTAGTAGGAAAAGCGATGTCAGTTGAACAGTTATATTCTGAATTCGGGAGGAAATGAGGGTGATTTGACTCCGCGGAAGTAGCATGGAATTTTCGGGTTTTAAAAGTCTCGTATATATTTTTAAAAGTCTGATTTTACTGAAGAATGCAGGTCATCTTCGTGATGAAATTTATTTATAGCTGGCCACTAGTATTCGAGGATATTGGCCTACTAGGGTAGACGCATTGTGTTTATTCAACACCTACAGACCCCACCTGTGGTTTATACTGCAAATATGCTGAGCAGACCTTAGTTACAGTTTTTGGGATCAAGCGAGAACAGCAACTGCCTGTTCTTGATGTTAAGTATAATTTTCCATTCTATCCAAAACCTCGTCGTTGCTTGTATTTTCGGTCCATATTATCATAAACATCCCTCTGTAGTAAACATTTATGTTGTTTCAAGCGTTCGTCGCCATACAGGACAGATATCACATAGCCGTTCAGTACTCTTTTCTTTGTTTCTAAAACAGTTATTATCTAAAAAGAAAAAAAAAGAAGAATTTTACAATCTAAAAATATATTCTGGCTTTAAATAACCTGCAATGGGGTGATAAGCCGTAGAAAATGAATCAAACAATTCGAAGGAAAAGTTTTTGATGTAATCATCCACGTAAGATTTTGTTCTCTGGAATATAAATGTAAAGAAACTACTGTAGTCATGAAGTAAGGGATCAGTTTAAATATTGATTGTAATATAGAAATTATCCCCCACTTTATATTCACATTATAATTTCTTCTTTATCAAATTCTGATTAAGTATAAATCCAGCACTTCTCCCCTACATTTGGGTTAATTAGTAAGATATGTATGACAAAACTGTTGTTATCTGAAAAAACATTCTTACAATTTAAAAATATTTTCTGCAAAGAGTTGATAAGCCGTAAAACCGAATCAACCAGTCAAATGTTCCAGGCAGCGTATCCCCAATAACGTCGTCTCCAAGATGTCTTGAAGGGTAGGTAGCGTCTTTGAGCTAACAACTTTAGCCGCTCTTTGGTATCGTTATCGGATTTTCTTTGTTTTGCCTTCGTGATTTTCATATCCGAAAATGTTGCAATATCTGTCAGTATCCATTCATACTTGCTCTTCGTAAATTTAACATCAGGGCGATTGATCTCGAAGCGCTTGTCTGTCAAGATGGTCGTATCACACATCAGTTTCAATTGCCTCTTCTCGGCCAGTGATAAATGCTTCTGTTAAATAATAATAATAATAATAATAATCTTTTTTCTTCTTTTTATTTTTCTTCTTATTATTAGTCCTCCTCCTCCTCCTCCTCCTACTACTACTACCCATTTCTTTATGGGTCTCAACCCGAGATTTAAGGTCAGAAATGGCATCATAATATTTTCCACTGAGCAGTTTTTGAGAGAAAAAACAAATCAAACACTTAAGAGCACACTTATTTTAAATAGATAAAGCTCTTTGTAAAGCATGGACTGTACCTGTGAGAACGATGTTTTGTATTTTTTAAAGCTTAGGCAACTAGGATTCCCTTCATTAAGTCGACTGAAATCTTTTCTAATCTATCCGAGGGATCCAACTAGAACTGCAGTTGTTGATGTCCAAGTGCCACATTTTTGAGAGTTCGATTTCAAATTCCTTGTATTTAGATAGATTTTGAAAATCTTCAAAAATACATTACAGTCTACAGGGACTTCTATGTCAATAAGAAGGCACATTTTAATTTTGCGGTCTGTAATCACGATGTCTGGGCAATTAGCTTTGATTGTTCTGTATGTGTGTATTGTAAAGTCCCCTAAAATTGTTACACGTCCTATCACTGTAACAGGGTTTGATTGATGCTCATACCAATTTCAAGTACTTTCCTTTTCGTAAGTTCACATTATCCAATGTAGATATTCGCTCACTCTGTCATGACGGGTTTTATATTCAGTGGGTGACAATACCGTGAAACCTGATACAAAACGGTCAATTGTTTCTTGATATTTATCGCAGAATCTGCATTTTGGGCTAACATAATTTTTCAGTATTTGTGCTTGGTAATTTCTAGTTAGCAAGCATTGCTTCTGTGCAGATTTCAACCCTGCACTACGTAGATGCTGATTAGTACGTGGATTTTCTACATCAGCTTATTTGTTTATCTTACCATCGTTTCTGTATCTGGTCGATTGCAATTGTCTTTGCTTTCTTTTTTTATCTATCTTTGCAGATGCAGTAGGTGGTTTATGTCTTACTTGCATATCTTCACACACTTGAAACACTATTTTGAACTTTTTGGCTTCCTTTATTACTGAATTGAAATTCATACTTCTTTCCTGTTCTTTGACACAGGTCATCATTCATTCTTCTGTAGTTTCCAGGTAACTTGAAGGTCATTTATTGTTGTAGTTTTAGAAGACAGTTCTAGTTGAACTAATCCTCTGCCTCCTTCGGATCAACATTATCGTTGGGATGATGCATGAGATGGCAAGTGAGACGTCAAGTCCACATTCCCGTAATTGATGTATACAGCACAAAAATAATATTGTTCGCTCCAGTAGACATATCTAAATGAATATAGCAATGCGACACTATATCCTGTTTATCCCATATCAATGTATTTTGGGGACAATTATGCCCCACAGGACGTGTTGAAAACATATGTAGGACACATATATCCCAGGAGATTCGAAAGGGTTAATGTCAGCTATGGTTCAGTTAAGGATGTTCATTACATATTCAAGTAATTGTTGAAAAGATATAATCTCCGCAGGTATGATATCCGACATAACATTGTGATATCAACAAAATTGTAGAACATTTATATCATGGATGACTGTAATTTGGACAAACATCTTAAGGCACACACTCTGAAAAATAATCAGAATAATTCAAGCGAGCGTGGAACCACCTCATAATTGGTGTTGTTCCCAGGTCGATACTGACGTGGGGTGGTAGCACCTGTTAGGGTCCCAGCTATGAGCAAGTAGTTAATCCCTAAACTGGGTCAAAAACTTTATGAAAGTGTATAAGTGAATTTGATAGTAAAATAACCAGGAATACATTTTTGAAAAAATTACCAACAATACATTTTGGATATATATATATATATATATATATATATATATATATATGAGAAATGTAGTCTTAAGGTGTGCTATATTTATGGGATAAAGTGCTCAATATCAGAGATAGAGCGTTTGTAAATATACAAGTGAACATTGAAGTCAACATTTAGAGGCGACAGTCTGTTTCATGTTGCATGCAAATCATCAGGTGGCCTGATGATTGCATCTAGCATGAAACTGACTGTCGCCTCTAAGTGTTGACTTCAATGTTCACTTTTATATTTTATATATATATATATATATATATATATATATATATACAAAAAATCTTTCACAAATAGTAAATACGCGAACAGTTCAATGCTTTCCAAGTACATCTGGGAAATTAAAAACAAAACACAAATCACACCAAAAATATCATGGAAAATAAGGAAAAGATCCTCAGCCTACAACAATCAATCAAAAAACTTTACTTGGAGGAAATAAATAGCTATTATCACCTTTCCAGACCAAAATAAATTACTAAATAAACGATCTGAGCTCATCTCAAAATGAAGACATGAAAACAAATTTTTACTACGTTACTTAAAAATCGAAAACTGAAATGAATAAATACGAATAAACAAAATAATATAAAAAAATAAGTAAAATTAATTAACCCAAACAAATAATAAACAAATTAACAAACCCCTCCTGTTAGAATAGACGAAATAGAATAAATAAAAAAAAAAATAAAGTACATAAAAAACAAGTAAAAACAATAAAAAAAAAAATAAGTAAATAAAGTAAAAAGATACCTAACATTTAACGTTTACTTTAACTGTTCTCTAGCTTCAAATTATGTTTTACTTGAAACACCTACCTAACCAAATTAGATGACCGTTGAAATTCAAATTCTGCATTCTAACGAAATTCTATGGCAAAATTTTATCTCCTCTTAACGCTTATCACCTCCTTCTTTTACCATGGCCTCTTTATTTTTTTATTTTCCTCTTCTTTTCTTTTCCCTTTCCCCCTTTTTTCGTTTTTCCTTCCTTTTCCCCACCCACGACTACTTTAATGTATTAGATTCCATTCCATCTCTACGTTTAAATTCTAGAAGATATTTTATGAAAATTTCCAAAGCACGGAAGTCGGGGATATTTGCTTTTTTAGTAACACCGTAATTCCTCACCTGATGAGACGTCTAAAAAAGGTTCCCCACCCCTTTTTTTTGACGTTGAAGAAAAAAATGTACACTTGTAGTGGATATGTGCATGTTCTAATGTAACACTGCATAAGATAAATAAATATTTACGGCTCTACTTTATGTATTGAGCACATTTTTAAATTAATGTTTTGAATGCTGAAATCCTACTGTTAGTTCTCCTACACATTCGATATATATATATATATATATATATATATATATATATATATATTTTTAAACAGTACAGAAGCGTATTAAGGCATAAAAAGCAAGAAATTTTATATTGTAGGCCATGATAGATTTAAAACAAAAACACAACCAGTCGACCGGTTTCGTCCACTCTCATCAAAACTGTTAACGGGGAACTAAAATTATGAAGAACGGGAAAAGAAAAAGTCTGTCATGGATGACATGAATGAGTGGACAGGGAGAAAAAAAATATAAAAATTATACCAACAAAGCGCAGCACAGCAAGTTCAAGCAAACAATCTCTTTGTTTACAAAGAGCAGGTGGCCTGGACCTGATATATATATATATATATATAGTTATAATCCATTTGTAAATAATCCAAGTGAATCCTAATAATATAAAATATTCAAGCTGATTCACCATAAGAACTGTATTTATTATAACAGAGTTTATAAATTGCATAGAATAAAAATCCAAAGCCACTTCATTCGATTAGTGATTTCGACCCACAAGACCTACTTGAGGTAACTTTGGATTTTGATTCTATGTAATATATATATATATATATATATATATATATATATATATATATATATATATTATATATGTATTGTTGTATCCTTAAGGAGGTTACACACAGACAAAGGTGGTACTCGAGTGAAGGAACAGTAACTCGCGAATAGATGAAAGAAGAATTGTTTATTGTAAAAGAGAATACACTACTGAAAGACAGGGATTCGGGTGGCAGGCTAGTAATTCCCAAAGCAAGCCCCAGGTATATCCTGTGATAACTATATATATATCTGTGATATAGTCAGTTCACATAGGCAATAGGGAGTGTGGGACATTCCATTACAACACACACACACACACACACACACACACACACACACACACACACACACACACACACATATATATATATATTAATGTATGTTTCATTAAATAATATAGACAAGTTTTGTCTATTTTATTTTAAGTGTCGTTACTTGAAATTTTTATGCAGCACGGGCGCACTATCATTGTTGTTTCGTCCGTGTGTTGTTTGATTTATTGAAATTGTCATCTTTGATCATGGCTTGTGTAAGCCAAAAGCTTAGATTGGATTTAAAAATGTATCAATATAGTGTATTCCTTTCGTCTTTCAATGATAACGTGATTAATATTACCAGACAATATGAAAGGAACTTACTTAAAATAAATAGGCAAAAATTGTCTATATTATTTAGTGAAACATGCATTAATGAAAATTGCTGCCTAAATATACACTATACCAGCAATACATTTGACTCTTGACAAAAGCCATTTTGACAAAAATATGTCAATGAAACCTGACTTACAAATTATTATATGACAAAGAACACATATTCTATTGATACGAACCTATCCTAAAAATCTTTTCTACGTTAAATAATCCATTGAGGTTGTTATGCTGTAAAACAAACTAAACCTAGATTATTTCTCGCCGGGACTGGTTATTTATCTATTTGTGTGTTTAACGGCATGTCAAAACCTTATGGGTTATTTAATCCTGAAATTTAGTTTTCTTGGGAGCTTTAAAGTAATAAAAAATGATATACGCCATTCTGCTTTCACTATCGAATACATGGTAGATAATACTCAGATTTTAGATAGTACCCTGCTTTCACTACCGAATAAATGGTTGATAATAATCAGCTTATGTTTGTGTGGACATAATTACTAAAGGCATGTTTTTTTATGTTGTAGTTTTATTGAATTTATATTTTGGAATACAGTTTGATTTCTTTAAGAAATTGTAGGATATTATATGGATTAATATCATGAAAGTATTCTTTCCTGTTGATTGGTGTATTGTTGGTCATTTTATTATAAATTTGTATTGTTGGTAATCTCTATAGGTTATTTAATTCCGAAATCTAAATAATTTGAACGCAAGTTTTACGGCTTCAACAAATATATATTTTGAAAGCAATTGTATGCCTTCAACTATAGATAGAATATATTGTTAATCATTTTGCTATAAGTATGTACTGTTGGTCATTTTTAGATGAGAAAATATTACTGGCATTTTTACTATAAAAAAAGATTTTTATACTTTCATAGTGTTTTTTGGTGGGGAAGGGGGATCATTATTTGTCCAAGGTTATACCACTCTAGGTCAGTGTGGAACTGGGAAAAACACAACAATTATAAGGTGGTAACACGCTCCTCAAAATCTCCAATCTCCCGATCAGATGTCTTGTTGCCGGATATGTCATCACACCAAAGACCCACCGGCGTAAATGGTCAGAAAGGAAGCCTTTGCTCCTCCTTTATCCCATTCTGACTTTGTGCCTGGCAATTATTGTGATTTTTGGCACAAAGAATATTTTATCAACTTTTAACAGACTCAAATCTATTATCATTGGCGTTTTGCCACAAGAATTCGAATGAGAGCGACCTGTTCATTTTGGCATTCAAGGCATTCTTACTCTTTTGGTTTCACAGAATGGTAGAATACTTGGCAGATTTCATCATGCGCCGATGGGTTTAACCTAAAGAATTAGGAATAAGTTGGAACTTCCTTTTGAAATGCTAATGTCACTTGCTGGTCCCGTCTAGCCAGGAAACTCACCATACTATCACGATCATCTACGGAGAAATCGAGTAACAGAAAACAACATTCGTCTGGCGATCTGAAAGCTAGATATGAAATTATCAATTATTCAAACCTCGTCTTTATTTTATACTATTTTACTAGCCTCGCTAGCGGGCGATATCAATAATTTTACAACAGCATTGTATTCTTTTATATTAAAATAATAAAGATTTGTGAGTAGGGTAATGGTTATCGGCGCGGAAACTAGAATCGGCTAGCCGGGTTCAAATTCCAGGATCGTCTAATACGCTAGCTTTCGCAAAAATGTCATTAGGAAAGCCAAGAATCTGACTCTCCTATTCCCCAGCTACGGATTAAATAGTAATCTGTGTTGAAAAAAGATAACTCAAATTTCAAAACCGTGAAAAAACATTCCACTATCATTTTCAAGAAGTTATGGATATTCACAAATAAAATAAAAAGCAGAGATACAATCCCATTCACCTTGAGAAAAAGCATGACCTAAAAATTGCTCCAATGAATATTACTGTTCATATTTAGTAGTTGCTAGATATATGAGAATGTGGCGTGGTTTAATGGATAGCGACTCTGATTAAGAAAATGGAGAGTCGAGTTAGAATTCCAGTCTGGTTCGTTTCATTCACATAAAAAATAATATTCATAGAAAAATATTTAACTTCTAATATCCCAGTCGAATAGTCGTTCTGGGTATGCCGATAAACTACGTCCGCGTCCTGTGTAAGACGATAAACTACGTCCAACAGCAAGGGCTCTGATAATACATTTTTGAAAAAATAATGTTGCCAGCTGTACGGTTTTGAAAAAACAAAATATTACCAGCTATACGTTTTTATAAAATAATATTACCAGCTATAGGTTTTTGAAAAAATAATATTACCATGAAGGAAAAATATTAACAGTCGAATTGAAGAAGGCGGGCGATACCCAAAACTTTCGTCAGCGCCGAGACAGTGACTGAACGTCCAAGAATTTCGTGGAGAAAAAATATTAACAGCTGTCCATTTTTGAGGAAAAATATTAACAGAAATAGATTTTTGACAAAAAAAAAAAAATATTACTAGAGAGAAAAATGTTGTGGGCATTAAATGACCCATTGAGATTGATATGCCTTAAAATAAAACACACCAAACCCAATCGAATAATCCACTAAAATGATAGAGGAAATTCTCCAATCAATAGACTAAAATGTCTTGATAACAGACGAAAAAAGAATACTGCTGTATGGCAGTAAATTTAGTTGATTTTTTTCTACGGCTTATCAACCTTTTGTATGTTATTTAAAGCCAGAAATTATTCCTATTTTGTAGGAATT
The DNA here is from genome assembly GCA_903632075.3 of Acanthosepion pharaonis. Classification (NCBI taxonomy): domain Eukaryota; kingdom Metazoa; phylum Mollusca; class Cephalopoda; order Sepiida; family Sepiidae; genus Acanthosepion; species Acanthosepion pharaonis. Next base: position 276,586 of record CAHIKZ030001000.1, on the reverse strand, counting down.
TTTATTTTTGAGATAATAATGATTTAGCAATACAAGTTTTATTAATTAACCCAAAGATGGGGTAAGAAGAGGGTATTTGCACGTAAGTGAATATAACGAACCCAACGGGGATTGGAACTCAGCTCTCCCATTCCTAGCCATTATCCATTACACCACCTGCACATCCAGCCTTACAGCACCTGGTATTTCAAGCAGTCACTGATCTAGTTACTGACCAGACTCAATGTTGCTTAACTTCGATGATCGTATAGGAACAGATGTTTTCTACGTAATTTGACCATAAGATATATGACAGTACATGAAAGTGAGAAAAGGGTACAAATCATCAAATGTGAGAAGACATAATACATAGGACAGCGCAAGTTTCGAACTCTCGATTGGATGCAACAGAATCAAGAACGTATTAATATTTAACTGGAATAAAGGATGTTGGAAAGTGTGACAAAAATCTGGAGGAGTATTGGAATAGGAAAAATGCATTGCTGAAGTTAAGCAAAGTATTATGAAACAAGAACATTTCATTAGAATTGAAAATAAATGCGTGCTCAAATGCTATGTAAAATCTGTCAACGAATAGGTAGTAAATGCTGGCCAATTTCGTTTCAGATGAAGAGGATAATTGAGGCAATAGAGATGTGGTTCTAGTGAGAAGTAGACAGACTGAACCTCCGCTAACTTGCGGCTTTACCGAATTATGGGAAAGGCTTCAGGAGTAAACCCTTAAAACAAATCCGGAGCTAGAATCTCTAAGAATATAGTCCGCGGAAATTCAAATTCCTTGTTGGTGTCTGGCGTGGGATAATTCTTGAAAGAACGCCTTAGCCTTGGGTGGTGGTATTATAGAGATGGTGTCCCGACAAAAACACCGGTATGTAGGGTTGGCATTGCCCATTTTTTATCACCTACCAAAAATAATTATCATAACGTTTACTAACTGCACCAGGTTTCCAGGCCCAGTTTACCTCGTTCCCAATTCAAACCTTGTTCCTCATGAGACAGATGACCAGTCACTTCTCAACTATTTGGAGCGACGTAATAGCGAAAGGGGAAATGCTAGAACAACAAACACAATTGATTTTCACAAATACCATAGTTCAGGACTCAGGGTTGAATATTGGGGATCTGGGGAGATCAATACAGGATCGAACAGTGTGGAAAGGGATTGGCAATGGAGCTTCGAACAACCGTAGTGAGGTCAAACGATGAGGATGATGATGACTAACGTGGTAGTTATAAGAAAAATGGAAACAATCAGAAAGGAGAGAGAGAGAGAGAGAGAGAGAGAGAGAGAGGAAAATTCTTGGACTCATAAAGAGGAAAGAATGGTTTGGTGAATTTGACTCACACAGGACAAATTAAAGAGAAGAGGGTCGTTGTAACAGCGAGTAACATGCGTGAGCTTGTGTAAATGGATGGCAAAACAGGGAGAGGTGGATGGTAAAGGTGCAATCAGTAGAGCTACGAAAGAATAGGAAGTTGTGGAAAAAGTAGCTCAGATGTGGCACAAGGCCGAAAGTATGGAGCACCTAGTGAGGATCGAACTCACTACTCAGTCGTAATTGTTGTAGCAAGACAAAATTACTGACCATTACACGTGTCGAGGTGCTTAAATGATTTTCTAGGCATAGCTTAGATGTGGCACAAGGCCGAAAGTATGGGGCACCTAGTGAGGATCAAATTCAATGCCCAGTCGTAACTGTTCTAGCGAGACAAAATAAATAAAGAAGAGAAAACAGAATAACATTATCAAATAAAACTGAAAAACTTAGTTGCAAGAACGGCTTCGTCGTAACAACAAATATGGCTTCCCAATCTTGAATATTTATCGCCATTTCGAAGATGTTCTGTTTTCATTTAATCTCTGGCGACCATATCTCGTTGAAAACAATGGCCACATGATTTGCTTATTTCTCTTTCATGCAGTTGATTCGCGATGAGATGATTGCTTTGGCGTGAAAAATGCAATCTATTGACGTGTTGGCCGAAAAGAGCCAACAATCACAGGAAATGGAATTGAGTGCTTGAACAGAATGTCACATAAAGACTCCCTTTCTCTGTTTCAATCAAATCACTTTCTGTTTATTTCTGGGTGATATACACACGCCCTCTCGATTCGGTAAACATTTGTCTCGCATACCTATTGTACAGAGACATGGCAGAAGCCAATAGACGCTATTGCTTTATGCTGCTCTGTCATTGATTAAACATAAAAGCATTGGGAATTAATAAGTTTGCTACAACACCCCAAGGTTGGCATAACGGTTATCAGCATTGAAAATCGAAGAACAGTGTTCAAAACCTGGTCGAGATAATTTTGTTTTGCACTTTCTACTAATACCCTTGATGACACTGACCAACACTTTTCCTACAAACTCTTTCTCAGCGGTGCATTGTTGTAAAACTATTGCTATTCTGTCGCCATTTCTATGGCAAATGTTCAGATGAGCCTAATTTATTCACACCAGTGCATAGCTACAATACGCCATGCTACTTCCAAGAAATTGAATCAGCCTTATTTCTACAATGCTCGAAATGAAAGAAGAAGGTTGCTGCTTAGTTTTTTCCTCAAGAACTGTAACTTTCAGGAAAAGACTCCCGCCTGTGTGCTTCCTTAAACTCTATACACTTTCCCATTTCAAACCTATTGTCAATTGTTATCGACATATTTTCACTGCCACTTCCTCTTTCATTCATAAGACACATCTAATCCCTTAATATCATTTTAATGACAACCCTCTAACTTGAGGGGCTCTCGAGCATTACATTGAGTGAAATGCAAAAAGAAAGCTACTAAAACAATAATATAGATCAAGGTAGTTTAGGAATTGTTGACTGACCGTCAGTTACAAGCAAATAACTGTGTTTTTTGGCTTTCATTTCTGCTTATAATGCAAGTTAACGGGTACTCTATAAAAAAACACATTTTAGAAGTCGCTTTGGTCATCTGGTTCACTGAAGAAGAAGACTGAATTAACTCGATGTTCAGACAAACATTGATTGCCACAAGAAACGAACAACAGCAGCAATAACACCCACAACCAATTAATGCATTTTAAAATGCATCGGTCGAGCATAGAAAACTTTCATATTTTGAAATACGCTTCTATATTTATTTATGCTGAGAATGTATTCAGTTAGCGTTGAATAGGGATTATAGATGAAACATTGAAGACTATAGAGTAAGCATTTAGAAATTATGGACTGATTAAATGAGTAGTGGTACATATGAAAGCCAAGGGTGATTGTAGGCAAATGTAACTCTAAATGAAGATTTGGAACGTTAATATATCGAGGACAATATGAAATAATTTAAGATAGAACAGTAGCAAGAAATAAAGAAATAAGTTGAAGAATGTTTCTCATTTAAATGCAATTTCAAGGCTTCAAAATCAGCATCAGTAGTTAAAAATTTCGCAATAAACTTGGTCAACCGTGATAGTAGCAGCTATTTCAGCAGCAGGCAGATTCATTTTAAAGCACAATGTTCAGAGTTACGATTGCCTTACAGGACATGGCGAGCGGTTCGTGAGTTTAATCCCTTGAGCGGATATTGCAGATTTAGATACAAGACCAAAGGAGAGAGTAATAACTGATCGGTATTAAATAAGAATAAGAAAATATGCCCTAGATATTGACAGCCGAACAAGAAATGATGTCCCTAAACATTGACAGGCGAACAAGAAAAGATGTCCTTAGACATTGTCAGTCGAACTAGACAAGATGTCCGCAGATATTGACAGTCGAACAAGAAAAAATGTCCCTAAACATTGACAGCCAAATAATAAAAAGATGTCCCTAGACGTTGACATTCGAACAAGAAAAGATATCCCTAGACATTGGTAGCAGAAGAAATGATGTCGCTAGACATTAACAGCCGAAAAGAAAAGATATCTCCAGACATTGTCAGCCGAACAGGAAATGATGTCCGCAGACATTGTCAGCCAAATAAGAAAAGATGTCCCTAAACATTGTCAACCGGACAAGAAATATAACCCTAGACATTAGAAGTAGAAGAACAAATGATGTCGCTAGACATTGACACTCGGACATGTAAAGATGTCCCTAGACATTGACAAGAACAATTTATAAGTGTAGATTAATTGAAATGATCAGTTCGAAACTAAATGAAGGCTACCAGATTCACAAGTACTTAAAGAAGTTCAGAGAACACAATGCTCGAAATATTGTGATTGATTGATTTGCTTTTACGGTTTATCAATATTTTGCTAATGCAGAAATCTTTTTTTGGAATGTAGGAATAATTATACTTTACAATTGAGTAATTCATTGACACCATTTTGAGAATATCATTGATCTTTTCACATACAAATCCTACTATTTAACCCGAGGCTGGAGGAGATAAGATAAATTCATACCTTTCAAAAGTTAACTTTGTAATGATAACAACGATTAGGACAATAGTCTTAATATATTAACAAACAGAACGTATGAATGTTCCTGTTTAGTTCAGTGACACCATATTACTGGAAACGGCAGTCAATAAACCAAATAAAATAGAATTTACATTTACAGGAAAAACAAAACAAATGTAAATGATAGTAACACTTAAAGGGAAGCAAATAAACTTAGATTACGCTACGCTGAAGCTGTCATGGACTGGTAATGATAGGACGAACAAATGAAACAAAAATCTGCAATAACCATAGCGGTGAGTCTGGAAAGTTATTCTGGTGTGGTTCCAGTCAAACATAACAGTGACAGCATAATGAAAACATGCAAATTGACACACACAGAGACACACACACGCGCGTGCGCACACACAAATACATATATATATAAGGGTGTTTCATTAAGACGGATCAAAGTCAGCAGTAAATAAATCAGTGTTTATTTATTTCTCTGTTAGATCATCTTATTTAAGTCATGGCAAATATAGCGATTTTCCAAGCGTACCTTAGATGTGGCACAAGGCCGAAAGTATAAGGCACCCAGTGAGGATCGAACTCGCTAGTCATTCGTAATTATGCTAGCGAGACAAGCTTGGTAACCATTACACTGCCGCGGGATGCCCAAGTCATGGCAATCATATGTGAAAAATAATATCGCTTAAATGTCCGCCAAGGCTTCGGTGGCACACCTCCACTCGAGGGACAAAATTTTTGATGACGTCTCTGCATAGTTGCTCCTCGATCTCACCAATATGCCTTATTATCTCATCCTTCAGCTGTTGAATTGTTGTTGGCTTGTTGGCATAGACCTTACTTTTGAGATGGCCCCAAAGGAAGAAATATAAAGGCGTCAAGTCGCACGATCATGGTGGCCAATTGACTTCGCTGTTTCGAGAGATGATGCGACCGGTGAACTTCTCATTGCATTTCTGTTTGAACGTCCATTTTCGTAATAGGCTTCGATAACTTTAACACATTGTCTGATTGTTAATCTTTCCATGGTTGGAATTGCCCAAGACTTGTTAAATCTTAAAGAAAAAATTATTAGACGCTTAAAATTAATTCACATTTAAAATAAAATTTAAAAGTTATTGCAACACCCGTTATAGAAGTGATAGAATTTTGAGGAATTAGAATAATCAATATAGTAATTCATCGAGTCTAGAAGAATCCTCACTTGTATATCCTTGTTTGATCCAGTTTCTAATGCTCTGCAATGGAGCGGCCAAGGGGAAAAGAAAGACTTGCTCTTGGGGCACAACTCGTTGGGTTATGAATACTTGGTGAGTATCACCACGGAATTTGTGAGTAACAGCACTATAAAGAATTTATTCAGTTTCTTCTTCGTCACCGCGGTGCCTTTGTATAGTTGGTATGACGCTTGCGTTGTATCGAAACACTCTGTGTTCGATTCCTTGGTACAAAATCGAACCTGGATGAACACTGCTGATGAATCCCAAATAGGATGAAACATTTTTAGGCATTTTGCTTTCGTCTTTCAATGATAATGTTATTAAGCTTATCACCCAATATGAAAGGAACTTACTTAAAATAAATAGACAAAACTTGTCTATATTATTTTATGAAACATGCATCAATGAAAAATTACTGATTAAATATGCACAATTTAAATATATATGTATATATATATATATATATATATATATATATATATATAGTAATCTGTTGGTATAATCCAGGCGAGTCCTATTAACACCACATAGAATTCGAAATATGTTAAAACTGACTCACAAAATAGCGCTCAATGTTTATTTTCATTAAACAGAGCAATTTTTCTTTACAATTGGAATTCAGATACCTTTAGTTAATGATCATTTTCACCTACGAATTTTAATTTTAAAATTCGCGGGATTTCTCAAACTGTTTATGATATCAGTTTGTAGTGTACTGTTTATTTGGAGAAAAAAAGAGAGAGAGTGTGTTATTGGGGAGTTATTGGGGTATGTGGAGAAGGAGAAGGAATCGTTACAGGAATCATATTATGGTGGTAGGAGAACCTGGGTAGAGGGAGCGATAGGGAGACCGATGGGTTGTTCTACTACCTAGTGGTCGCACGGTCAAAATCTAATTCGACGGGAATTCACGGAAATTAACGAAACACTACACTATAAACTGATGCTATAAATAGTTTGAAAAATCATATTTCGTGAAGCCAATATTTCCAACCGTTACATAAAACATGTTTAGTGTTTAATTGCTGCCTCCAATAAAATAGGGTAAATACATTCGGTTAGAATTGCATAATTTTGCCAGGGGAATTATTAAAGATTATTTTTGCAAAAATCTTTAATGGATGGTTGGCTCTTGATGAGAATTTCAAACTCAAAATTCGTAGGTGAAAATGGTCATTTACTAAAGGTATCTTAATTCAAATTGTAAAGAAAGTATATATACATATATATATATATATATATATATATATATATATATATGTAAAGAAGAAATATACTCTTAATGTGTGATATATTTATGGGATAAAGTGCTCAATATCAGAGCGTGTGTAAATATAGTGAACATTGAAGTCAATACTTAGAGGCGACAGGCTGTTTCCTGCCACGACGATAGCGTCTACCATGAAACAGACTGTCGACTCTAAGTGTTGACTTCAATATTCACTTATATATATATATATATATATATATATATATATATGTGTGTGTGTGTATATATATATATATATATATATATATATATATATATATATATATATATATATATATTGATGCATGTTTCATTAAATAATATTGATAAGTTTTGTCTATTTTAAGCAAATTCCTTTTCATATCTTCTGATAAGCTTAATAACATTTCTTACTCATCGGGTCGAATATATATATATATATATATATATATATATATATATATATATATATATGTGTGTGTGTGTATATATATATATATATATATATATATGTTAAGAAATGGACAAGGTCCGACAATTTATTTATTAAAGACATTTTTATTTATGTTTAACGTTGTTATTTTATAGATACAAGTATTTAAGCAAATGCTCTGTTTAAGATAAACAGTATTAAATAACATTTACCGGCCTGAATGTCCGAGAAATTTTCATAGAAAATATTCGTTCATATATATTTCTCTCTCTCAATATATATATATATATCTCCTCTCTCTCAATATATATATATATATTGAGAGAGAGGAGAGAGAGGTTATGGGAATAAATTTTTAGTACTATTTTTCACCCAATGCAAGGCTCAAGAGCCAGTCATACTAGAAGGTTACTGAATGATGTTATTGTATGGATGTAAGAGGAGTAAGTAATAGCGGTGAAGTAAGAGGTGTATATTATGAAGATATGTAGGATAGATAAAGTTTGACACGAGACGTGAAGAGGTTAAGAAATGGAAAGCATCAATAAAGCACTTTCGGGTGAAGAATTGTTTGAGCTGAACTTTTTCCTTACACAAGGAATACAAATGGAATGAAGATGAGATGACTATGAGCATGTGAATCCTTGAACTGAATGAGTGAAAGAATTTAGCTCGTCTAAATATTTCTTGTGAAAATAGCGATAGGTTAACAATGTTTTTTTCTCCTAGACTATAGCGACTGTATCATTACCAAGTATACGATCAGGATAAAGTGAATCGTCAATGTAGATGTATCCAGTGGAATTTAGGAAACTTTCTTATTGGTCATGTCTATTTTAATAGAGCTTTTGAAGATTTCATTCATGAAAGGGTTATCATCTCAATGGCATAGCAGAGCTAACAATTTGGGTTTTAATTTGAATGAAAATCTGTCTATATTTCAGAGTTGTGAGTTCAATACCTGGCTTCAGCAGAGAGAACACAAAACTTAATTAGTTTATTTAAAAACTGAGATCTCTAATAAGGCATGGCGCGTAGAATTAGAAGAATCAAACACCGTGAACTAAATAAAAAGACCCGAAGAAGACTGGAGCGTACAACGGCCAAACTCTGACAGTAAGAGAAGGGCAACAATGTATGTAGTGTAAATAGATTGAAAATGTTCGGTAACATTTAAAAGTGCGTGAATCGACTGTGTCCTGGAAAACTATTTTTTTAGACCAGAATTCGGATATTAAAACCAAATTATGGAGAATATTTTTGATTATTAGTTAAATAAGTCTCAGAAAATTCAAGCCATGAAGACTAAAATATCCAGGCTGTCATAAAAGTAAATGATAAACAAATTAATAAGTTTTCTTTTTTATCTTGATGTGAGACAAATGCCATTAATTTAAATAATTTAATCTAATTTGTTTTAGGCATATTTCGTGAAGCCAAAATATCCAGCTGTTAAATAAAACTTGTTTAGTGTTTAATTGCTGCCCCCGAAAAAACAGGGTAAATACATTCTGTTAGAATTCCATAATTTTGCCAGGGGAATTATTAAAGATTATTTTTGCAAAAATCTTTAATGGATGGTCGGTTCTTGATGTGATTTTTTTTACTCCTTCCCCTTTTATTTAATCTTGAATTTGTTCCTTTGTTTGTTCTCGGTTCCAAAATTCCATTAAGTTGTCAAAATACATTTGAGAGAAAGAAAAACAAAACGGTTCGGGTTTGCAACGCAATAATTGTAAGACCATATTTGAGTTTTAATTTATTTTTACTTTATGGCGCTTCAGATCATAGCTCTCTACAACTTCTTTGTTGTTAGTAAATTTTGATTTTATCATCCCTTGTTTATACTGTTCTAGCATTTACTCATATTAAAAATTAAGAGAAGTTATTCGTTTTTTTCCTCTGCTTTACTTGCCTTCACTATATCCTGTGAGTGTTAGATTCTCTAGGCATTCTTTCCTCATTATTATTGAATTATACTAAATAGGGAATGGCTGTATAGTACAATTGTACAATTGTAATAAAAAATAATCTTTCTTTTAAAATTTTCTTAATATAATTTTCAGGATTAATTACCCCAGACCAGGAATAAAAAAATTAAATTTTTATAAAAATAGACCAAGTGTCGAGTTTTCTCTGTAAATTCATTATAAACTGAAGTCACTTTTTTTGACAGTAAGGTTCACCCTGTAAAAGGCCCGGGCGGGTGCATACGGGGTAGAGGGTTACGTTAAGGAGCGGTATATATGGATAGGAAAGGAAGATAACGGTTAAACAGGAAAGTTTGTTCCACAGGGCAGTGGTTCATGGGAAGAAGCTGTTCGAGGGGAACTTACTTCTAATCGATGGAATACGAAGGGAATATAGGTGATTGGCTATTATGTAAGTGTCATGGCGGGTCCTAGCGGAACCAAGCACTTTTCATGGTAAGAGAGAGAGAGAGAGAGAGAGAGAGAGAGAGACTCGCCACATCCCATCAATGAGAGAAAGGTTGGAAGGTGGAAACCAATTTTGCTCCCCCGAGGATTCGGAGGCACTTTTGAACTCTATCAAGACTAGTGAGAAGTAAGAACTGGGTAACAGTACAGCATTTGTTGGCCTGATCTGTCTCTTATAAATGTAGACGATAGAATGGTTATATTTCTAAGCCTGAAAGAATGGGCCACCTTGTGAGGATTGACCTCACTTTTCAGTCGTAACTGATTTAATGAGACAAGCTTTCTAAACATTACACCAATCCGAGGTGCCCAGGTAGAGGATAGCATGAGGAATCAGGTACTTACTGGAGCGGTAGGGGGAGCCGATCATTTTACCTGCATGTTTAGCGAGGGATCGTATATAAGAGTTCCACTTGAGGTCAGGTGTGAGGTTAACGCCCCATATTCTCTCAAGGTACGGATCCTCCAAGTGGGGGCATCCGTTCATCTACGGAAGATATATATATATATATATATATATATATATATATATATATATATATATATATATATATATATGAAATTTGTAATCTGGAGAGCGTTACCGATAGTAATATAAAAAGAACTCCAGATTACGAATTTCAAGTGTTAATTAAAATTAGCTATTATTTATTAAAATTAAGTATTATTTATTAAACTTAACCATTACTTACTAAAATTAAGTATTATTCATTATACTTAACCATTACTTACCAAAATTAACTATTATTTATTAAAATTAACTCTTAATTATTAAAATTAACTAATATTTATTAAAATTAACTATTACTTATTTAAATTACCTATAATCTATTAAAATTAACTATCATTATTAAAAGTAATTATTATTTATTAAACTTAGCTATTACTTAATAAAATTAAGTGTTATTTATTAAACTTAACTATTATTTATTAAAATTAACTATTATTTATTAAACTTAACTATTACTTATTAAAATTACCTATTACTTATTAAAATGAACTATTATTTATTAAAAATAATTATTATTTATTAAACTTAACTATTACTTATTAAAATTAACTATTATTTATTTAACTTAACTATTATTTGAAATTAACTATTATTTATTTAACTTAACTATTATTTATTAAAATTAACTATCATTTATTAAAAGTAATTATTATTTATTAAACTTAGGCATTACTTATCAAAATTAAGTGTTATTTATAAACTTAACTATTACTTATTAAAATTACCTATTACTTATTAAAATGGACTATTATTTACTAAAATTAACTATTATAAAATTTAATAAGAAATTGAAATTCGAATTTCCAGATCTATAATAACTAAAACTATCTCAGTGTAGGTTGTTAAACTTCACTGACTGCTACACTTTCATGTCATCGCACATAACATTTCTGTAGATGAAGGAGAATAATTTAAAAGATACATTTTCGACCGAGCAGATATGAACAAATAGGTAACTGGTAAAGTTCCTTTCATTCTCCGAAAGGCGTGAAAACAATTTCTTGTTCAGCTGGTGTCAAAAATATACTGGCTCATTTCAGAGTCAACTCGGCTGCATACCCTGACGTGCCAAAAGTTATGGTTACCAATTATATAAAGGTAATGCTAGCTGGAACCACCGTATTTTGACGACATTAAAATAACCAGATCTGTATCAGATATACTCCGAAATCTGGTGAATCGGAGTGACCACAGGTTAAACAGCTCATGCTAAGGGGACACGAGTTCGAATGGGTGATGATAGTGAGTGAAGGAATATTTTATTTTCGAAACGGGGGAAATCTTTGACATCATTTGATCTACTGTGTCAGGTGTTAATTACTTGACGGAAGGCATCACCATCCAACACAGTGACTATCCAAAGGTCTTTATTATCCAGCAACTGGCGAACATTTTTGCTGTAAGTCAAGTACAAATCATATTCGCATTCGAAGTAAGAGGTACCAGAGTTCTTTAGGTTCCATCAGATATAGAAACAGAAGATCCACCGGAATGCTCCTGTCGATACCACGACACTGGATACGTTTCATCTGGACTCCTGATATAGCTAAGTATATCCTGGAAACAAAGCGAAATTTAACGTTCTCTACTGACTGGCAGCTTTAGTTATTATCGTAGTTTTCGAGTGTGAGCAGCCCCTTTGCGAGCTGGAACTTCAGGTGACACGGCTTCATCCAGGCTGTTTTATGATCGCTTAACCTCATCCAGGGTCTCCATGAATCTCAATATTTCTGCAGGCTAATGGACCGCGTCCCCGGGCTCAAGTAGCTCAAAATTAATTTGGGGAAACATTCTAATGACAAACAACGAATGATGTGACCACTACGTTCACCTGACATGAGCACAATCGAGGGATGCCGTATAGAGATCTGTTCGCACGAAAAATCTTGGATCGAAAATATCACAAGTATCGCATCTACATAGTTCAACATTGCTTCAGATTCTACTCGCGCGTTGGAAATCGAGTTGCTACACTACGCCGTGCTAGGTGGGGTCCTAAATGATTCTAGACACCGGGTATGACAATGGGTATGCACAATAGACTCCAGAGGCTATATATAGTTTTTGAGTACCCTTCGGATTTTCTGGATTTTAATAACCTGAAAAGGGTTGATAAACCGTAAAAAATGAATCAGTCAACATTATGTGGAAATATTCGCCTATCATTGCTAGAAGAGCCAGTGATCCTTTTGGTTGAAATTTATAAAATTCTTCTAAAAAATATACACTTTTCTGAAGCCTGCTCACTGTATCCCGCTTCCGAGTACTGATGGGGTTTCCTTCCTAAATTTCATTTGAAGTAGAACGCCAATCTATTGATTATGTCATTATTTTCTCTTCGGATTAAATAATGCTATCTATTCTAATTGTTGCTATTGTTGATTGAACTCAAATGATGTGATTTCTCTTATTTGGTACAGTTCTTTTTATGTAATTCAAACGAATCCTGTTCTTCACCGAGACCTACAGGTTTCCTTTGCTCAAAACCATCTTTAATCATTTAGAATGGGTGTATGGCATCTCAGCTTCGGTCACTGACCTACCGCAATAATATAGCGTTCCTGTGACTTTTATATAAAGATTTTCATGGTAATTCTTCTTATGAGCATTCCTCTTTGGTACTTGAACTACACGAATTTAAGCACAGTTCCTGACCGTCAGATTGGTTCCATCATTTTGCAGTTAGAATGGTTAAATATAACCGTAAGTTCTATGCTAAAAATTCCTGCTTTTGCATTTTTCGCTTGTAAAATTCCAGCCTCTTGCTTTCCAGTTAAATTTGATCTTCAGAAATTTCAATCGTCATCTTTTGTCTTCTTAATTTCTGTTCATCTATTGTTCTCTCTCTTTAATAATTTTTTTCTCTTATCCTTTCACATTCAGTAGCCTATTGTATTAGTGCCCATTTATTCCCTTGCTTAGGGTGAAATGATTAAAAAATCACGGTGCCATGAAAGTTTTATCTGTTTATGTACATAACTCAGAGTTTCAGATTGTTTTAGCCTCTACATCTAGCGTAGCCTAGTCTATCTTCAGTTTATTTATCTCCTATATTAAATAAAAACATAAACATACACTGAGTCAGATTAAACTTGACATGCAAAGAATGACGGCAATTCTTTCTCCTAAACATATAGATGGCGAATTTTAGTCACCCGCTGCGTCTTAAAGGTTATTAAAAAATATCTAAGCTCAGTTTTTTTACGGAAAACAGTGGAATATATAGTTTAGGTTTTTATTTAGTAGACATTTTTGACTATATACAGTAGAATCCCTCACATCCGGAATCCCTCATATCCGGAATCCCTTGTATACGGAATCCCTAATATCTGGAATCAATCATATCCGGAATCCCTCATATCCGGAATCAATAATATCCGGAATCCCTAATATCCGGAATCCCTTGTATATGGAATCCCTAATATCTGGAATCCCTCATATCCGGAATCCCTCATATCCACAATCAATCATATCCGGAATCCCTAATATCCGGAATCCCTCGTATCCGGAATCCCTAATATCCGGATTCCCTAATATCTGGAATCAATCATATCCGGAATCCCTCATATCCGGAATCAATCATATCCGGAATCCCTAATATCCGGAATCCCTCGTATACGGAATCCGTCATATCCGGAGTGCCTCATATCTAGAATCCCACGTATCCAGACATGATTTTGATGTGTATATTTGAACTATTTGGGAGACATGTAACTGATTTGAAATTTTTGTTTTTTTTAGGAAATTTACTTTGGATAATTGCTTATGTTTATTTTACCCTAATGGCTTTTATTAGTGCAAAAGTTGATTGGAATAAGAGGAATAGAACTTTATAGTTATTGCAAATTTTAAACAGACGAGCAAGTGCATTGTAACTAACGGCTCAGTTCAACATAGGAAAGTCAACATTGTATAATATAAAATCTTCCAAAGAAACTATTCTCCAGCGTTCACACTATCACAATGAGCAAGGAAGTAAAAAAAAAAACATAATTGTGATGAAACCTGGACTGAAATTGAAAAAAAGGTGTCAGTTTTATGGAACGAAAGCCCTCATTAAGCTATGACAATTGCAATAACGCACGCAGGGTTAGTGTCTTTCGTTTAAAAATTTTCAAGAACAAAAGTGATATACTAGAACATAACTATTCTATTGTAATAGACTCTTCCACATATAATAAGTAGTAGTAGTAGCAGTCGCCAGTGGGCTCAGAGTGAGTTGGTGAGTCAGTCGATGTCGGACATTAACGTATCAACCACCACAACTAGATTGTTGCGTCATTAACTATTATTTCAAGTTCTTAATGTTTTGTATGTCGAACCTTGTTTAGGACCGACTCAGTGAAATACAAGCCTCCACTGTGAAAACTACTCTACAACACATTGGCGACGAGAGATTCTCATACGGGAAAAGAAAATTTTTTCGTTCACTCTATAACAACTTTGGCGACCAGGATTCGAAATTCATTCGGGGAAAAAAAAATTCGTTCACTCTACAACACTTGACGACGTGGATTCGTAACTCTTACAGAAGAGAAAAAAATTCACCCACCATAAAAAACGTGGTGTACGAGGGATTCGGATTCATATAGTGAAAGAAAAAAAATTCGATCGCGTTATTTGGTGACGAAATTCGTTCTGATACGGAGAAAAAAGAAAAAAAAACTTAGTGACGAAAAAAAAATCAGTAGTATTCTCAACTGAGAAAAGAATTTGTTTTTTCTCCATAAGACAGTTTGCTCAAATAGGTCACGAATTGCAAATTCGTTTTGGACCCCGCTCTACAATATTTAAGCATTGTGTAAACTTTTTGCGAAGATGGAGGAATACTAAAATATATTCCAGGTATTTTTTAAGTTCCAGACGGAACAACAAATAACAATATTAGTGCAACAGAAAACATTCCAGATACAACTACAGGAGGAAACTTTTAATAGACAGATGCAATTTCAACGAGAAATGGAACTGATGCATAAGGAGTTTCAAAACAAAATTCTGGAAATAACTGAGAAGAGGAAAGAGAAAAATCTACAAAATGATTCTTTTCCAGAGAATACAATATGGAATTCAACTGAAATATTCACGTACAGTCCAGATGAAGAGATACCTTTTAAAGAGTATTATAAAAAATATACGGATGTGTATAACGAGGACTGCCACTCGTGGTCTGAAGGAAAGAAGGTAAGACTTTTTTTAAGGAAGTTAAAAACTGCTGAGCATAACAAATTGGTAAACTACATTTTACCGAAAAAACTAGCGAGTTGACTTTTACCGAGGCGGTAAATATATTAAGTGAATTATTTAGTAAAAAGACATCTTTGCTTCACAAAATGTGGAAATGTTTGAATCTGATGAAAGAGGATGAACAAGACTTCATAACGTATGCAGCTAATGTGAAGAAGCATTGTAAAGAATTCAAACTAGCAGAATTAAGCTCTGACAATTTCAAGTGTTTGATATTTGTCCAGGGTTTAGTTTCAGAAAGAGACGTGGATAGTGGAAAGTGGATTACGATACAGAGTTTGGCAGAAGACTGCACAAGATATGTTAGCGTAAAGAAAGATTCGAAAAAGATAGAGCAGTCTGGCGTTTCGCATGTAAGGAAAATACGCTACAAAAAAGAAAGTCAGTCTACCAAAAAGAATTCTAAAATTGCGGATTATCAAAAAAAAAAGTGAAATACCAGAAAAAAATAAACAAAAACTCCCGAAGCCATGTTTTGCTTGCGGTGAACTACACTGGTACAGATATTGCAATTTTAAGAATAAAAAATGTTTCAACTGTGAAAGAGTGGGGCATAAAAGCTCGCACTGCAGGTCAAAAAATAAAAGCAAAATAAGAAAATTAAAGTCCGACAAAGTCAACGACGGAATAACCAGAAAATTTGTTACCGTCAAAATAAATAATAAAAAAATAAAAATGCAACTCGACACTGGTTCCGACCTATCTATCATAAATTTCAATACGTGGAAGAAGTTGGGGAAAGCAACTTTAATGAAGACAAATAAAATCGCGAGGTCAGTGACGGCAGAAAAAATAGAATTTATTGGAGAACTTGTTACAAACGTCACGTTAAATTAAAAAACGCGAAAAGCTAAACTATTTGTCATGAAAAATACCACGAACTTACTTGGTACGGATTGGATAACAGAATTTCAATTATGGGATCTACCGATAAATTCTTTCTGTTACAAGGTTGAAAGTTTAAACTCAGAAGCCTAAAAATTAGTAAGGAAACTTAAGGAAACATTTCCTACTGTTTTTTCTCCAGGTTTGGGAACATGAACCAAGATGGAGGCAAAATTACAGCCAAAACAAAACGCTCAGGCGGTAATCAAAAAGAAAAGGAATGTGCTGTTTGCTTCAATTGAACATAAAGAATTGGACAGATTAGCTGAAAACCGGTGTATTTAAAAAAAAAGTTGCATTGGTAATACCGACGATATATGTCAAAAACAAGCTCCAGAAAGTAAAAATGAAGCCGACACCGAGAAAAATTGGGGGTCGAGTTACCCGCAGCCAAGGACATGCAGTATTATTAAATGATTTCAGTCAACAAGAAGAACCTACAGAAACTGAGTTCATCTTTAAGAAGCGCAAAGCGGAAGGTTGTTTCTGGTAACACTATGGAGGTATAAAAAAAAAATAGAAAAGCGGATTGGCTATATAATGTACTTAGTGAAAGGGGAAAAACTCACGAGATGAGACGACGTTTTTTAGACGTGGTTGACAGCGGTCCCGCGAAAAAAAAAAAAAAAAAAAAAGACGCCGATGGAGGTGATTTTCAATACGTTTGATCTAACAATTTTACCTGAGGTACACCGATCCAAAAGAAAAAAGAAAGGCAACTGATCATTTAAAAGTGGATCAAAAAACGTAGGAAATACGCTACGGTGTTGCTAAAAAAAAAAATTTGTTGTTTTTTTCTTCATATTTTCTCTAAAAAATGAAACATAAATAAAGAAAACTTTTTACTCCTACAGAGTAAAGTTTTAGGGGGGATGTTATCCAAGAACATACCTATTCTATTGGAATAGACTCTTCCACATATAATAAGTAGTAGTAGTAGCAGTCGCCAGTGGGCTCAGAGTGAGTTGGTGAGTCAGTCGATGTCGGACATTAACGTATCAACCACCACAACTAGATTGCTGCGTCATTAACTATTATTTCAAGTTCCTAACGTTTTGTACGTCGAACCTCGTTTAGGACCGACTTAGTGAAATACAAGCCTCCACTGTGAAAACTACTCTACAACAAAAAGCAAAACGAAATGCGGAAAAAGTTGAGAATGACATTAGAAGAGAAAGAATCATCATGCAAAGGCGATTAAAAAATCCTTGTTACATTATTTGTTTTACATACGTGGCATATTTAATTTAATGAATTTTCATTAACATTAGATAATTTATTTCTTTTTCCTTAAAATCAATTCCGTTATATTTCACTCACCATTACCTATAAAATATTGAAAATAAATGTTAAACCTGATTACAGTTCTTTTATTTTAATCTAAATATAACCCCGCAAATCCGGACTTTGTAACCAATTCTTCATATCCGGAAGGAGTTCTTAGTTCAGTTGTCAGAGATTCTACTGTATTCTGATATCTCTTCGTATTATCTGACTATGTAACAAAGTTACCAATTTACAGCAAGGTACCATTTTTTCTGAAGGTATCGCGTATTTTATATGAGAAATTCAGTTTTCTAATAATTTCTAAGATATGCTTCAAATGATGGTCAAGAAAGAAATACAGACGAAATAAAGAAAGGATAAAAGAGACAGAAAACAAACGAAAAATCTAGAAAAAAGGTAGAAAATGCAAAAAGTAAAAGAATAAAACAGATGCAATAAAAAAGAAAAGATGACTAATAAGAAGGAAGGATAAAAAGGAATATGAAAAAAAAAGAAAAAGAAAAGAGAAAAAAAGGTGCAAATAAAAAGGAAAAAAGAAAAAGATATGAAAATGGAAGGAAAATAAAGAAAAAAATGAAAAAAGTACACAGGAAAAATAGAAGAAAAGAATAAACGGAAATAGAAAAATCTAACAAAAAAAAAAAACGAAAGAAATAGGAAATGGAGAAAAGGAAAAAAAAGAAAATTGAACGACATTGAAAGAGGAAAAAGTTAAACAAAAGATAAAAAAAAAGAAAGATAAAAGTCCGAAGAATCAACGATTGATTCATTTCAGTCTTCCTCGTAAGGATGCTAAATATGAAATCCTTATGGGCCGATCGACAAATTGCAGGCCTGAATATCAACTTCAGGCTATATGAATACATTTGGCAACAATAAGACAAACAACAAAAAAGGGATGATTTTTCAAAATCTGAAATCATTTCCATCGAGGTGGAATTGATTTATTATAGATGTACCAACAGTATTTTAGGGGATAAAAAAAAGTTGAAAATTCGTCATTCAATGGAGAGATAAAAAGAAAAAGAATCCGTGTCGTTTGAAATTCTTCCAAAATAGGAAAACTCGAGAGAAAATGGTTCGCTTGCAATTGAATACACATTGAAATTCAAAAGATTTGTAGGATTCATGTTGCCATTAGCCTCCACAATTATTAAATGGGTTACTCGCTTTTTCAAAAAACTGAAGTTTTTGTTTTAAGATATATTCCCTCGTTAATGTATATTTTTTACATTTCAGTATCTCAATAATATTCAATAATAATATTCAAATAATAATAATAATAATAATAATAATAATGCATGAATATGCAACTTCAACAGGAAGGAAACTGAAAGAAACTGGAATGAACACCATGCAGACCCGATTAGGTAGATAGGACCTGTTATAATTTTATGGAACTAGAAAATACACACAGACAAAACCGCCCAGATATTGTAATTAGAGACCATAAACAAAAAAGTGCCTTCTTATTGATATGGCAGTCTCTGCAGACTGCAATGTATCTTTGAAGATATTCAAAAAGCTGTCAAAATACAAGGACCTTGAAATAGAAATCTCGAAAATGTGGCATATGGGAACATCAACAATCCCTGTTGTAGTTGGAGCCCTAGGATTGATTGGAAAAGATTCCAGTGGATTAATTGAAGGGATTCCTGGAAGTCCATGCCTCAAAGAGATACAAAAAATTGTTCTCAAAAGTACAGACTACACTTTACGAAGGGCTTTATCTATGTAAAATGTATATTTTTTTTTGTCAGTGGAAAGTGTCATGATGCCATTTCTAACCTTAGGTCTCACGCCAGAAATCAAAAGAAATAATAATAATAATAATAATAATATTATATGGGACTTTAAAATACATACAGACAGAACAAAGAAAGCTAATCGCCCATACACCAACATGTCTTCTTCATATTTTGAAAATGTTTCTGTAACATCATTTCAGTATTTCAACACATATTTAACTGTAAGTAGATTTTATTTATGCATGCACATAAACACTTTAATGAAAATTTAAAGTTTTTTAAACTCATTTCAATAACATTACAATTAAGAAAAATGTTACTAGAAAATGTCTGCTACATATCCAGCCAACCATCATAATCTCTTAACTTGCAGTCACTTGAAGTTTCTAGTTGAAACTTGCAGTCAGCTCAAACTTAATAATAATAATAATATTCATAATAATAGAAGAAGCTACTTTCATGATCATTCTATTATGGTAATCCAAATTTTCCATGTCTTGTCTCTTAAAATCGGTTCAATTTGAATTAAAGAAAAACTGTTGCATTACTTTGTTTCTTTGAAGACACCAGTTCGCTTCTGAACATCCCAGATATTATGGATAGCTTTTCGTATATATATATATATATATATATATATATATATATATAAAAAAGAAAGAAAGAACATTAAGATATATAATCCGTGTTCTTATAGCCGGTAACAGTATAATTTTTTAAAAATCCAGATGACACGTTTTTAACGGATGTTAGATTTCATTGAAAAATACATCCTTACCCACTACCAAAACGTAGCAATAACTGATGCATTAAAATATAGACATATTGAACACCCTGACACCCCTTGTCTAGCAAAATAGATTTATCTGTAACCTTGGAAACATGAATTTTGTTTTAGCTGTGTATTTAAAACCCAGTAATTTTAAAAGTTACTGAAAAATTCGCTTGAGTATGAAATGGAACTAATGTCTTTAATTTAATTACAAAATTAAATTCGGGGCTTTTAGCGTCTATTTTTGAAACATGGTCAGAACTGTGTAGCGAAAAAAAAAACCGTATTTTTAAATCAATTAATTTATAATATATATATATATATATATATATATATATATATATATATATACATACATGCGATTTTCTATATAAAATTTATATATATATATATATATGTGCGTGTGTGTGTATGTATATATGGTGCGATGGATAAATTTTCGTCTAAATGAGGCAAAAATGAAAATAACACTGACATCTCATTTTAACAGATATATTTACCAAAATTACCAAAAAATATCTTATAATACTAAAGAGTAGATTTATTCAATAAATTCGCCATTGGCTTTAACCACGGCCTCCAGACAACTTCGGAATCTCCTGCCACTCTTCTGGACGGTCTCCTTGTTTAAGTTGGTCAATGCTGCCATAATCCTTGCCTTCAATGAACCTTTGGTGTTACAAGGAGTTTTGTTGGTCTGCTGCCCAACTGCGGGCCACACATAATAATCAAAGGGGATTGAAGTTTGAGGAGTTAGCTTGTCAGATGTAAGGGGTGATGTACTGGGTTCTCCTGATTGTGTGACATGGTGCAGAGTCCTGTTCTCAGACACAGGATCTTCCAGCAACCACCTCTTGCCCCAGAGCAGCACTACCTCCTTAAGGCACTTGCTGTAGGCCTCCGTGTTGCGTTTGGGGCCCACGTCAACAAATTTTGGAGTCCTTTTCCTATCAGAACGATCAAAGTGAGTTTTCTCAGCTGCCTTACCTTCATAATCACTATTAGACTCATCCAACTCTTTCGGAATTCTCTGCAGTGTCCTCAAAGTGTCATCCAAACACTGCGAAATATTCCTATTGGAGCTTTCGGCACCAATGCCAAGCAGTAGAGCATGCAATTTCCAAATTTCTGGAGAAGTGAATTGTGCCATGGTGCTCTTTTTCTAACAAAGGGTGCCCAGCTGACCCTACCATACTGTGCAGTCGACAAAAGCAACCCGCATACACGAAATTAAAAAAATCGACAATTTATTCATCGCACTCTGTATATACTAGAATTAACGGTGAACATTTCACAATTTACCTCTTTGAATATTAAGTTAATGAATGGTCAGTTCTATGACAATAAAATATCCGTAGAAATTCCCCAATTTGAGTCTATATCTTTACCCATTATCAAGGATGATTCGATTTTTCAGCTTAATTGAGTGTGTGCGTTCTGTGTATGTCTTAATGTGTGGTAGGGATGTTTTTTTTTTATTTCCGAATACAGTTAGCACATTGTGGCTTTGTTCGTAGTTAATATTGGTAAGAGTTGGCTTTTATCTTTTTTTATTATTGTCTGTCGTTTTTAATGAAACATGCATATATATATATATATATATATATATATATATATATATATATATATAAAGTGAACATTAAGTAAGTCAACACTCAGAGCGACAGGCTGTTTTCATGGTAGACGCAATCGTCAGGCAGCCTGACGATTGCGTCTAGTATGAAAAACTCCTTGTCACCTCACAGTGTTGACTTCAATGTTCACTTTTATATTTACATACGCTCTATCACTGTATCTCTGATATGGAGCACTTTATTTCATAAAAATAGCACATCTTACAACTATATTTATATATTGCAAAAAATTTCGTGGCGTTTTTTATGCAAATATCAAAAATATATACATTTGTTTATACCTTTTATTCAACGACATATGCTATTTTGTTCCACTCCCTGTCGACATCTCTGAGACTGATTCATTATTCCATCCTTTCAGAATTTCAAATCTTTCTGGTTGCGGAATTAGTCTAATTGCTTTTTACAGACTTCCAGAGAATTGATGTTATTCCCAGATGAAGCTGATCAGTCCGACAAGGTTAAAATGGTAGCTGATGTCCAAAACGACGTCAAGCCCATCGTTAAGATGGTTTGTTAATTTTAACGCCTCCAAATGTAACCTCCCCTCTGTTAATCATTTGAGTGACCGCTTAATGCGTTCCATCAGTATGGCTGATGCTAACCTTCATGAAAGTGATACATTGAAACTTCTCGGTCTAACGTTCTCAGCTGACATGAAGTGGAAACACTATATTGAATCCATTGCTAGGTCATCCGTTAGAAAACTCTGTTCACTTCCCTTTTGCATATCTATAAACATATCTATATAGGTGTTCTTTTCAAAATCAAATATGGAAGAGTGAACGTGACATTAACATAGAAACAGAATTGCAAATAAATATTATGGTATACGCAAAAACCTGGAGAGTTGTGTTACTAAAGGGAAATAACTGAAACTGAAACATCCGAAACAGGCATGGCACGTAGAACTAGAACAATATACCCCGAAATAAAGTTTCTTGATCAAAATTCCAATCCCCTGAAGAAGGCTAGAGCGTACAACGGCCGAAACTTCGTGATTATGACAACAAACATGTGGAGAATAGTCCGAACAATATAAATAGTGGAAATATCTATCTATCTGTTGGTAAATCAGTTACTTTAAAGTTTAAGAATGAAAGCTTTTATTTTGTAGAAGAGTTTATTTTTCAACATATTCTCCTTATTTGTCAAGGCACTTAATTTAATTCTTCTCCATTCTCGACCGGATATTATATAATAAACTTTGTAGCGTTAAACTCAAGAAAACATTAACATCCATATCTTAATCCCTTCATGGTTGGGCCGAGAACTTTGTAATGCCCGCTTCCATATTGATTGAGGTCAGGTTTCGAAAAACAGTAGATGCAGTTTGTCGAGATGATTTATCGTTCCGTAATGGTGACGTTGCTAGACAAATATAGCCATAAAGCGTCAAATGTTACATTAAGCCTCAATCCCAAGCGCCGGACGTAAACGTCTTCGACTGAAAACGCATTAGGAAAAATGATACACATTAAATCAAATGGACACTCGAACACAGGGAATAAAATGAAAGTCAAAAAGTAAAAATGGCACTAGCAGTAGAACATTTATCGGATTTAAGGCTAATGTCATACAAGTGTTGCAATAGGGTAGATTGCTTTTTCGCCATCTTTGGAAAATCAAGATTGCACTCGGCGCGAATTGTCGGGGATGAGATGATAAGAACTGACACCAAAAATAAAATACATACCTTTTTCCGATTCTTGAGCAAAGATCGTCTAAAAATATCCAGAAATATATAATTTCCGTAGGTCTTTGGTTAAAAACTGATTTTAAAAAATTACTATTTCAAGAGAGATCCAAAAAAATTTGATAGTTTTGTATTAGATATAAAAACCTATAAAAGAAATTATAAAAGATTACAAAAAATGCTACTCAATGAATATGACTTTAAGATTACTTATTTGATCATAATTAATAAAAACGAAAAACAGTTAAATATATATAACACCATGCTGGGTACAAACGTTAAGACAAAATGTTTGAGATTTGCATTGTTTATTGAAAATCACACTAAAACGACTGCACTGTATAAAATATTACATCGTAATATAGCTAAATTGAGCAGTATAATTTCCCTTTGAAGTAAATGAAGGTCATATTTGATAGCACAATGATTTATTAATAATCTGCTTGTGTCTTGCATCTTCTTCACATATAATTTGTATAACTTCAGTAAATGATACATTTTTTAAGGCCATGATATAAAGGCTTTCACTGACCACCAGAATGAATTTACAAAACTACGAATTTCAAACTAAACTTAATCTTTAAACTCGTCTCCTTAAAAACAGTAACGATTTGGAAAAAAAATATTTTGTGTCATATTAAACTCCATATTTTAAAATGAGTGCAATACTACGGTTCCAAAATCGACCTTCCCTCGTGTCGTAATGTGTCTGTCTAAGATCAACATTAATAGACTTCTATTTTCGTGTTGTTAGTTCTTTTAGGAGAGAATTTAAAGCTTTTCAAATTAACACTTATTAAAGACGAAAGATGACCTCTCTATTTAAAATTGTTCAATCTACGCGTACATAAAATCGGTGAGATTATAAAGCCGAAATTCAGATGAAAAACAATAATAATTCTCGTCTTAGAACAAAATTAAATAAGGAAAATACTATTTACGAATTTAAATGCCCATTAAGGAATTGTATCCCTGGTCAATCAAAATTCGTAAATAATTATATAGGCCACACTACAATATGTTTGACACGCAGACTCACTCTACACCTTTCTGACCATAGCTCAATTAGATCGCATTTAAATATTCATTGAGACCTACCAGACATTATTCGTAACATACTTGTTGACAACACTAATATAATAGCATCATCTACATGCCAAAAAGTTTTAAAATAATGGAAGCCTTATTAATAAAAAACAAAACAAAAAAAACAACACTTAATAATATTAACTATAAACATGGACACAATATCTTGACCGTGTTTTGAAAAATGAAATCATTATATAAATACATACCTTGAAAATAGCTAAATGTATAGCCGAAAGTGCTCGGAAAAAAAGAACATTCGGACAGTTTTTATATAATTTATCATCGTAAAAGTAACAAATATTAGATCGCATGAGAAATTGTATAAAAAACTAAATAAAAGCGCCTTGTCTGTCGTATTTAATGAAATGTGCATGAGTGAAGGATTGCTGCCTAAATACACACTCTCTCTATCTCTCTCTTTCCCTCTCTCTCTCTCTCACACACACACACACACACACACACACACATATATATATAAATAAAACTTTGCTGTTACAAATATGTAAAAACTTTGTTTCTATACTCACAGGTGACTGTTTATTATTTCTCTTATATAAAAAGTTTCTAGGATTTTAGGTTTTTGCTTATTATTCTTTTCATGGAGTACTGATATATTTTCAACTAATATCTGTCTAAACTGTAAATCTGGACACGAATGTTCCTTTAAATGCTCTGTGATTGAACTATGCTCATCCAAGTGTAACTTGAGCATTCTTGCCAGCACTGTTGTGGTATGACCAATATATGTATTAATATTTTTATCAGGAATGCAATCTCCCAAAGAAAGAAGAACATTCAAATTAATATACTATGTTGTTTTTTTAAGATGTTGCTTGACGGAGAAGAATTGTTTTGTAAAACTAGGTTAATGAAAATATGCTGTCTAAATATATATATATATATATATATATATATATATATATATATATATATTATTAAAATTAACTGATTTATAATATGGTTTCTTCGCTACACGGGAATTACCATGTTTCAAAAACTGAAGCTAAATACTTCAAACTTTAGAAAGAATCTTTAAGTATACAAGTACGAATTTAACGGGGAAAATGACGAAAACCTTTTTGTCGCTGATAGAAAAAATACAGATGAACGGATGTCAAAATCCGTTGAAAAATGCACCGCTATAATCCCTAGACTTAACCTCTTTTTCAAACGTAACTCAAAATTGATACAATAATAGTTAATAAAAATGAACACGCTACCGCCACTGTCTAAATTATTGGGTTTCTCTGTATCCTTGGAAACAAGAAATTATGAAATGTATGCGCGTTTAAATCTCAGTAAATTTAAAAATGTTATTGCAAAATTCGCTTGAAGATGAAACAGAACTAATGCTTTTAATTTAATTATATAATTAAATTTGAAGTTTTTAGTTTCTCTTTTTGCAACATGGTAATTCCTGTGTAGCGAATAAACCATATTTTAAATCAGTTAAGTTATACTATTTATGCTCTGTAAATTTACATTGAGCACTATTTTGTAAAAAATAAAATATCAATAAGAACACCGGATTATATATCTTACTCTTCTTTCTTTTTTTATATATATATATATATATATATATATATATATATATATATATATATATATAATATATAAAGTTTCAAATTAAAAAATAATAATGTTTTATTTTATGAAAGTATTTATTTATTTATTTATATATATATATGATATTTCAAATTGTCCTCAATCTTTCATCAGAAATAACTGTTTGTTACAAATAAATTAAAATTACTGTTTGTTAGCAAGTAGCGTCCTTCGCGAGACGCGGACGTCACGTGATATGGAACGCCACTGTTCGGATATTCCTAACTTAAATCTAACTGTCATAAATATTTTAAATGTTGTTTAAAAATTTTTTTAACTATATCTAAAAGAAATTGCTTAACTATTGAAATATTTATAAAGATTTAAAACACCCAAGTCCCTATTCAACCCTAGTTTATGTGTATTTAATTTTAAAATCCAATATGTTTCTTTTTTTCTGCGTGTGTATGTGGAACTAAAATCGGAATCTATTAATAAACATTTGCAGTTTTCTAATGTGTATCCTGATTGATTGAAGTGTTTAGCTATGGGGGAATAAGGGTTGTTTTGACGTATTGTTTGTTTATGGTTATTGAAACGAAATGTAAAATTATTTCCAGACTCACCAATATATCCACTATTAGGACATAAGTTGCAGAATAAATAATAGATTACGTTATGGCTATCGCAGGTCTGGTTAGGTGGCTATATCTTGATATTGGTGTTGGGTACAGAAAATATATTAGCTATTATTAAATGTTTGCAAACTAAGCAACGGGGTTTGTTACATTTGTAATTTCCTGATTGGTTTCTATTGTTTAGATATTTGGTAGAGGTGAAGATAGCTGATAGGTTAGGTGATTGTTTCTTTGCATTTATGGGTGGTTTATCGAAAATATCTTTGATCTTTTTGTCTAACTGGAGGTTCTTGTAATCCTTTTTGAAATAGTGAATAAGTGTGTGGGAATATTGATTTTGGTTAAAAACCACGGGAATCCGATTGTTGTTTTTATTTTCCTTGTATGCGAGAAGTGTGTTACGATTTATCAGGATAGTAAAACTGGCATATATATATATATATATGCCAGTTTTACTCTGACGATCTGTTTAGGTGAAAACCTAGATAGGTTTACCTGGCTCTTTAGGTTTCTATTAAGTTTGTTCTACTTCGTGTATTGAGCACTTTACGTAGTTATTTTTACTCGTTTTGGAGGTTTTTTTCTTTGGTCTCTGAGCTTGAATTCTGGACGATTGTTTTAGCCTCAATTTCATGTTCTTAATTATTTCTTTTTTATTCCTCATTTTTCCTTTGGTATTGGTTTGTTCTACTACAAGCCGAAATACCCAAGGTTTTGCCAAGCGAGTACTACTATATATATATATATATATATATATATATATATATATATATATATATATATAAGTAACATGATATAACTTATTATAATCATCATAATTTCGTCGGGCCTAAGTACAGTAAGATTCTTTTAGTATCGATCAGTTAACGTTTGTGAAAGGCTTGTTATCCATTGTGTTATGGGAAACACCTTCAAATTATTCCTCGCCTCCACGCACATTTAGTCCCTATCTCATTATATGATGCGTGCATTTTGGAAACTTATTTATTTAGCAAGAAAATCGAGTCTTTTCTTTATCACTCGCATTATTTGCTTTGAGAGTAGAATAAATGGGAGAACTGATAGCTATTCTAATCAGTCGTGACATTCACGCAATTTCTGACGATTTCGAAGGATTTGCCAGCGAATTATCCGAAAAGTGTTGCTTTCTTTTCGGTTGTGGGTGTCGACGGAGTGTCAAAAAAGATGAAAATGGATTGTTCTGTACATTACACTTGAAACAGAGAAATATTATTTGTTTCCAAACAGCCTTTGTTTATTTTGATTAAACGAAAGTAGGTCGGGAACTTGTTAAATAAAACAACAATAACAATAATTATGATTGTCTTAGTGAATTTTTTTCTGTTGGAAGCCTACGTCAACATCACGTTGAAACACCAGTTACCTTACGATCCACAAAGTTAAGCAACGTCGAGCCTGGTCAGTACCTAGATGGGTGACCACAGGTTGATTGAAATTATTAGTCAGAGAGTCGAGTCCAAATCCAGTTGGGTTCGTTATATTCACATACCGTTTAGAAAGGAATGAATCCACCTCTTCTCTCCCCACCTATGAGTTAATAAGTAAGACTTGCATCACTAAACCCTGGTTAGATCTAAAGACAAACTTCTTGCAATCTAATATATTTTCTGTTTTTAATAAGCGGCAAAGAGTTGACAAGCCACAGAAAACGCATCAACCCATTCTCCAATAGAAGGCAGTGTCGGGGATGAAGTGGTAGCAGGTGTCCTTGAAATTGCCACAATCTCCTCTGTATTCTGTTTAGATTATTAATATATTTGGCATCTTTATACCAGAGGCAAATATACTTGTCACCGCGAATGAAATGATAAGCGTGTCTTTCGAATAACGTTCACTCTTTCTAGGATTGTGTTAAAATTACTTGGCCAATTATTCTGTTGCAATGTTTCTTTTACTTCGTGTCCATAACTACAAGGTAAAAGTTTTGCTATATATGGAAGATACTTATTGTAATAAACGAAAAAACAGGCTTCAATGTTCGTTCCCTCTAATTCATGCCCATGTGTAGGAGGTAACGTTAGTTTTTATTCGTTATTATTGCTTATTTATTATTATTGTTTATTATTTATTATTATTTATCGTTATTTTTATTTTGAATCATTTCACCCCAAGGTAGGCGATAAGGCTACTAAGATGTAATGGGTTACTCAGAGTGAAGTAAGCAGATTTAAGGAAATAGATGATGACGAATGATGTTACGTTTAGATCTATTTTAGATTGCAGTAAACAGGAAACAAAAATGGAAGAGAGTTCCATGGGTGAAAAGTGTGTGAGAAAAAATTGTTAAAATAGAACGTACTCTTATATTTAGCAGCAAAATAAGGATGGGACCTATCTACCAATCAAGCACTGTGTTTAAATTAATGAAGTCGAGGCCCCAAAGAACAAAGCTCATCAGAAAAATCACCATGAAAATATTTATAGAAAAAGCACAGAGAAGCCACGTCACACCAAAGGCAAAGTAGTTGAAGACGAGTTGCCAAGTTAGAACCAATAATATTGCAGATTCTTCTTTGGATTTTATCATGATATCCAAACTATATTCGTTGGTGAGAAAGTAATTGAATTGCAACTGTAGTCATTATAATGAACGAAATAAGAGGGTATGGAGGTTCCATATCTCAGCAGAGTCTGCTAGTGCATAGGTGCTCACTGTACGCCATATCACTGCGTAGGAAATAAAGATTATAGCTTAATATGAAGGTTCTGTCGCAAAGATTCTTACCATAATTAATAATTAACTGTGTTCATAAATTAAATAAAATGTTAATGTGCTTCCATTTGTTAGTAATTATACTCATTGTGCTGTGCCCCTTCAGGACGGAGGCGATCATGGCTCTCCACTTACCCTTATCTCTTCTAGTTCTCAATATTTTTGTCCCTTTGTTACTTCTCCCAGACCCTGTTCTGTCATTCCCTTGTTTAAGGCTGATTGGTATGTCATGCATTGCTTTCCCTTGTCCCCTTTTTTCTCTATCCGTTCTGTATCAGATTCTCCGAGTCCACTTTTCTCATTACATGCCCCAGAAATTTCTCTTTCTGATGTTAAATATAAGCTTCCTCCTTGTTTGCATCCTCTCCAAAACCTCATCGTTACTGTCATCTTTGTTTCATGTCAGCCTTAGCATCCTTCTGTAGAACCATAATTCCCTTGTTTTGAGTCTCTTCTTCATCTTTGAGAAAACCGTCCAACATTCGCTGCCGTGAAGAAGGATACATATCTCCGACCCGTAAATCGCATTTTCGGGCTCATCCTTTTACTGATGACCATGCATTCTGTCTTCTTATAGTTTATGCTTAGTCCCTTCTTCTCACTCTCCTTCGCTACCTTCTGTAGGAGATTTTGTAATTTCCTTTCCTTGTCTGCTATCAGCACTGTGTCATCTGCATATCTTATGTTGTTAAGATTGTGGCCTGCTAGGATTTCCAATTCTCTTCCTCGCTGTATAGGTTGAATAAGTCCGGTGAGAAGACACAGCCTTGCCTTACACTTCTTTCTATTTTTGCATATCTTCTGACCTCATTTTCTATCCCTATGCAAACCATTTGCTGCCTGTATAGGTTCCTGATTATTCTAATATCTTCACCTCCCACCTATTTTCTCTTTTATTTTCTTTGAATTGCAAGGTCGCCATTTTCAAGCTTTTAAAAGAGAGTTATCCCAGCATCTCATTGAAGTCCACCCCTCGCTACCAAGTCTGCTCCCCACCACCATATGCCTAACTCATCAAAGCCATCGTATCAAGTTCCTGAAATCGGGACTTATTCAAAATCTGTCATCTTTCTTTTTATGTGCCATGTCCTTTCAGGACCTAGACGATCATGGCTCTCCACATCTATCTATAACTTGCAGCTCCCAACAAGTTCCTTCACTCTGCTTCCTACCACAGACCACGTTCTGTCATCAACTTGCTTAAGTCCGCCAGGTATGTCAGGCGTTGTTTTCCCTTGTCTCTTTTTCCCCTCTATTCAACCTGTGAGTATCAGATTCACCAAGCCCCGCTTTCTCATTATGTATCACAGAGACTTCAGCTGCCTCTTCCTGAAATTAAGTATAAGCCACCGACTTGTTTACAACCCCTCATCGTTGCTCACACGCTCGGTCCACGATATCCTTAGCATTCATCACTTTTCAGTAAATGACCATTGATTCAAGGTTAGCAAGATTAACATGAAATTCCGATTGTAAGTAAATAAGAAATCCTTTTTTCCATGACCATGTTTGGATGGATTTTTCTATTTTATTTTGTTTCGGACCTGTTAGGTTTATGTGTAAATTTAAAAATGTTCCGCTTATACCATACAGTGTGAATAAATAGTTATTTCTATCTGTTTATTTTAAATTATGAGACAATGTAAGTAAAAAAAATAAAAATAAGATCCATATATCGGTCAGTACAGGTCGTGATTCAAAGTTTATTATAATGACCGAACAAAGAGAATAAAATATATATCTTGAAGCAAATGCGATTGTTTTGCTGTAGAAGCCAAGAAATTTATTATTAAAATAACTGAAGAGAAGAAATAGAGATAAATGATTGAGCAAACTGTATTTGATTAGACATCTTATTTTCAAACAATCTTACATGACCAAATGCTTGAGCCAATCGACGTTCCCGACTTTGGTTGATCATCAGTCAGAAACCTGATTTTACATCATCTTTTATTTCCTCGTCTGTTTTGTTGCCGGTTTGTTTTCGATCAGCCTCGCTTTCGTTTTCCTTTCAGAAGCCACCAAGTGTTTAAGAGCCTAACTACCTAGGCAAGTCCTTACATCCACCGTTTGTCTATTTTAGATTTCTACATTTTTAAAATCCTAGCCGCGGCAACGGACTCTATTAATCAGGAAAATTTTCTGTGGTAAGAGAAATATCTTTAGGGTCCCTTTCATATTAGTTTGTTTTATTTACATCAATGACTTTTCCGATTTCATCATTTCTGAACTATGTATCTATGCTAATGATAATACTATGTAACCCTATCTTAATAGTAAGTCCGGCAGCAGTGTGAAAATTCCTCCTTGGAGGAATTTCTTACGCATAGCTTATCATCTCTCAGTTGCGTCTCTGTCTTTAGGCAGAGTGCGCTCAGGTGCTTCTCTATCAAAGGACAGAGGGGCAACTGAGAAAATTATACTGAGAGGTACCCAGCCCCGGGTAACAGCTGCCCAAGGCCGCCCCCTCCCATTGCACCAGAGGGAGGGATCGGTGCTCGCACCGTGGCCAGTTTACCAGCTCCGTAATGAAAAACTGGCAGCTGATGTCAAAAATTCCCTCTTCCAGTCAGTTCTTAACTGGGGTATGAAATGGCTTGTAATGAAATGGCTTGTACATTAGGCAAACATGCCTGCAATAAAGGAGAATGTTAAAAAAACGTTTTATCGTAGGACACTGCTTTTGTAAAACTACCGTCATACTTTGGCAATGTTTATTGCTTTAAAAAGCGATTATTAGAATTGGAATAAAACTTCAACTTATAATGAAGGTGAATTTATACATTTTCTTTATTCTTGTGAATTGACAACAAAAATAATAAACAATATAAATTAGATTTTTATTCAGGAAAAAATAGATTTCCTATATTTGGAATTTATCCTTTGAATAGCAATGTCTTTTATCACATCATTTATTTTTCTAGCTGAATATTGGAAAAATTATTTTTAAAAAAATGTTAATCGCTTTCCATTGATACGGAAGAAATTAAATTCTTTTTTTGTTTTGAGGGAATGCAATTTACTAATGATGAAGATTCTTGTTCAAGGTTCAAAAATTGGTTGGTTGCAAAAGTGGATAGAAGGCCATCAAAGATTCGCAAATGTTACCAGATTTTTTGACTTTTTTTATACACGTTCCAAATGTTTTCTTTTCTTTATCACTCACTGAAATCTAGGGCTTGTTTGTTGAGGGTTACGTTAAAAAACAACTTGGAATCTATTTGCCTTCCTGGAGATTGTCAATTTAGAACTTGAAAATTTTCACCTACATCTTGCAAAAAAAATAAATAAAAATAAAAAAATAAAAATAAAAATAAAAAAACTGAAAAGAAAAGAGAACGAGAAGAATTGATCAAATATCGGATGATGAAAAAATATCTCAATGTCTATAATTATCACTTCTCGTAAAATTAAATTTGTTACTAGTTACACACACATACATACATGCACACCCACACACGCATACATTATATATATATATATATATATATATATATATATATATATATATATATATATATATACTCTCTACAGTTCAAAAGTTGGAAGACACTCTTGGTAATATTTTAAATATAGCCCTAAAATAGTTGCTTTATACTTCAAACAAAAGAGAAAATTATTGTACAAGATTAAAAAAAAGTAAGAGGTGATTTTTTTCTTAGAATTTCATTATGACAAAAAGAAAAAAAGAACTATTTTATGATTAAATTTTGCTCTCGTCAAAATATCCTCCTTTAGCCTTGATTACTGCAACACACATTTTTGGCATTCGTTGCAAAAGTTTCTCAAATTATAAGTTTGAGAATTGATTCCATCCTTTATTCTATGACTCTCAAAGCTCTTTTTCATTTTTTTTTTATTGGAATAAACGCACGCGCTGGACTATAGATTTTTCATAATTTTCAGAGGTGAATAATTAATGAATAAATAAAAAATACATTAAAAAATTCCTAACAAATAAAAGTGGTTTAAAAGTTAACAAACAACACCGCATAATCATTTTCCTTCGACAAAGGTTGTTCCTTAATTTAATTAACGACCTTCATGCTTACTGACACCATAAAACATCTAATTCTGAAACTTAAAAAAATAATTAAAAATATAATCTTTATAAAAGGAGTTGGGGATAAATTTAAGTGAGTTTAATGTTTACTTTTGAAAAATTGGCTCGGAATATCAATAAACAGTGAATGGCTTTGTGACCATCTAATCATTACAATTTAAAAGGTGTCAAAGTTAAGTGACATGGACGAGTAGAACCCACCCTGAATACTGGAAAAGAGTGACC
Source organism: Acanthosepion pharaonis (assembly GCA_903632075.3). Classification (NCBI taxonomy): domain Eukaryota; kingdom Metazoa; phylum Mollusca; class Cephalopoda; order Sepiida; family Sepiidae; genus Acanthosepion; species Acanthosepion pharaonis. The sequence continues at coordinate 242,817 of CAHIKZ030001000.1, read as the reverse complement.
TGCATTCTGATGATACATGCTGGACGTCCAAATATCGCAATTCTGACAGATGTTCAATGCTCTTCGACTTTTAGAATTTTAGAGGTGTCGAAATTAACTAACATGGACGAGGGGAAAACACACTGAATACTGGAAAAGGGTAAAATGCATTCTAATGAAACCTGCAGGGCGTCAACATGGCGAAGTCATGACAATCGTTCAATATTCTTTGACTACTACAGTTTTAGATGTGTCAAAGTTAAATGACATGAACGAGTAGACCACACCCTGAATACAGAAACATCTTGCGGCCTCAGCCGAGATTGAACTCACTAATACTTTGATTGGTGAAGTTCATAATCTTGTCAAATAGCTGAATTCTTGATGCTTTGCTAGGGCTATCAAGGGTGTTTTTATCGTGACACCAACACTAAATGGATTGCCAACCAAGGCTCAGAGAGACTCCATTCACCCTCCTCTAAGAGCAGGTTTGAATTCAGAGTTTTCCTTCTCCTAGACCAGTGGCCATCCAAGGCTATAGAACCCATTCTGTCCTGCTATTTACCTATAGCTGGAGAGAGAAGAAAGAGGATTCACACCTTTCCCAAGGGTATTAGCACGTAAGTGAATGTAATGGATTCGACTGGAATTCGAACTCGACTCTCCGATTCCTCAATCCAAGCCGCTATCCATTACTCCTCCTTTCCGAATACAGAAAAGGGTAACCTGCATTTTGATGATTCCTGCTGGGCGTCAAAATCATGTCAGATTTTCAATGCTCATTGACCATTACAGTTTTACAGAAAAGGGTAACCTACATTCTGATGGTTCCTGCTTGACATCACTATGTCGCAATCATGATAGATGTTTAATGTTCTTTGACCACTAGTGTTTTAGTCGTGTGGAAGTTAACTAATAGGGAGGAGTGGCCCCACCCTGTATATTGAAGAAGGGTAAACTGCATCCTGATGATTCGTGCTGGCCTCAAAATGTCGCAATCATGACAGATGTTCCAGAATCTTTGTCCACTACAATGTTAGTGGTGCCAAAGTTAACTTCCATGGACAAATGGACCCCACGCTGAATACTGGAAAAGAGGAAACTGCATTCTGATGATTCCTGCTTGGCCTCAAAATGTCCCAATCATGACAGAAATTCAATTCTCTTTGACCACTACAGTTAACTGTCAAAGTTAATTGATATGGACAAGTGGACCCCACCCCGAATAATGGAAAAGAGTCATCTGTATCCTGATTCGTGCTGGGCATGGAAATGCTGCAGTCAGTTCAGATGCTCAATGGTCTTTGACCTCTTCAGTTTTAGAGGTGTCAAAGTTAACAGATGGACAAGTGGACCTCACCCTTAATGTTGAAAAAGTGTCACTTGCGTCCTAATGTTTCGTGCTGGGCATCAAAATAAAGCAATCATGACGGATGTTCAGTAGTCTTTGACCACTACGGTTTTAGTGGTGTCAAACTGATATGAACGCTTGGTTGCCATCCCGAATATTGGGAAAAGGGACACCTTCAGCATGTTGTTACCTGCCGGCTATGAAAATAGCCCAATTATGACAGATACTCACCGTGAAATCAATATAACGTGAAAAGAAATGTGACGTTTGCCAGGAAACTTTGGCTTGTTGGAAGGTCCAAGTAAACGTTCTACTTGCCTTTTTACACCAGAATTTATTCACCAACTGCAGGAGAAAATGACGGAAGACCCAGCCAAGGGAATTTGGACTTTGGTGCGCGACATTGATTTTGAAATTTCCGCAATCAACTTGGCCTTGGATGAGAATCTCCACCTCTAGTCATACTTCTTCAAAAAAGCCACAAGAGAAACCGCCCGAAAAGACAAAAAATATCTCCTATCAGGATTAAATATCCTGATGAAAAGAATTTTTCAAGACCAGTTGCACAACTCCCAGAACAATAGATAACTTACCTGCAATCCATATAAAGTTCTTCATGTCACGAAGACCACGTTTAATTCGGATGGTTATGTGGATTTGTTGAACACCGTGGTCCATTCTTGGTTTAGGATAGTTGCTGCTGAAAGACCCTATGGGTGACAGCAAAATTCAGCTGCCGGCCACATACGCAGGAAGAGTCAGGAGTGGTTGCTAGATAATTTTTACGACTTCACCAACCTCAACTTTCTATGGATTATTATGTTTGGGCCCGGTTGAAAAAGACACCGATCGAACCAACGCCCAGCTGGTCGACAGGATTACGGAGGCGTTTGAGCCTCTCCCTAGGGAACACCGTGATGGCCGCATGTGCCAGATTCCTGATATGGATCGAGGCCGTGGTAGATGCTGAGGATGGAATGAATTGCCTTTTGATTATTATAACCTGTCAGTCACTTTTCTATTTTTCCAATAAATTGATTTTTGTCTTAGATATTCACTTTGTTTTCTATTTTAACAAAACTGTCAAATTTAACACGAGCACTCTGTATATGATTTATTTAGGGAATAGTAAAACCTGAATCTCTCTCATTATATATATATATATATATATATATATATACAAAGGAAAGAGGGAACAGTAGAGAAGAAAAATGAATCAGGAGGTCAAAACAAGAAGAGGCATCTTCATTTCAACTTCGAGCTAAAGAGATCAATTAGGAAAAAATCAAAAATCCATAAAATGTTGGCACTTGAGAAAGAAGTTTTAGCTACGACAGTCTAAAGAGTAGCGAAAAAAGACTTGCAAATGAAATCTTGTAAAAACCTGTGAGCCAACTTGTTACTCTAGGACAGAAAGTTGAAAGGTTAGAGAGGGCGAAGATCATATTGAAGCTGGAAAATGAACCCAGAATAATATATATATATTTGAACTTTATTTCAATCCTTCATGAGCTTTTGATCCTTAACTATGACTAATTAATGATGAAAATGTAATTTTCGTTTATGATCGATTTCATCACGATTTTTCTGTTAATCGTGGAGAGTAATTATACATTCTTATTGATCAAAGTCCAATAACGTTATAAAACACCTCGGAGAATTCCAGTAAAAAATCATTAATCATTTCTAAGATACAACGATTCAAAACCTAATCTAACGATTGGACAATTTTGCAGTGACACGATTTGGACAATTTTGTTGTTACAGCCGCGGTATATTTATATATTACGTATTTCGGTTTCTTTACGCGCAAATCGCATCACATTTAAAATCGGATTTACTCGTCCTATACGCTAAAGGATTTTCCCTGATTCACGAATTACTTCCATTAAATCCTTTGGATTTTCATCTATTTTCAACCACCCCTACTTCTGCTCAAGAGAAATTCAGTTCGTAATGTAAAGGAAATTCTTGCCATTCATTCCGAAGAGTTCATCTAATTAACCTGTTAATTCCAGGGAAATTGCCAAATAGGCACTCTCCTGATATCATGATAAGAGGTTAACGGAAACGATTGACACATACAGCAGCCAAAGAGTGACATTTAACGTGTCACTCTTTGGAAATGTGAAAATGAGCGAATTAAAGTCTTGTTCAACTTCTAACTTAATACAAAAGGTGTTAATAGAAGAGAGTGTATCAGGTTACTTGTAAGATAGTGGTTCAGTATCAAGGAAAGGAATATTACGGGCATTACTGATATCAGGATGAGTGTAGCGTTTACCGTAATATATCTCGTCTCCATTTTGTTGGCAAAGTACTGTCTAGGACCCCACCCGACAGACTTCTTACCAACATCGCTGATAGGGTCCTTTTTAAATTCAAATGTAGTTTCAGACAAGACAGAGAGCAGCAGACATGATCTTTTCCTTACACTATTCAGAGTATCGTCCTCATTTTTGTTGTTGATATCACAACCTTTTGGAGGTCTGTCCACACGGCATAACTCTCGTGTATATCGATATGGGTAACCTATAGGGAATTCTCAACTGAGCCATTTATTTAATCTATGGCGGTAGACTGTATGCAAAACAAAATCCTTAATTTTCGAATGGTCTCTTTTTGGCATCGAGAGTTTTAGACCGCAAAAATATAAGCAAAGACCTAATAGCCAGATTTAGCTGATATTGAATGATCGCCCGCCATAACCACTTGCATCATCTCTATCACAGAAAATGGTGTCATAGAAGTTCTACATTCAAAGCTCCCCGCTATGCATAGTCAGTCCAGGACAGAGTTGAAAACGAAATTTGGTTTCTGTGAGATCCGGAAAAATCACTAATAAGACTCGTCATAAAAATGAAATGTCCGCTCCTCGTAAGCTTAATTCACATTGAAAATCACTCCAAGTTATTGGAACACCGTATATAATATGAATAATTATCGCATTCTAAAAGGGTTATTTGATCAATGATGGCAGCATTTGTCTGTGCAGTAGGAAAGCTATGCGTAGATGTAAACAGATGAATTGTTGCTCAACTGACGGCTTAACAACACTTTGCAAGTCATTATTGCCAGAAAATATTTTAAGTTGTAAGATTTTTGTGGGTGGGTAAGATAATAATGATTTAGTGATACGAGTCTTACTAATTAATCCATAGCTTGGAGGAGATGAAGCGGATTCATTATTAAATATAACAGACAATTTGCTTTTAACTCCATGTTAGACGACAAGAGCCATCTTTAAAATGATCTTCCTTATCTCAAGGGACTCAAACTTTGTGATTCCTCTACCTGAGTTAGGGACGTTTCCAGAAACTTCAAAAGACTACGATGGATACTGGTTCGGATAAAGAACCTTACCCAAGTATCATCTCCAATGTTGGTAAAGATGTTTAACCGCTGCCTGGAAGATAATTTGTCTCATCTGATTGGAATATGTCAGTTGTAGACTTTGTTTTCAATAATGCAGATTAGTGTTGAACCCCTTTAAAATATCACCCTATTAGACTTTTTAGTCCAATCAACAAATTATTTGAATCTATTATCCACAAGAATGTTCATTATCCCCTCAACAGAAATAACATCCTGAGCAACAAACAGTAGGGTTTGGCTTCAATTGATCCACTGCTGATGTCTCATCTGCCATAATTGTATAACCAGTGAAGCGTTTCATAATAAACACATCTCCAGAGCGAGCACCTCAATGGCTGTAGATATGGTGGGGCATAGATCATTAGTACAAAAACTCTCCGGCTATTGCAACTCTGGAAGAGTTTTCGAAATTATCAACTCGTTCCTATCGTTCCATGATAGCCGTCTTTAAACCTTGTTTTCTGAACCCCATGATAACAAAGCTAGTGTCAATCAAAAGCTGCATATTTTGTCTTTCTTTCTGCTTTAGATTAAGGACCTTCCCAGAAGTAATCTCTGATCATTAGTCAATATCTATGCAGATAATATCTGATATAGGATCTTACCCATAATAATAATAATAATAATAATAATAATAATAATAATAATAATGGACTATTCCATACTTACTAAATACTGCGCCTCAGGAGTAGGCAGGGAGTCAGTAGTTCAAGTTTTGAACCGACTACACGGTTGTACTCTCTTCCTACGGGCGGGAGGAACCCGAAGGAGGCTACGCCGAAGGGCGGAGTCTCCTTCGGGGAGGTTAAACCGGCCCAGAACCAGTTTATGCGGGTTCAAATGGGCTATTTTTTGGCCGAGCCTAATGGCTCGGGAATGCCCACGTTAAAAAGGCCTTGTGCCACATGACACCCTCGTGGGGGGGTGACTGAATATCGTCAGTAGTTCAAGTCGAGTCAAGAGTCGCGTTCAGACAATTACTACAAGACATTGGAATAGGGATACTGGTCGATACTACATTGTTCTCCCTACTAAACCTGATTGTTCGTACTAACACTTTCTACTTCTCTGTATATATTCCTGTTTGTAATATATCTGTGTTATTTCATATCCCTGTTCCATTTCTTCTATCACCGTGGTACAAAGAACCGGACCATAACAAGTGGCGACGTTAGATTTGAATTCATTCGGGGGAAGAAAAAAAAATTTCGTTCGCCACAGTATAACAAGTGGCGACGAAGAAACCAACTCTCTATGCGGAGGACATACCTTTTTATTTGCTATCTGTCGCGCATAACAAGTGGCGACGAAGAAACCCTAAAAGGGTAATATGAAACTAATTTCAAAAAATTTCTTTTTTGTGATATCAAATTTTCACTAACAACAAAGGAAAGTTTTTTTTTTGTTGCGTGCACAGACTACAGAATATCAGGTTACACAAAAAAAAATATACCTTAACATGGAAGATTTTATGTCAACCATTATGGAACTTATCAAAATCCAATTTGAACAGCAACAAAGGTACGAACAGAAACATCTGGAATTGCAAGAATTATTGTTACGTGCAATGACAAATAAGGACCAAAAATCCGAGAATGAAACAGTTCTCTCACAAGACGCTATTTGGAGTAGTATCAAAGATTTCAAGTACGCACCCAACGAAGATAAAACTTTTGCAAATTACTTCCGAAGCTACGAAGATCTATATGATTTTGACTGCAAAGACTGGTCAGACGCACGTAAAGTACGCCTATTACTAAGAAAATAAGGCACAGGCGAATATACCAAATTCGTAGATTATATTCTTCCTAGAAAAACAAGCGAGTTAACGTTCAAAGAATCCATAAAAATGCTAGCGGAACTTTTCAGCCATAATACTTCACTATTCCATAAAAGATGGAAATGCTTGAGCCTTACAAAAAAGGACAGCGAAGATTACATAACTTTCGCATCCATTGTTAACAAATATTGTGACGACTTCAGATTATCGGAACTCAGCGCGGACAATTTCAAATGTTTAATTTATGTCCAAGGCCTGGTTTCAACCAAAGACGCGGAAATGAGATGCAGAATACTGACTAAATTGGAGAGTGAACAAGATCTGACACTTCAAAAACTAGCCGAAGACTGCCAAAGATGCATCAGTGTAAAGAAAGACTCAAAAGACATAGAACAAGCTGGCAATAACACACGTACGCAAAGTACGAAGGCAAACAAATTTTCCCTCCTCACAAACAAACCGAACCGATTTTCCAGCCTCAAGAACAGGTAAAACAAAATTTTTCTTATATATATATATATATTCACGTTTCATTAAATAATATAGACAAGCGTTGTCTATTTATTTTATGTAAAATTTTTCGTAACGTCTGATAAGTTTAATAACATTATATATATATATATATATATATATATATATATATATATATATATATATATATATTAATTTTGTTAGTGAAGTGATTTCGTCATTTTATATTATTAACGTTACTAATCTAATTTTTCAAAAATGTATAGCTGGTAATATATTTTTCAAAAATATGTAGATGACAATATTTTTTTTAATTAATTACTGGTAATAATGTATTGCTGGTAATAAATATTCTTTCAAAAATCTATTGCTGGTAATAATTTTTACAAAAATGTATTACCGGTATTAAAAACTATTTCTACACTTTCTTAGTGTTTTGACACCAGTTTGGGGGTTTACTATTTGCCCATAGCGGGGACCCTAACAGGTGCTACCACTCCTGGTCAGGGTGGACCTAGGAACACCAGCAATTACGAGTTGGTTTCACGCTCCTCAAAACAAGAGCCCTTGTTGGCCGTAATTTATCGTCTTACCCAGGACTCGGCTGTAGTTTATCGCCATACTCAGGACGGAAATTCTTTAGGTTGAAGCGGAAACCAAATACTCAGCAGAGAAAAAAGGATAAACATCTACTGCAATTCAAAAGATCGGGAGGAGAGTGAACCTGTCGATAGTGAACATATCTACTCGTAGTGAGGAGAAAAAATAATTACTAAATTAATGTTCCGAGTTCAAGCAGAGACATTAGAAGAAATCAGAAATCCAATCAGAAACAGAAAATAGGGGATACACCTTTACTCCTGTACAAAAGACGGGATAGGAGTTTAAACAAGGTGATAGGCGAACTTATCTACTCCTGTTACAACTTATATTCTACTATACTTAGAATCTGTTGGCATTTCTAGGGTAAATAACATAGAAAGAGAGATTAGAGGTCATATTGAAGACTAGAGGGGGAACGGGACATGTTATAGTTGTGATCCAAAAGAAGTATTTTTAAACATTTGGGATAAAAGGAAATATAAAATAAATATGTGATGTAAGATGTCCAGAATTTTATCTTTGTTTTAAGCATATCACTCCAAGGAAGGCGATAATACCACTAAGACGCAAGGGGTTACATGGATTGAAAGAGAATGAGAAGACATTAGTGAGGAGAAAGTGAGGAAAAGAACAATAAAGGAACTGGTTTCATGAAGGCATAAGATGGTGATTGATGTCATATTTACAATTTCGAAGGGAAGCAAAAAATGGAAAGGGAGTTCCATAGACGAGAAGTACGAAAGAAGAATCTATTAGCATAGAACATACGGTTGAATCTAGCTATTTCAGTAATAAATCTAGAAGCACGTTTAAATTTATGCAGCTGAGGCACTAAAGACAAAAGCTCAGAACATTTGCGATGAAGATGTTTGTAGAAAAGACAGAAGGACGCGGCAACACGACGGTGTGAAAGCGACGGGAGTTTAGATGCCAGGTCAGGATTGATTACATCACAGACTCTTCTTTGAATTTTGTCAATAAACTAGAGATATATAATAGGAGGCCATGACTAAATATGGCAGCAATATTCAATGCACTGATGAATGGTAGATTTATAAATATGCAAGATGGATTCTGACCAGAGGAATTGTCAGGCACGACACAGTGAACTAAATTTTCTTAGCAGTCGATTCAATATTTATTCAATATAATCACTTCATGTCAGTGGAAATCGTGAGGCCAAGTAAGCTGAAAGTGTCGCTCTACTGGCAGGGTTAGCACTAGCCATACTGATGGAAAGCCGAAAAGTTCTCTGTGGCGATTAAATGAAAGCAATTTTGTTCTGGAGATTTTAAAAGTTACATGTCATTTCTTGCCCCAGTTAACAATTGATTGGGTGTCTTTTTTAAAATTAAAATTAGCACCATTAGTCGACATAAGTAACATTTATCTTGTGTTGATACTAATAGTTTGTGATGTGATCATCCATTTATGTATCCATAAAATAAATTTGAGAATATAATCAAGGAAAAAAAACATACTGACCCTGCTTAAAATATAAAAGTAATATTCACATCTAAGAAATTATACAAAATAATCTATCAGGAAATATTAAAATACATACATACATTTACACACACACACACACACACACACACACACACACACACATACATATATATATATATATATATATATATATATATATTGTGTGTATTTAGGCAGCATTTTTCATTCATACATATTTCATTAAAAATATAGACAAGTGTTGTATATTTATTTTATGTAAATTATTTTCATAACGTCTGATAAGCTTAATAACATTACCATTAAACGAAGAAAGAAAATCACAATATTGATACATATTTTTTAATCCAATCTAAGCTTTCGGCTTACATAAGCCATTATCAAAGATGACAATTACTGTACAATATATTAAGCAATACACGGACAAGACAGTGATGATAGTTTGTTTCTGTTTACATGGATGATTTCCAAGCAACGATAAACACGTGAATATAAGACACTGGAAGCGAAAATCGCACCGCAGCTCATGACGTCACACATGGCCACGTGAGAATGAATTTGAGAAGTATTAAGTATGGGAAGCCGTTGGCATAAACCAATGGCTTCTGTTACCAATTATAGACATTTAAGAATATTTGTGGAGATTTCGTAGTTTATTTTGTTCAGGTTATATATATATGTATATATATAGTTAACAATATATATATATAGTAAAGGTAACAAATCCGTTGGTATGTAATTCAAGTGAATTTTTAGTAATATAAAATATTAAAACTGATCCAGAAAAAGAACCCAACGTATTAATTATTACAGAGTAAATAATGAATAAACAATAAAATCTAATATAGAAGAATATGCACAAAAGAAGACTTAATATATATATATATATATATATATATATATATATATATATATATATATATATATATATATATATAAAACACACACACACACACACACATATATATATATATATATAAAGATATTTTTGTAGGTACAAAATTTAATGATCGAAATAAAAGTATAAAATTTAATATTACAAGGAACGTATACAAATACGTTTGTAGTTGTGGAGCCAACTACATAGGGAGAACGACTCAGCGCTTAGACACTAGAATAAAGCAACACGTTCCTACTAAAATTAGGAACCACACCCTGCCTGCGAGTGTGCCGCCAAATTTAGTGTTGACTGGTTCACCGTGTTGGCCCGGTCACACTCAGTATTTCATCTGAAGGTTCTGGAGGCACTTTACATCGGGTCCCGCAAGCCTTCTTTGTGCAAACAACGTGAGTGTTTGCTGGGACTCGCTGTCATCTGCCTCTAGTTCCTTCTTGCTTATATACGAACAGATGTATGTACATATGTATATATATGTGTGTGTTTAATTTTTTTTTTTTTCCCTCCTCTTCTTACTGTACATTTCTCTGTTTTAATTTTCAATCTCCCGTGGAAGCCTGACGAGCGCGAGCGAAACCGGTTGCTTCCCCCCCCTTGTTGTTGAGTTTTTTTTTTTTTTATTATTTAATACTTTTTAATATGTCTTGTAATATTAAATTTGATACTTTTATTTCGATCATATATATATATATATATATATACGTAGGTTCATGGGTGTGTTTTATGCTGTCTTTCTCTGTTTAGAGATTAGTACAGAATATGCGTGTGTGTATATATACCAAAGTAATGTCCAGTAACAAGTACTTTGCTTTACATTATATTACATCTTTGGTAAATCTGCTTTGAAAAAAAATACAAATTATTCTTTATCGTCTTCGCTTAAATATAATCATTGAAATTGACTCTTGAGACAAGACGATCTGTCTACAGCAGCTGAACGACAGGGAATAAGCACACAAAAAAAACATGGACTGAAGTTAGCTTCGGCTGAAAGAGATTCAAATGGAACGTAACAAAACGAAATAAAAAAGATTGAAATTGGTAAATGTGAACAAATAACGTCTCAGGTATTCTTTTTAATGGCTTGTCTTCAAAATGTAGACAACTTTCGTGAATTTGTCCGACTCTTTTTTTTCTTCGAATGTCTAACTTTTCTTCCAGATTTCAAAAGACAAAATTTCATGATTATTACAATTCCCTTCTTTTGTTTTTTTTACGCAAGAATATCTGATTCCTCATGTTTCTGTCCACGAGGAAAATGAAACTAGAAATCAGCGATCCTGGTTCGTTACGTTCACTTACCAGGAAATACCCTTGGAAAAGTATGAATCCATATCTTTCCCGTGTCTCAGCTATGGGCTAAATAATAGCTGTGGTTGGCAAACTGTGTAAGAGGAGGACACTCTGAAGTCATGAAACATTCCATGACGTCGATATTTAATTATTATTATTCATTAGTTTAGAATGAGCATTGTCATGTATTTCAGAAAGGGATGGACTTCAGTATCTGAGGTAGATGAGGTATGATGTACACTATTTAGATTATTCGGACAGTTGTCATCATCTTTGTCGCCGTATTTATTACAACGTTTCGGCCGTTGTACGCTCCGGCTTTCTATGTCGAACTGAACCCTTTATTTTGCTCACTGGGGTAGACTGTTCTAGTTCCACGTGCCATGTTTAATGGATGTCAGTTATCAGTTATCTCTTGTTAATTCCCTTCTCCAACTTCTCCACTGCCTTAACCGGGTATTGAACTCACACTATTTGGGTCCTGTTACTGTTACACCTTTAAGCACTGTGCCATGTGTCCTTGAGGACATCTGCGCATGAATGTCTGGGTATTATAAACCTAATGTCTCAGCAACCGATTTTACCAGTGCTCATATTGCAATTTTTTTTTACTGTTATCAAATCATGTTTTTATCAGAGCTCATATTGCAATTTGTTGTTATTATCGCTTTTCTCTGGAACTCATTATTACTGGTTCCCATATTGTATAAAGGGTTGAGTTCGATATTCCAACCACCTAAAGAAGGGCGGAGAGTAGAACAGCATTATAAAGTACAAGCTCTCGAGAAAGCAGTTAAGCAACATGCTCCATAAGTTTTGTATGGGGTTGAAGTCAGGAGATTTAAGTAAATGCTCTGTTTATAATAAACCGTATTAAATATCATTTACCGGCCTGAAAGAACGAATATTTTCGATGAAAATTTCTCGGACATTCAGGTTCGAATCCTGTCAATGAAAATTTCTCGGACATTTAGGCCGGTAAATGTTATTTCATACTGTTTATTATAAACAGAGCATTTACTTAAATACTTGTATCTATAAAAAGAATGTTAAACATAAAAATGTCTTTAATAAATTGTCGGACTTTGTCCAATTCTTAATGTATGACGTCATTTGTTTACTTTTGATACGCCATGAGCAGTTATGAATGTACGAGATTCATGGAAGATTGAAGTTTATAAGCAGTAAATTCGACTTTGCCTACCAAACGCTCCTTTGTGGCCGAGTCGGTTAAGGCACGTCAGCGTAAATGACCTTTCCGTATAGGATGCAGGTTCGAATCCTGTCAAAGGACGAATATTTTCTATGAAAATTTCTCGGACATTCAGGCCGGTAAATGTTATTTAATACTGTTGATTATAAACAGAGCATTTACTTAAATACTTGTATCTATAAAAAGAATGTTAAACATAAAAATGTCTTTAATATATATATATATATATATATGTATGTATATATATATATATATATGAATCAATCACCTGACATAGTCAAACTGTACATCGAGAAATCTTAGCAGGATTCATTGTAAACGACCAGAATTTTAACCTCACACCATATGTAGATGGTAGTGTATTGACAGCAGACACTGAACGGAAGCTGAAGAAACTCCTAGACAACGTATTAAGTGATTGTGAGAAGAAAAGGTTAAGCATCTTTTGTGAGAAGACGGAAGGTATGATTGTCCGCAGGAGAAAGAGCCCAATATACGATCTACAAACCTGAGGAGTCCTAATCAATCAAGGACGGATATTTTCATATTTGGGAAGGGTTTTGACAAACAACAGAAAATGTGACAACGAAATCGAAATTCTGATAGCGAACTGCCCTCTAAAAATAAACAAAGAATTAAGAAATACGAAAACAGAAAGAAAGAAAAGCGTGTTGAACATCTACACTTTTGTGCAAAGTAATTGAAACAAAAAGAATAATTCCGTCGTTATTTAGTTTTATTTAGTATATTTTCAATGAAATATGACAAAATGCATATGTTAGTACTTCGCATATCCATTCCAAGAAGTCATTCCTTGACAGATTCTCGACTGAATTTAAATCAATAGACTTTCCGGATCAGTCCATAGTCCTTCGATTTGTTTACTTGTAAGGCTTGCCAGTGTGCAGCGTTACAACTTTCGTACGCTTCCTTGGAGTAACATCCGTCGCAGACAAAGGCCGTAGGACAACTAATCGACAGTCGAGACAATAGTGTCTAGGCGTGATAAAAAATCTTTTACTGCAAATGACCTAATCTGAGGAAAAATAGAAATCGATTACACCTTGTCACTCCAGTGGGTCTAATACTGACCGTATGGTGAAAAAAGGAAAAAAAAGAAGGAAATTAAAGCCGTTGTTTCAATTAATTTGCACAAGAATGTATGTATTATCATTGTTTCTCTAAGTGGGTGGATGCTGGACAATTTCCTCACATACGAAAAGGAGAATCAAAGTAACGAGTGTGTGCTTCTACAGAAGGATGTTGAAAATATCATTGATAAAGCATATGGTCAACGAAGAGGTTTTAAGGAAAATGGAAACAAAAAGGCTACTTATACTTAGAATCAGAAACATATGTTGGAAAAAAGAGGGAATAGAGAATTTGACACACCCAGCAAATTTTTAAAGTAAGAGAGACATAGAGAGAATGGGGAGCAACCTATCAAAAAAACCTTGTATAAATGGATGGCAGAGCAGAAAGTTGGAGGTATAGTGAAAAGATAAAGTTTACTGGGAATAGAATAATATCTTGTGGAGAGCCATGATCATCGACATCCACAAGTGAAAGGCAACATAATAAGATTCATCACCCCATACAAGGCAGTAAAGTCACTAAGACACAGGGGGTTACAGAGTGTGGAAGAATTAGGAACGGAAATATTAATAATGAGCAGGAAGAGAAAAAAGTAATCAGGAGGACTGTAGATAGCGATTGATATTGCATTTAATTTTTTTCAGATTAAAGTTGGCTGGAAAGTATGTAGTCGGAACGGAGTTCCACAAGTGAGAAGTGCGAGAAAAGAACTGTTAATATAGAATTTGCGATTATATCTTGTCAGCTCAACTGTAAATTGATGGGATCTTGACGCCATTTTTTTGTGTTTTTTTCTATTTTACGGCATATCTACCTCAGTGACAAAATTTTTATTGCTGGCATTATTCTTTTTCAAAAACGTATTGCTGGTAATATTTTTTTTCCAAAAATGTTTTGCTTAATATTTTTTCCAAAAATATATTGTTGGTATTATACTTATTTTTATACGTTCATAGTGTTTTGACCACTTTTTGCCTCAACTATTTGCCTATAGTTATTACCCTGACAGGTGTTACCACCCCTTGTCAGAGTAGACCTGGGAATACCAGCAGTTACGAGATGGTTCAATGCTCCTCAAAATCTGTTCAAAGGACTTGCCCTCAGATATTGTTTATCGCCTTACCCAAGACGCGGGTGTAGTCTATCGTCATACCCAGGACCCCTGTCTAGTACTGCGCTTAAATTTTTAAAAAGTCTAGCTACCATAGCGAAAAGCTTATCCGAACAATTAGCATGAAAATATTTTTTTAAAAAAAAGCACAGAGAGGCAGCCTTACAGCAGTGGGAAAGTTACTGAAACCGAGATGCCAGATCAGGGCCAATAAAATAGGTTTTTTTTAAGCATTTCACCTCAGAAAATGTGGAGCAGTATCAGATAGGAGTGATAGAAGAAAGGATGAGGAGAAGGGTAGTGGATAGATCAAGGCAACTGGAGATGTCGATTGACATTACACTTGAATAGCTGGAGATTATAGCTCTCAGGGAAACTAGAATAGAGAAGGGAGTTCTACAGGCGAGAGGTGCGAGACATGAAGCTATTGGAGTAGAAGAGACGGCTACATTTAGGAGTTTCGACAGTGAAGGGATGAGAGCGGGATGTGCCAGCCACGTCGGGCGCTTGATCTCATGGAGTCTGGGAACCAGCGAATGCAGCTACTCGGAGCAGTTTCCATGAAAGTATTTGTAAAACAGACAGAGAGAGGCGACGGCGCGTCTGTGAGAAAGTGTCTGTAGACGAGATGCCAGATCAGGGCCAATTATATTGCATATCCGCCTCTGGAGCCTATCAGGAACCCCGAGGCAAACAGAAGGGGCTCCAGACCATAAATGGCAGCAATACTCCATGCAAGGGCGAATTGTTGATTTGTAGATCTGGAGGATCGATTCCGGGGAGAAAATACCCATTTATTTATATTCCTGTATAACGACAAATTAGATTTGTTTCCGTTTCCGTGTTTGAAAGTACATTGTGGGGGTCAGGATCGATTTTGATTAATATATTTTCATGTTGAGAAATATAAAGAAAACACATCGATGTAAGTTTATTATATGTATTATTGAACTGAAATTACAGATAGAATAAGGTTGAAATTTTCTAAACAACCTTGGTGTTTGTTCTTTCTTGTCTGGAAAACTCCTAGAAGAACAGGCTACATTTCACGTAGTCCGTAATAATCTCAATAAAGAGATCTCTGAAATCCATACTTGGATCTTCAAAACAGATCGCTCTTGTTTAAATTTGCAGAAAAAAAAACACAGGTTTTCTTTTTTAGAGAGAGTCAACGTTAGAAAAATAAAATTAATTTTATTTGTAATGTTTGTATTTTTTGCTGACAGACTGATGAAAGCATGCATCGCGACAATGTTATTTTGTGCCTAAATTGTTTTTATGTTTAAGTAAATACGTCGATTTCGGTATTGATTTAAAGATGGCAAACACAATAGTAAAAGAAAATTTGACAGGTAAAGGATTCGAATTATTATGACTGTCACCAGTATATTTCGAATTGCGCATGCGTGCATTTTACTATCGATTTTCTGTTAATCTTAATTAAAAAAAAAATAAAAAATTAATGAAACCAGATTTATAATATTGGTGTGTATCAAAAGCATTTAGTTCTTTATTTTACTTTACCAGATCTCTTTTCTGCTCAGGTGCTGCAAGCTTGGATATACGGATGGTGTAATGGATAATGGCTAAGAATTGTTAATTAGAGAGCCGAGTCTCTATTCTTCATCGGGTTCGTTATATTCACTTACGCCCAAATACCCTTGGGAAAGGCATGAATCCACGACTTCTCCCCAGCCATGAGTTCATTAGAAAGATTTGCATCACTAAGCCATTATTATCTCATCTTACAGTTTCAAAGTATTTTCTGGCTTTAAATAACCATCAAAGGGTTGATAAGTCGTAGGAAGCGAATCACTCAAGCAATGAAATACTGATTATACTCACAGATATGTCTTTTATATTCATTTACATTCTCTGGAATACAAATATATAGAAACTACAGTGATCATAAAGTGAGGGTTCTGTTATATAATGTTTATAATATAGATTTGATCCCCCATTTTATATCCAAGTTATAATTTCTAGTTTATCAAATTCTGATTAGGTATGAATCTAAGTATGAGTTAATTAGTAAGACTTGTAGCACTAAAATATTATTATCTCAAAATATCTTATAATCTAAAAATATTTTCTGGCTTTAAATAACCTGCAATAATCTTATAAGCTGCAATGAAAATGAAATAATCATTTGTGTAGCTGAAGCGTATATAATTCTCAACGATATTTGTCATATCATCAAAGAAAAAACTTAAGCGATGTTTGCGTGATATGTCTGGGCTTGACAGAAGTAACCTTGCTGGTGAACCATCAGGCGAAAGGAAAATCTCTTATTTATTCGGGGGCCGTAGTAGACAGACCCTAGCCAAAGGTTGGAAACCCTAGACTTGAGAGAAACTAGCAAACATATCAAATTCCAACTCAGTATATTTTACTCATAATTAATTTCAGGCATTGAAAAAAATTGTATCCACCCCCCAACCCCGGATGGTTAATATTTTTTAAAACTATTATCTTCACTTCTTGATCATGTAGCGGTTGCTATGTTTCCCACACCCACATACACTGCAAGTCTGCTAATAAATTACTACTACCTTTGTATAGGACAATTGCAGTCGTTCTTTTGAATCTTTTGATACTGATCATACTTACCTATTCTGTTTAGTACGAGTGTAGTGATTGGTTAAAAATTAACCAATCCCATATTTTTAATGTAAGATCAACCACGGGAGCCTACCTCTTTTACTTAAATAGGGCGACTTTTCGCAAGTCGCCAGTAAGATCCCAGCCGTCAACACAAATCCACGATCTTGCTCATCACACTTTAACGCACACACAGACATAGAATTTCGTAATTACAAACTTACATTTTCTCTCTGTAACTTACGCCAAGCACAATCAATCAAAACTGTTGATTCAAACCAGTTTATTTATAACACATTTCAAGCAATTATATTCTTGGTGTTATTCATTCTTCACATGCAAACTTTGCTGTAACAATTATTTCGGAACATTTATCACACAAGAGAACTTTCTTCAAACAATTAATTACAAATCAATCTACAGTTAAAGGGGAACAACTTCTATTTCTTTAATCTATATTGTGTATACGATTTTATTTCATGCTTGTTGTTGTATTTTATTCAATATATATTTGTTGGTTAACAAATTGAAGTTGTTATTATTATTTCTTGAATCTTGTACGTGGAAGAATCATTAATATAAATGGTAGTAGTACCTATATATTTTGGTGTTCCTGCTACATTTAGTGAATCGACCCGACGCTATATTTGGTACTTACGCTACAATAATATTTATGATAACTTGATAAATGAAAAGTCACTTCCAGAGATGTCATAGTAAATGAGTTATGCCACCTAACACGACCCGCTATTCCATCCCCAATGTGAAGCAGAAGTCAGCCATGGTGGCATAGTGGGTAGTAAACATCGCCTGCCGAGATAGCTCTGTATGGCGTACACTCCATTGGCCAACCTGACAGACGGTCACCAAGGAAGCGTGATAAGGTCTCCCTCAAGATGTCCCTCGGTACCTGCCACATTAACCAACGGTAATGGCCGGCACTTGCTGCTGACCGTCAAGCCTGTTGCCACACCGTCCACCATCCTACTCCCCCTTTGAGAACTCTCGCAGTGTCAACCTGAAGGAGAAACGTCACGGGAGGAAGGTCCGAGAAGCCTCAGAAGCTAGGCCAGACCAGACCAGACCAGACCAGACCAGACCTTTAATTGAAGTCGCAATAAGTATGCGAGATTTTTTTTCTGTGGGGAAAGGGGTTGAAGGTGAGAAAATAATTCATAGCCGACAGGGCTGGGTGCTTTCCATAATCTTAAGCTCTTCAATCCAAGGATATATCCTACATAATCTTCACTTAATACCTCCTATTACGTCTCTACAACAACCATATTCACAGCCGTTTGCCTTGAGTAGTTCTTGGGCCTTGTATTGAATTAATATTTAGAAGAGTATTTGAATGGGTCCTCGGATTTGTGCGTAATATTTTGCGTATAACCAACTTAATTTAATATTGTATTTAAATTTGGATATGCAACAATTATATATTGTTTTCCATATATATATATATATATATATATATGAATGGTGGTACTCGCTTGGAAATACCTCGGATAGCTCGACTTGCAGTAGAACAAGTATAACCCGAGGAAAAATGGGGAATAAAAAAAAGAACCAAGAACATTAAAACAAGGCAAAAACAATCGTCAAGTGTTTAAGCTCCAAGGCCAAAGAAAAAAAACCCGCAAAACGAGTAAAAAAGACAACTACGTAAAATGCTCAATACACAAAGTAGAGCAAAACCTAAGATAATCCTGAGGAGCCAGGCAAATCTACCTAGGTTTCACCTAAATGGATCTACAGGTAAAGCCAACATTACCTGTAGATCCGTTTAGGTGAAACCTAGATAGGTTTGCCTGGCTCCTTAGGATTATATTATATATATATATATAAATTTGAAGAGGTAGCTATGAAGAAATCAGAGTATCGTTCTAGTTGCCATTAAGGAATAATGCACCATCAAGAAGTATCAGCCGACTGCATGAAACACGAAACCAAAATAAGACAGCTAACAGTGTTCCTGCTGCACTTGGATACAATACATTCCCCTGTATTGTTTGTGGTCTTTTGTGCAATTCTCGAGTCGGTCACAAAAGTCATGCCTGTCATAGGCATGCAGATAATTGATGATACCTCGAACTCGATGGGAGAATCCATCATATATATATATATATATATATATATATATATATATATATATATATATATATATATATATATATATATATATATATATATATATATATATATATATATCCGCAGAAGTCTTCATTGCCAATTCAAGAAAGAAATTTGGATTACCAACACACAAACGGAGAATGTCTCATATCGAGAATATTTAACATTGAACATAAGGAAAAAATTAATTATTTTTAATAATATGTGGAAATCTCCGCTTTTACCTGAAGACGGTCACGAGACCAGAAACACGTGTCGTAAAATTATGTAAAACAAAGCATAATATTTTTTCTAAATCAATCCACATTACAACCAAAAAGTTTGCGGCACCGCTCTTCTCTTCTTTTAATATACATACTTTTCTCTCGTTGGAACCACTACAACATATTTCTTTTATATATATATATATATATATATATATATATATATATATATATATATAATTTAAAAATAACAGAATAATTAATGAATGACGATGTTGAATGAAGCTGTTGTATTGACAAGGAAATCATCTCATCTCATATATCATATATGTCTCATTATATATATATATATATATATATATATATATATATATATATATATATATATATGGTGGACTCTCCTGTCGTGAATGATAAATGAGGTTCAGTATTGGATGGTGCCTTTCGTTTTACAGTTATGTATGCTAGCAGGGGCTGTTGTGGAGAAAGTCATGTAAATGGAAAGACATATTTCATTTGTGCTTTCTTAACTGCTATACTAGTTCAGCTTTGCTGCAGGTGACAAAGACACACTGAGAGATGAAATTTGTTAAAGCAGGATTTTGATGGAGTCTCTGCTTCAGACCTTGACAAAGCTGATCATGGTGCTTCAGTCTACCGTCTTCAAAACTCTTTAACTCAAGGAAACACGTCTTACGCCACTCCTCTCGTTTTGATGCTTTCCAGGATTTCAGATCAAAGTTGAGCCGTTCCAAGTTGTCTTTCAATTTGTCTTTGTAGCGTAAAAGTGGATACCTTACTGAACACTTGAAGTTTGGTAGTTGTCCATACAGCACCTTTTTTCGGAGCCTATGCTCATCTATTCTCACAGCATGACTAGTCAACCTAATTTGTATCTTTGCTAGAATGGTTTCAATATCTGTAATGTTGTTACATTTCTTCAGTATTGCACTATCCTTGACAGCACGAAGACAGCGCTTGATGTCGCAAAATATAATTTTGTATAATTGTAATATATATATATATATATCAACAAACAGCATTTATAAAAATATGACACAATGTGAGCTAGTCAGGGACAAAGGTGACAAAGGTAATGTTTTCGAAAAAAGTAGACTTGAGACATCCCAAGAAAATACATGCCATTACTCCACTGAGAGGGGATCCCATTGGTAATCGAAATTTTTGTTTGTAAATTTTTTATATTTATTGTTGCAAGAAAAGTGCTTAATATTTTCTATGGGTATGGCTCTAGCTATTTTGTGGGGGGCACTGCATATTTCAGAAATGATGGGGATACCATTTTTGTGGGTTTTAGGGAGACTGTAAAGTTTTGTTGTTGTAGGGTGATATTCGATAAGTCAATACCATGATTTATTTACATTTTTAATCAGTTTCCTGATATCTTTGTTGAATTTAATGTTTCAGTAGTTATTTATTTTGTTTATTTTTTCGTACATGCCTGTATCTTTGAGTAATGAGTTTAGTTTTTGCATATATGTAATCCTGTTTATGATTACAATGCCACCTCACTTGTCTGAGGGAGTGATGTGGATTTCCTTGTGAATTCTGTTGTTTGTTCCGTTTTGTTTAGTTTATGAACACAAAAAGGGACATTTTAAATAACAACACACAAAACACATTGGTAGTTCATTGTAACAAAACGGACTATAATTTTGACATAGGGAATGCTAATTCGATTAAAAGAGATTATAATCCACTGAGACGAAAATGTCTGGAAAGTGCCATGATCGTTTGTTCAGCCACAATAAATTTGTGTTCAGGCTCTTGCAATATATCACCATTCTTGGAAGATTTTCTGTTGTCCCAATGTGGAATAGTCAGGGACGAAGGTGATGGAGAGAAAAAGAAAAAGAATGCAGATGATTTCGGTTAGATTGATGAAAATCATTCTTTCTAAAATATTCTTTCAAGAATTTTGAAACTACCTGCGTCTCTCGATTCGTAGGCATGCGTAGACGTGAGAACGTCATCAAAACCCAGTCCGATGAAATCCTAACGGATGAAACGCTTCGAAAAATTTTTTCAAGTTTGTTATAATTTTGCATTGTTACTGAAGTGCGTGTTTCTTTTAATATAATCAAATAAAAAATATTAACGAGTTCGAAGGTCAGCTGTCATCGTTTGTCAAACAGTTTTAGAAAAGGCTAACGATACGACAAAAATTATACACAGCCTATTTACGACAACAGATAGAGAAAAGCGGATCAATAATCATTTCGTATAAGATTCAGTGAAGGCCCTTCAGAAGATTTGATTTTATATTCGATCTTTGTCCGCAAATCAATATTACCAGTCTTCTACATTTGAACAACTTTTTGCTCTCTCTAAAAACAAACAAAAAAAAACAGTAAAAGTTGAGATGCCTGCTTCAACCGGAAGCGAGCAAGTGAGGTGAAATAAACTATTCAATTTCTACTGTTTTTTTTTATTCTCAATTTCTTTCGAAATTAAATGCGTTCAGTATTTTAAAAAAAGGTTCTTTTCTTTTTACTTACATATGTTTCTATTTTAGATTTCACTTTCTTATCGACTTAAGCAGCATTGAATTGACATCTACTGGCAGGTACCTCCTTTTCAGTGAAGATTCCTTTGATTAAAATAGTGCACTCAGAGACGTGAAATACTTCTTAAGATTACATGTCTCTCGTGGCTAACTCGAAATACCTAGAGGCCATAATTCGACATTGAATACAAACATAGAAAAAATTGTTTCTAGGATTTAGGAAAAATAATCTTCAATAGATACATACATACGCACACATTAGTTGTATTTGTTTTTATAATAATTTAATATATATATATATATATATATATATATATATATATATATATATGATTTCTTTCGAAGAAAAAATATATAGTCTAGCATTTTTGGTGAGAGGAGCTATTTATTTTATTCTCGCTACAAAGGTTGAAATATTTTTAAAGGCGACGACAAGGATTTTGTCAGTAATGTCGGAGCTGTGATTCTAAATTGTGAACGTTTTTTGTTACATAAAATTAAATTCTGACATGTTCAAAATGACATTCTGTTCGTATTTAACTACGACAGCAGAATATTAAAAAAAAATTATTCGAAACCAGATCCGTGTTTTGGCTGCGGTGGATTACATTTCAAAAGTGATTGTTTTTTTCTTCCGTAATAAAAGTTTTTTTTTTTCGGAAATATAGGACATAAAAAAAACCACTGCAAAAAGAAACGGAGAATTTTTTATTCTTTTTAAAAAGTCGAACAATGTAAATACAGTGTTATCGAAACAAGAAATTGAGGAAGGACAAAAACATAAATTTGTGGACGTAAAAATTAATAATGTAAAAGGCTAAAACCCAACTTGACGCCGGAAGTAATTCTAAACAAAGGAACACGGAAAAACAAGTAGAAAACCATTGTTGATCCAAATGAATAACTTTACACGTGGAGTGTCAGGAAAAAAAAATGAATTTTAAAGGAGAATTCACAGGTAATATTTCTGGTTAATTTGCAATGTAACACCTGTGCTCAGTTCGTATTAAAATTTCCAGAATACTTACATTTATGTGTAACTGTACATGCTTCATTCGAAAATGACTTGATAAGTTTGATAAAATCTACCGTTTTAAAGTTATCGCCAATAAAAGTTCGGATTCATTCACGTCGTTGGCGGCAGCCATTACTGGCGTTGTTTGCATACATTCGCTGCGTAAAACTAAGCGCAGAAGAGAACGTAGTTAACGGCCTTATTTAATGGTCCTACTCATCTCAATTACTGCGCAAGGGAACTATATTACGTGCGCAACAACTCCAGTAATGGTTTCGGCCGTTGTACGCTCCGACCTTCTTCAGGTGGTTGGAATGTCGAAATAAGCACTTTATTTCGCTCACTGGGGTAGACTGTTCTAGTTACTCGTGCCATATTTAATGGATGTCTGTTATCAGTTATGTCCTTGAGGACACATGGCACAGTGGATAACAGCGTTAGTTAGATCCAGTGATAGGACCCAAAGAGTGTGAGTTCAATACCTGGTTAAGGCAGTGGAGAACTCGGAGAGGGGAATTAAAGGAAGATAACTGATAAATGATGCGGACAATAGTCCGAATAATGTAAATAATATACTTAATACCTCATCTCAGAAATATAGCCAGATTCGAATCAGCGCATGAACAATTACACACAAATATTATTATTCTGAAATTTTTTATTGGGTAGTGAGTGCGGGTGCTAAAATACAAATTAACCATATTTTTTGAAAGTCTTAAAAATCAAGTTTTTGTGCTGCAAAACGCGCCCAATCTATTTGAAAGGATTGGATTATTTTCTACGATTTATGGGAACGACTGTAATTCTTTTTGTAATTGATGTTTCGACCCCCCACAGCCCTAGCATAAATAAGGTGGCAGAAAAATTAATGAAGGATCTGAAAGATAAGTTTCTTGAAGTATTTTCAGATGGAAGGAAAGTTTGAAGTCAAGGAAAATGTGAAGTTTATTTTCAAGCCTAAAAGAAAACGTGCCGGTCGCAACTTTCGAACCAATAAACAAGAAATTGGAGCGACTTCAAAAACTGGGTGCCCTCTCAAAAGCCGAGAGTCTATGTAAAAAACAAAAATCATAAAATACGACGTTTCGCAGATTTTTTGAAATGGCTTAAATGATTGTCTGAAAGCACAAACCTACCCATTACCAGCACCTGAGGACATTTTTTCAAAAATGGTGGAAATTTTTTCGAACCTGGATCTATCAGATGCGTACCTCCATATATATATATATATATATATATATATATATATATATATATATATATATATAATTAAATAATTCATCGAGTCTGAAAGAAACCTCAACAGAATGCAGAAAGCACAGGACAGCCGTTTCGTGCTATATTTGGGACTCATCAGCAGTGCGTACTCTGAAAGTTAGGGTATCATGCAAAAGTCATACTAACTGTTCCAACGCGCCTCGGTGACAAAGAGGTAGCGAATCAGACTTGATATAGCGCCGCTCACTCACATATTCCGTGGTGGAACTCAACTGAGTTTCTCTATAACCATAGGACTGTGCCCCCAGGAGCCATGACTACTATCACACACACACACACACACACACACACACACACACACACACACACACACACATATATATATATATATATATATATATAGCTTCCAGGCCTCGTACTAGAGACGGCAAACTCTGACATCAAAACCCCTTATATATATTATATATATAAAAAAGCTTGTAGCGTAGTCACATTTATTTTTTTTAGTACCAATGCCTTTTATTGCTTCTACTCTGTTTTTTATTTTTCCATTTTCGTCAATAATTTGTCCTAAGTACTTTATCTGGGCCATAAAACTTCTCGGGCTTAAGTTTGAACCCGTATTCTTTTATCCTGTCGAATACTTTGTGCTCAAAATGTTGTTTTCGAATTCCATTCTTTATGAAGACATCGTCCAGGTATGTAATGGCAAAATTGAAATCAGCCAGCATCTCGTTCATAATTTGTTGAAGAAAGATAGTGGCGACTTTCACTCCAAACGGAAGTCGACAATTAGAGCAGTGGGATATTAAGTGAAGGAGTCTAGGCCGGCAAATGTCCCACGGCACTGCAGCGTAAGCCTGATCGTCATCCGGCTACTGTGAAAAACTCTATTAAAAATCAATAACTTCATCTTGGCTCTTGGAATGTACGAACTGTCTAGGACAACAACTCAGCACCAGAAAGAAAGACATTTCTGGTCGCAATGGAGCTAAAAAAGTACAGCATTGATATGGCTGCACTGAGTGAAACTCGACTTTCTGGTGTATCACAATTGGTGGAGAGAAAAGGAGGGTGCAACTTTTTCTGTTCTGGGAATGATGAAAACGAGCCGTTACAATCGAGTGTAGGTTTTGCTATCAAATCAAAAATTGTGGGATCATTACCTTCTCTGCCTAAGGCTGTCTCTGATAGAATGACGACTCTCAAAACAAAGCTAGTTCCTTGTTGGTCACTTGTTATACTCTGACCATAAACGGTACTGAGCATGTAAAGGGTCACTTCTACAATCAACTTCGGAATGTGATATCTAGCTGTGACCACTGTGATTAATTAGTCCCCTAGGTTGACTTCTGTTGGTTTTGATATGGAAAGGTATCATTGGTTGTCACGGTACTGGGCGAATGAATTCTAATGGTCTGCGATTACTATGTGTAGAGAATTTGATTTCAGCATCACACACACTTTGTTTCAGCAGTCCAGATACTGAAAGTCATCATGGATGCATCTCAGATCGAAAGATTGAAATCTTATTGAATTTGTCATAACCAAACAGAGAGATGTTCGAAACTTTCTGATGTAATGAATATAGATACACCTGGGTTCCCCCTCACAGTAATATGATTGGCTGGTGTCAGCCATAAATGCAGACTGATGTGGAGGTACAAGTGGACGCCCATTGACGATGGCCGTTGGCTACGCCTATAGTCTTCGTCCATTGCCTACCACTACGAAGAGGGCCAGTCCCTTACGGTTACCTGCTAGATTGCCCTATTCTGTTACAGTAGTCCAAAACCACTTTGCTTCTTCGAACAAATATATCCCTTTCCGGGACATATCACTTTCTCATCACACGCTCTTTTCATGCCACCTGTTACCTCTCTGACCACGCCCTGCTTCGCAGCAAAGTCAAGATTCGTCATAAACACACGTTACAAAAGTCATCTGTATCAAAACACATTAATGGAGTGATCTCTTTGATCCTTACCTGCCCCCACCCCCGACGTTGTGATTGATTATAAGGAGGCCAAGATCGATTCGTTGCAGGTATCTTCGTGTTGGGCTGGTCCAATCGAGCGAAGTCGGACAGTAAAATTAGAGAAAAAACAGCACTGGAAATATATATATAAATATCGAAATAAAAGCAACCGGTTTCGCTCCAGTTCATCAGGCTTCCACGGGAGATTCAAAATTAAAACAGAGAAATGTACAATAAGAATAGGTGGAAAAAAAAATATATACATACATATACATATATATACCTGTATATATGCAAGAAGGAACTAAAGGCAGATGACAGCTAGTCCCAGCAAACACTCACATTGTTCGTACAAAGAAGGCTTGCGGGACCCGATGTAAAGCGCCTCCAGAACCTTCAGATGAAATACAGCCTGATGAGCGGGAGCGAAACCGGTTGCTTCCCCCCAACTTGTTGTTGAGTTTTTTTTTTAATATTTAATATTGTTTTAATATGTCTTGTAATATTAAATTTTACACTTTTATTTCGATCATTAAATTTTGTACCTACAAAAATATCTTTAAATTTATAAATATTTACTATTTTTATATCGAATACTCCTATAAT
This sequence comes from Acanthosepion pharaonis, assembly GCA_903632075.3. NCBI lineage: Eukaryota > Metazoa > Mollusca > Cephalopoda > Sepiida > Sepiidae > Acanthosepion > Acanthosepion pharaonis. The sequence continues at coordinate 215,903 of CAHIKZ030001000.1, read as the reverse complement.
TGTTCGTTAGTAGTTGTGTTATCATGTAGGTGTTTGTGGACCCAAACCGTTCCTAAATCGGGCGCAATACTTGGGTAAACTGGCAAGTTTTGGCTTGCGGATTTAGCAAAATTTGTTTTACTCATTTGGTAAATTTGGCTTAAGTCTGAAGTCGGAGTTTCTCGTGTTCGGTAGGAATTGTTGAATCCCAGTGCGACCTGCGCCACTTCCCATTTGTCTCTTAGCTCTCAACTGTCAACACCCTGAATTTACTTTGTGAATTCGTATTTATGGACTCCAACTAGAAAATGGTGAGGAGCAAGGTGCAGGTTGGGTTCCTGTGAATCCCCTGATTTCCAACAAGAATCCATTGTTGTCTGCCCAAAACAAAACTGGTGTAGAGTGAGATGTAAGGGAATTGGTATTTCATCAACCTGTCATCTCCATTGTTTTTTTGTCCTGAGAAATGAAATTACTTCATACTTTTAGGGAATTTCCTTCTTTCATGGAAGATAGGTACAGGCATCGCTCCGCCTGGTTACTTCTACGTTCTCTAATTAACATCTACCACCAATGGGCGTGGGCAGCTCCTTCCACATTCTTAATGTCCCGTGTGTGCCTACTACTCATCAGTGGTTGCAGGCAGCCCCTCCTCCTTCGTTAATTTCTCTTCTGCGCTTATCACCCCCACCATTCGGTCGAAGACTAATTAAATAAAATTATTATTCCAAATGCTATCATTTTATAAGTGAATTGACACAACAAATGGATTTCTCGCTTTTGACCCAAAATACAATTTCCTAGAAAAAATTTTGCAACTCACATTATGGTAACAATTCGTTCGGCTGAAGGTCAACAGGTATTCAGTGTATTGTTTCCAATCCTGACATCTCTGCAAAAAGAAACTGGAATTTAACCCAATTCCCCAATTCCAGTTTGCTGAATGCTGTCAACACTTGGCCCGTCGTACAAACCAAGCATTTCTCTCAGCCGGTCACCTTTTTCATTTTATAGACCTCGATTCTTTGGGAATCAGTTATTATCAGTCTATAGTTACTGATATTCATTTAATCCTTTCCATTGTAGATTATTTATCAATATCTCATTTTTGTTGATATTCCAATATTTTTTATTATTATTGATCACCAGCAACCCAAGTAGTATTACAATAAGATCTCGATGCGAAAAAAACTGTCAGTCAAAAGAAGCCAACTAGAAAAGGTGTAAAGCAAGAGTACAATGTGCCCTCAGACACATGAAAGAGAGTTGGTCGTCAGCCAAGGCTGCTTAACTCTAAATGGCTGCTGAGAAAAAAGACTCAAAAGCTTTTTTATGATGGTTTAAAAGCAGTGTACGGTCCCCAAAAGATCGCCGTCTCTTCAATGACAGGGATACTCTCCTAACTGATAAAATGCCGTACTTCAGCGCTGGAAAGATCATTTTGAAACAGTGCTCAACAGGACGTCATTCACAGAAGATGAAGCTCTGTCCGCAGCACAACGACATCCCGAAATTCCTGAGTTATCTCTGAAACTGATGGCGGTAGATAGATAGATAGATAGATAGATAGATAGATACAGACTGACAGAAATAGATAGATAGATAGATAGATAGATAGATAGATAGATAGATGGTGATTGCGATAGATAGATAGATAGATAGATAGATAGATAGATAGATAGAAAGAGACTGACATAGATAGATACAGACTGACAGAGATAGATAGATAGATAGATAGATAGATAGATAGATAGATAGAGAGATTGCGATAAATGGATAGATAGATAGATAGATAGATAGAAAGAGACTGACATAGATAGATAGATAGATACAGACTGACAGAGATAGATAGATAGATATGAAAAGAACGAAACAGATAGATAGATAGATATAAACATGCTAGATTAGATAGATAGATAGATAGATAGATATAAACATGCTAGATTAGATAGATAGATAGATAGATAGATAGATAGATAGATAGATAGATATGTAAACACTTTGTGTGTCTTAGATAAACGTTACAAAACAAAATCCGTATTCAGCTGCCATCCAATGAATTCGAATACTTATCTAATAGACAATACCGAGAAAGGCGTCGAGTGTCAACGCAGCCATGCCAAATTCTAGCCGCAGAGAAAATTCCTTCTATTCACCAAACACGGCGATGAGAGGACAGGGTAATGGGGTCTGCATAATTGGTGCTGGTAGCCGTCCAAATTCTTTTCTTTGTAAATCGCTATCGGCAACTCTTGTGGCTTTCGGCGGGTTTCAAATCGGAAAAAGACACAACAGGATATGTTATTATATATTTACTCAGTTATTTATTTTTAGATTCAACTCGAGTTGCGCGGAAAACAGCATTTATTCCATTTTAGTTTTCGATGTTCCAGGCTTCAGTAAGGCTAGCAGTGAATCGGTGATGCCCGTTAATATAGTAAAAAGTTTGTAGTTAGTAGCTGTTTAAAAATATTATTCCTTCATTTTGACACCAATCTTTACGGAAAAAATCTTAAAATTATATTATCTCTGTTGTAAATCTGCTTGTCACTTCCTTCATTTGTTGCTTAGTTCGCACGACCGTTACGGCTTGTCAGTAACTTATAAATAATGAAGTATTCCGTTTTGACGGTGTGAAAATACGGAAGTGATATATCAGAGACATTAAGAGAAGAAAAAGGGGGGAATAGAAGTGTCTAACGTCTTTTTCAGTGAAATGGAAAAAGTTGTCAATTTCATTTTTTTCATTTGTACCCTCTTATTTATAAATAAATTTATTAATAAAAGATGTTCGCCAAACATGTTCTAATCTAATTGCTCATTCGTTTCTTAGTAAGCTAACGCGTACGTTACGCCTTGCCATTACCAAGGTAAATAATGAACCGTCCCTGTTTGATTGCGAAGAAAGATGGAAGAAAAAATTATATAAGAAACATTGTTTGGATGTGTAGTTGGTGCTTTTGTCAGTGGCTCGGAACGTGAAATCGGTAAACCGAGTTCGAATTCCAGTTGAGATCGATGCATTCACTTTCACACAAATACTCTTGTTAAATGGATTATTTAATGCCGGCAAAAATTTTATTGCTGGTAATATTTTGTTTTGTCAAAAATCTGTTTCTTGTAACATTTTTCCTTCAAAATTGTATGGCTGATAATAATTTTGTTTCAAAAATGTATTACTGGTAATAGTTAACTATTTGCCCATAGCTGGCACCCTAACAGGTGCTACCACCGCGGGTCAGGGTGGACCTGGGAACACCAGCAATTAAGAGGTGATTCCACGCTCCTCAAAACCTCCTGATCAGATGCCTTGCTGCTGGACGTAGTTTATCGTCTTACCCAGGAAGCGGATGTAGTTTAACGTCTTACCCATGACTGAACTAATAATTTTGAATTTTCTGGTCATTAACAGAACTTGTATAAATGAAATATATATATATATATATATATATATATATATATATATATAAGGGTGTGCGTGTGTGTGTATGTATATTAATATACATCATTAATCATTAATTAATATAATTAATAATGTTGGCTACGAGCGCGTTCAAACTATCAGCTGCAGTTGTAAAAACAAAAACGCATGAGACTGACATGTCTACAAAAAATGCACTGTCCGGTGACAAAAGCTGCTAGTGGCGCCAGGTGTGGCAGTACCGCCTTAGCCACCGAAACTCTGTTACTTTTCCTAGCTGGCGACCGACGAGGACATGGTATCGCACGAGTTTTCAAAAATTATATGTAGTGAACTGAAATATTAACGCTCTCTCAGTCTGTATCTAACTATCTATCTCTGTCAGTCTATTTCTAACTATCTATCTATCCATTTATCGCAATCAGTTTCTATCTATCTATCTATCTATCTATCTATCTATCTATCTATCTATCTCTGTCAGTCTATTTCTATCTCTCTATCCATTTATCACAATCAGTTTCTATCTATCTATCTATCTATCTATCTATCTATCTATCTATCTATCTATCTATTAGATTTGTTGGCTAATTGCCAAGCAATCCTACCAAGTCCAATCTTCCCTACTTTTTAACAGTGGGAAAAGTGATGAAATGTTGATTTCACCTGAACTCAACTGACCCGTAACCGCTATGCTATGCCCACGTCTATTAATTAACCGTTTATTGGCTAATGAATTTTATCGACTTATAAAAAATAACTCCCTGTTCGAGATAAAACACAGAAGGTAGCATAAGCCGCGACGATGAGAATTCAATGATAACCTTTTTTTTTCCATCTTAATTATCAACGCACACGCACCATTGTTAAAGCTGTTGAATTTTTGACAGATATCATTCAATATAACATAAAACCTATAAAATGTGTTGACGCTATGACAATAATGGGATTGAAGGAGAGTGGTTTTACAAAATATTTGCGTTTGTTTATTATAGCCTGAAGTAAAAGATATGGGAACCAAAAGAATGGTCTTATATCTTTGGATTGATGCCTGGAACTATACACAATGGTAAGCGATGAAAAAGAGATGAACAAGTGTTACTAGATAATGATATGCCCACAGACAAATATGAATAGATTGTGATAAATAGATTATGAATAAAATCTAGATAGACTGAGCAAGAATCTTTTCTTGTATTAAAACAATTTTTCAGCAAAATACACAGATAGATAGATAGATATAAACATCCGATAAGATCAAAAAATGTTAGTTATGTAATACAATTTCACATGAGCAAATAGTTTATTGCAAATATTAATAATAAAAAAGACATTATAATCTGATATTCACGTGGAGTATTTATCATATAAGTAAAACCTGAAAAGACTTCTACCGTCTGTTGGTTGATAATAATTTTATTGCGAAAACTTTGACTTGCATAATAAAATAGAGAATAATGTAGATACAAAGATATATATATATATGATCAAACCGAGATAGATTGATAAATAAATCACTTTCTCACAGACGCCTCCCTCTGTCTGTTCTACAAATACTTTCATGGAAATTGCTCCGAGGAGCTGCATTCACTGGTTCCCAGATGTCATGAGTTCCAGCGCCCTACGAGGCTGTCATCCCGCTCTCACCCCTTCACTGTCGAAACTCCTAAATGTAGCCGTCTCTTCTACTCTAATAGCTTCATGTCTCGCACCTCTCGCCTGTAGAACTCCCTTCTCTATTCTAGTTTCCCTGAGAGCTATAATCTCCAGCTATTCAAATGTAATGTCAATCGACATCTCCAGTTGCCTTGATTTATCCACTACCCTCATCCTTTCTTCTATCACTCCTATCTGATCTTACTCTAAATTTTCTGTAACCCCTTGCGTCCTAGTGGCGTCCCGCCTTGCTTGGGGTGAAATGCTTAAAAAAATAGATACGTACATGGAGATAGATATGAAGAAAGTGAGATAGATAGATAAATAGATAGGATCAAACTGAGAGAGATACATAGATATAGACACGTATAGATAGACATGATAAAACTGAAAGAGATTGATAGATAGATACATACATATAGTTAGATATAATCAAACTGAGATAGATTGTTATATACATATATAGATATAGATATAATCAAACTGAATTAGACAGATAGATATATACATAGATAGATAGATAAAAAACCAACTTAGATAAATAGGTAGACAGACAATAAATAAATAAAGAACAAACACAGATAGATAGATAGATAGATAGATAGATAATGAACAGACTGAGAAAAATAGATAGATAGATAGATAGATAGATAGATAAACAAGAAACCCTTATGTACATAAATATTAGATGAAGTCTAAGTGTTAAAACAAAGGAGGTTATATTATGAATAAAATATGTGAGCAATCTAATTCATAATTCTCAATCTTATCAATGAAAACTGCAAATAAGAAGTGGATTTCTATTTCCGCACACAACCCAGAAGAATCCCATAACCCATCGGTGTCGTAGGGTCACGACCTATGCTGCAGTCATAGCAACAGTGACGGGTTTGGGGGGAAAATAACTTGAGTGACTTTATCTTTTGTGACATAGGGTGTCTGTTAATAATTAATTATAACTCAAGAATTCAATGTTAAATAAAATAGAATTTAATTACAATCATAAATAAGTAGTTAGGTAATGCTAATTTTATTCTGAATAATTGTTAACCCACCGCGCAGTATTCATAGCATTAAGGAACCAAATATAAAAATAAATATACCACCTGGACAAATACTGCTGGGTTTAAATTTATCAACTTCATTGATTCTGAATCAGTACTCCGGATTGCCCTTGCATGTAAGTATTTTACACACGTGTTCTGTGTGTGTGTGTGTCTGTGAGGGCAAAAACTGCTTTGTAAGGGCAATCTGGAGTATTTAGTCAGTATCGATACTGTTGCTATGGTAACGGAGCTAAAGTACGCAGAGTAAAGCCACTTGGCAAACGTTGACCTTGGACCTTGTTGCGCATGCACACTAAGTTATAACATCCACGCTTACTTCCGTAGTCCGTAGCAATACTTAGAAGGAAAAAGGGTAGCGTGTGCTTATCCTAATTACACCAGAGAAAACGTTTTGAAAACGGTCATAGCAGGTGATAAATCGTAGGTATATGAAACTAATGGTCACTCTTCGCCATGGAAAACCCCAAACTCTCTGAGACCAAAGAAAGCACAAAGAAAGTCGAATCAATGTCGGAGACACTATTGACAATTTTCTTCGACTACAAAGACATTTTGGTCATCATGAGTGTGCTCCATCTGGTTACACAATAAACAACGGTTTACTACCGTGACCCGTTGCGGCGTTTCTTGGGTGCTGTGAACCTGAAAAGGACAGAATTCCATGCCGCCGTTGAGTGACACATCAAGCATAATGCACCTGCCCATTTAGCGCCATGATTTTGGCCGAGCAGAATTTTTCCCACGTCCAACTATTCCCAATATCTCGTCACCTCCGACTTTTTCTTTGTTTTCTAAAAATCAAATCCCATTTGAAAGAAATAGGATTTCAAAACGAGGCAGCTTCGCGCTATCCTCCCCCCCACCCCAAAAAGAGCGCCATGAATTCTTACATCAAGGGAACCGACGATTAAGATTGTGGCTATAGAAGAGAACTAATTCAAAGGTGATTAAATACCGAACGGATATATGTTGTAGTTTTCATTTTTGGCATCATTTCCGATACTTGTTCATATTTAATATTCATATTGAAAAGTGAAATACTCTTTTCATCCGGTAATATTAACGCTCTTTGTTTAATAATATTTTAATATTTTTTAATATTGAGCACTATATATAAAAATATCTGTTGTCCTTATAACTGATATATATATATATATATATATATATATATATATATATATATATATATATATATATATATATATATATATATATATATTATTTAATAAATGCCTTAACCTATCGAGCCACGGGGATCATTCAAGTAGCAACATTTGGAAGATTGTAGTTTAAAACACTAAAATCGACCTTGCTAATCGAACGATCCTCGATCGGTTAAGGCGCGTCAGGCTATATGATGGTTCCGTATAGGATACAGGTTCGATTCCTGTCGGAGGACGACTATTTTCGATGAAAATGTCTCGGACATTCAGGCCAGTAAATGTTGTTTAATTATAAAAAAAAACAGAGCATTTACTTAAATATTTGTATCTATAAAAAGAATGTATAAACATAAAACGTCTTAAAATATATATATATATATATATATATATATATATATATATATATATATATATATATATATATATGCATATATTATATATACATGCATATATAAATATGTATATATATATCTATCTATCTATCTATCTATATATATATATATATATATATATATATAGAGAGAGAGAGAGAGAGTGAGAGAGAGATAGAAAGATAGATAGATGCCTAAAAAACAAGTTAATTGGAAAGTATCAAGGAACACCGATTTGTAGTTTAAAAAGCAAAAAGAAAACCCTTCACCCCATAAAAATCGAAATAGAAAAAATACCACGTTTACCAACACACAATAAATAACATCAGGGACTCAGATCTAAATCGAATGCAAAAACGCCAACGAACTTAATAAATCAAATTTAAGATTAGCACGAGACTCCCTGAGCAATATTTGCCTTTTTGTTTTAACTGTTTCTTCCCAAGTAAGGTGGCAATGTCGCTGAGATACACGGTGTCAACGAGGGTGAAGGAAAATGAGAAAACATTAGAGATTTCGTGTATTGTTGTTATTGTGGAAGTGGTGGGGGAAACTTCGTCGTTTTGTCATTCATCGTACTAACGCAAACATCGATGTATGCAGACACATATACACACTTGGTCGTCCGTCGGGACTCATACATATATAAACATATGTGGGCAGTTTCGGCTATGACACATGTATGTATGCGGGTGGTGTTATATCTATACATACGCATTTGTATGTTGAAATGTTGAAATCTAAACATTGGAAGTGTGACGAAATGTCTCGTTGATGTGTGCATGTCATATGTATTTTCCAGCTGGAAAATATTTCCTCGCATGTATGTATATGCGTGTGGTGGGGTTTGTGTAAAATTATGATAGGTAAAGATTATTATTATTTATATTTATTTTTAAATTTAAAAAAAAATAAAAAAAAATGGGGCTTTATTTGTTATATTTAAAGCTGGTTATTTGTTTGTTTTTGGTGACTGTGTATATGTAACAGGTAGAAATTTGAAATCCTTATTGGTTAATTTATATGGTGATGTTTAGTTTAATATTCAATGTGCTGGGTGAGAGGGTAGTTCAATTTAATAACGGGTTTATATGGTATGATGTGATAGTAATGTTTCAAGGGATTGGAGACAGAAATTAAATTTGTGATTGTTGGTGGTTTGTTTGTTTTATCCGTTTGGTATGAATTCGGATAATAGGTACTTGTTCTCATGCCTACATTTGAGATTATCTCTGATTTTTTGTTTAGTAAGTTCTTTTTGCGGTTTGTGTGATATTATTGCTACTTTTTCGTGTAGGCAAAGTAGGCATTTTTTTAATAATGTTGTTGTAGGCAGGGGCTTTTTTTCAATATTTCCCAACTTATTGTTGGTGTGATGTTTTTGTCTTTTTGCTGCCATATGTATGTAGAAAGTGTTGTGCTGTTCGAATATTTCCTGTTGTTGAATGAAAGGTTGTGATTGTTATTCCTCATTTTGAATGGGCCTTCGGTGGCACCGATGTAGTGCATAGTGTCTGCGACTATCTGAGAACTCATCTAACATACACATTTTCGATAGTAAAAAAGCACCATACAACGAAGCACTAAAAGCAAGTGGTTACACACAACAACTACAATATATACCTCCACAGCCAAAACGCAGAAACAGAAAGAGAAGCATTATCTGGTTCAATCCACCATATAACAAAACTGTTAAAACGAACATAGGCAAAATATTCCTAAACTTAATAGAAAAACACTTCACTGAAGAAAACAAATTATCAAAAATATTCAACAAAAATAACGTAAAGATCAGCTACAGCTGTACAAAAAACATAACAGAAATAATTAAAAGCCACAACAAAAAAATGGCAACCTACAAAAATGTAACCAAGGATCCAATATGCAACTGCAGAAACAGAACAACATGTCCACTCCAGGGAAATTGCCAACTTAGGAACACTATATACATGGCCAAGGTAAGTACAAACAACAACACTATGCACTACCCGCATACATGTGTCATAGCCGAAACTGCCCACATATGTTTATATATGTATGAGTCCCGACGGACGACCAAGTGTGTATATGTGTCTGCATACATCGATGTTTGCGTTAGTACGATGAATGACAAAACGACGAAGTTTCCCCCACCACTTCCACAATAACACCAATACACGCAATCTACATAAACCCCAATTTTTTAAAACATTAATCAGTTTGTCTGACGATCGCTAAAGCGTGAAACCCAGGGTCACAAACTCACATCTATCCAACCAAATATATATATATATATATAGTTTATTTGTGGAATTTTAAAACATTTAAATTACTATCAAACGTTAAGATCTGTGTTTATCTCAAACTATACGACCCATATCTTTCCTCCAACGTCCATTTCTTATTTCTTATCTCTTTACTTTTCTTTTTTTTACTTTTTGTCTTCTTGCCTTTTTCTCTTTTTCTTTTCTTCTTTTTTTCCCATATCATTTCCGGTGATTTCATCGATTAAATAGCCACCCTACTCCTCAATGAAAAGTATTGTAATAAAAATAAAAATAAATTTTCAAACACTCCCTTCCCTCTCTAAATTTGACCATGCCTCTCATACTATCCCTCCCCACCCTCTATGACACCTTATATAAGATTGATACTGCCCTTTAAAAGTGTAAATTTTAAATTCATTTTATCACATTTGAAAATGAAGTCTGAAGATCCAGTTGAAAAATAAATCTCTGGTGAAATAAATTACAACTAATGGAACCTTAAAGAGGTCTGTTTTTTTCTTTAAATTTAATTAAATTATATATATATATATATATATGACATTTCTCTCGATCATTCATATATATATATATATATATGAATGATCGAGAGTGTCATAAGAAGGATGACATAAATCTCTTCTATCAACAGAAGGAGGAGGATAGCAATTCAATAATCCCGAGCTCTGTGGATGTAAGTCCCCACCACCACAAAAAAAAAAAACAAAACAAAAAACAACCATACGACGAAAAATTATTAAATTTTGAGGAATCTTTGTTCTCGTTAATAGATACTTACCCTGTTTTTTTTTCACAGTCATCTTCCAGTTTTGAGCCAGGGAGACAGTTGAAGGGACCTTAATGTCTTTTAAATGTCAATTGCTTTTGCATGGAACTCATTAGATGTGATATATCTTCTAACCTTGGGGCTTGCCTTGCTAATGCCTTTCTATTAGACCCACAGTATATGGGCCTTCTTCATCTAAAAATTAATTTAATAGATATTATAAATAAATCAAAAATAGGGAAAAGGCAAGAGTGAGAGGAATCAGTCATTATCAACCTGTCGAGGACTATGAAAATCTTGTTTGCATCGGAGTTGATTGCAGAGTTGATAAGGACACTCTGCACTCCAAAGCTGTTACAGGGGGAAAAAGGTGAAAAAAGATTTAGAAAAGAAAGAGAGAAGAGCGATATTTAACAATCACCAGAGAGATGTGCACTGAAGGTAAATAGCTCACTCACAGAGTGACACCCAAAATTAGTGCAACTAATGTTATTCTAGCAGAGGATGTTACTGCTGTTCTACAAGTGTACAATAGTATAAATATTGCTAAGGCAGATCTGGTGGACAAAACCAGTACAAATACTGGTTGTGAAGCAGGGCTGGTTACAGTTCAGGTGAGAAAGGTAATTACACACCATTGGCTGTTCACTTCACCAAAATGAACTGCCATTTAGAGCCACCTTTAAATTAATTTCTGGAACTTCAAGAAGCTCTACTACTTTCACTGGTTCTCTAGGGACATTTTGTGAAAGAAATTACCAGAATTTACCCCAGGTAGAATTTCCTATTATTAGTAGCCATCTGGATAATTTTATCTTACTGCAGAGGCAATGGATGATCTAAGTAGTGACTAGCTGTAGACATTTCTCGAAGGAAAGAGAACCCTACATTTGCTCTCTGTAAGGTCAATCAAGATGGCTAAATTTAATTTAAGGTTAATGTGCTTGTGGACCAGAGTTGACTATCCACCAGAGCTCTCAGATAAATTATACGCCATTATCAAATTTATAATTGAAGTGGATGCGTTTAAGACCAAAAGAGACAATACATTCTTTAACCAAATACTTTATATCTTCAATATGATCCAGAGAGTAAAGCAACAGTCAACCGAAATCCAAAATGTTGCATTAAAAAATTTACAGTACAATGCTTTTGCTTTGCTTCAGGAAAAAATTGTTGTCATTGTTGAAGTTCAATGAATTGGAGGCCATGGCGTGAGGGAAGAGTCCATAAAATAGATTTTGTCCATTAGGTAAGTAAACATTTATTCATACTTAATTAATTGTGTCAATTTACAAAAATAATTTTAAGTTTCATTTAAATTACATCAAACATCTAACCAAATATAAGTAAAAATTTTCTAATAAAAACATTTTTGTTTCATAAGTGGCGAACCACCAAAGAAAAGACTGCCATAAATTTTGAAGTTACACATTTATCAACTTTGATTGACCTCTCACAAAGTGGGGTCTGTGAACCTGCGCGTGCAGAAAGTTTTTCAAACAATGAACTCTTAGAATCTTCAATGAATGGAACAATATTGGCATTTCCAAATTTACTTGCACCTTCACAAGGCGTGAAAAGAGCTGTCAAATTAACGACCGAAGCTTCACAAATTGTGTATAGACAGGAAGCAAGGCACAAGCACATTATAACCAAATCGTTGTGGCATCAAATAAGAACTTCATTTACTTCGAAGGGAAACTACACCGGACAATTTAGCTCTATTATGACATCATTTTATATAATGCAGTAGATTTTAGCGCGATGTTCAATAATCAGTTCAAATTTAAAACATTTGTTCTTAGAATTTGTGCCCAGTTTTATCTATATATTTGTTAATTTAATTATGATCAAAGAAGTGCAAGAGTTTAGCCTTTTTTGTAATATTTTACAATTTTGACTATGAATCAATTAAGTATGAATCAATTTTGTTTATTAAATACAGTAAAAGTGGCATATTTCGCTATTCGTGATTCATACTTAGAATTCTGGTTTGAATATATTTTCCATTCAATGTATCTAATAAGAAAAGTCAATTTTATCTCTAATTAGCATTGAAATAGAGAAATTTTGAAGTCAGTTTGTCAGCAAAATCCGGCGGAAATGAGGTACTTCTGTATATTTTTGTAGGCGATCTTTGAAGCTAAATGGTCAGTTAAATTCTCAAGTTAGGAATCTAATTTTTGGTATAAGTTCTTATCTCACCAAGCCGCAGTTTTTGCCACCAAAGCAGAATTGATTTTCTAAAAAAAAGTGACAAGTCAACCTGCGCTACTTGGCGTGCGCAGATAGTGTAAAGGCCAACGGCTTAATACGAGAAATAGGCAAGATGGGTTCGAATTCGCACAATTATCCTACGGAAAGTCATGAACCCATTTCTTCTACCATCGTCTCTGTGTTAAATAACAGCACCGACTGTGTTCTTCAGCTATAGTTAGTAAAGAAGACAGGGAGAGCAATGAAACCAAAACCGTGTGTAGCCCTGGTGAAGTACATACTAAACGGCACTGGAAAGGATTATAGAATTCATATGAACATTGTGATCTCGACTGCGGTTGGTGTAGTTGTTAAAGGGAGACAGGTTAATTTATATTCAATGAAAATATAGATATTGATGGAAAAACAAACTGATAGATAAAAAAATAGGTACTTTAATTCCTTACATGTTCAGTCTCTGAAACAAACGCTCGTTCAAGGCATCAGCTATAATCAGCCATCTTGTCTCATTTTAACCGGGATCGATTATTTGATTCTATCTCAGATCGAATCTCCCACTTTGCTTATCACGGATGTGACACAAATCCTTTGGGAATATATAGAAATGAAAATGCAAATCATCAGGCATCGTGTCTGTCTATATTTCTGTGATGAGGTATTATGTACACTATTTACATTATTCTGACTATTGTCCTCATCTTAGCCGCCATATTAATTACAACGTTTCGCCCCTTGTACGCTCCGGCCTTCTTCAGGTGGTCGGAATGTCGAACTGAACCCTTTATTTCGCTCACTGGGATAGACTGTTCTAGTTCCACGTGCTATGTTTAATGGATGTCAGTTATCAGTTCTCTTCTGTTAATTCCCCTCTCCAAGTTCTCCACTACCTTAACCGGGTATTGAACTCACACTCTTTGGGTGGAGGGTTGAGGCGGTGGAGAAAGTCAACGTTATTTGTAACCCCCACTCCCTTGACCTCTTACTACATTATAAAACCAGTGTACGAACCAGTGAAAAACTTTTACTAAACAAGTACGGCATGCTTTTGAGTAATTACTATACAGGTGGGCGGCGGGAAATTTTTCCATGCGAAAGTAGACGATTGTACCAAAAAGGTTGGTAACCTTTGATTTAAACAATTATGAATACGGATTCGGAATATAAGCAGAGTCGTTTTGTTTTTTTCGCATTGGAAGAATATGTGTGGACCAAATGTAATACTATGAATTATATGAATAGAATATATTATGAAAGGGCCGCTTTCACACCAAGATAATAAATATATATTTTATCGGAAATTTCAAAATAATTGAAGGCACATAAGACAGAAGTTGTTTCAGTTGCTCAATCAAAAAAAATTAAAGATGCTTTCTCTACTAAACTGATAAGCTGATATTCGTATTGCGATTGTGTCAGTCAGTCAGTTAACCTATCAATTAAGCGATACCTGTCTGCTTTGTAGCTGAAATGTTTTATTGATTCTAAAGAAATTAAAGTAATGATATTAATATTTCAGCTTTACGTCTATATATATCCGTATCTATGTATGTATGTATGTATCTATCTATTTATCTATCTATCTGTTTATATCTTTCTATCGATCTATTTCTTTTCATATCTATCGATCCATCTGTCTATCTATCTATCTATCTATCTATCTATCTATCTATCTATCTATCTATGTGTGTTCATATCTATCTATTTCTGTTCATATCTATCTATCTATCTATCTATCTATCTATCTATCTATCTATCTATCTATGTGTGTTCATATCTATTTCTGTTCATAACTATCTATCTATCTATCTATTCATATCTTCTATCGATCTATTTCTTTTCATGTCTATCTATCTATCTATCTATCTATCTATCTATCTATCTATCTATCTATCTATCTATGTGTGTCCATATCTATATATGTCTGTTCATTTCTATCTATCTATCTATCTATCTATCTATCTATCTATCTACTTATTTATTTATGTATTCATCTATTTCTGTACATATCTATCTTTTTAACTATTTCTGTCTGTTCATATTTATCTGTATACCTATGTTTTGAAAAGATTCTTTTAATAAAAAGCTATTATAAATATCGACCAATTCTAGCACTAGGCGCACAGCCAGGGAACCCATAATGTTTCCGCATAATAAAATGGCTAATATCATCATGAGATGAGAAGAACAATTATTACACTTTTATGTCAGAAAATATCGTTTTACAGATACCGATGAAAGCACGGGCCGAATGTGTGAGCAATGGTGAAAATTTAAAGAAAATGGAAACAAAAAGGTAACTGATACTTAACATCAGAAAGAGGCAGTTGAGGTTTATAGGGCACATAATGAGGAAAGACGGTTTGGAAAATCTGATACTCACAAAACAGATAGAAGGCAAGAGTGACAGAGGAAAACAATGCATGACATATTTAGTGAATTTGAGTAAATAGAGGGCGGAACAGTTTAAGAGAAATAAAAGAAAGGCAAAATTTAATAAGAGCTACAGAGGAAAGAAAGATGTGGAGAGCCATGATCGCTTACGTCCTGAGAGAACACGGCCCATAAGGAAAAGGAAGATGGTCAGTGAGTGAAGAAAAGACTAATGCAACTAATACTGGCCGTTTGGTCATTGATCTATATTTATATTTAAGGAAACAAGATTATTTTATCATGATCATTACGATGATGATGACTTTCATCTACGAAGAACAAAATGCATTTTAAAAGTTGCTAACCTTAAAATACTTTTCTGAAGTGAGGCTAAGTAATGAAATGAATGCAAACATGGAGTTACCACAAATAGATATTATATTGTTTTCAGTTAATTAACTTAGAAAGACAGGGAAAGGAAAACGTATGGGACGAAAGAGTATGAAACAACAATAACGTTTATTTAATAAACAAATTAAGTTGTTCGCCATATTGAAAGTTAATTGCTCTGCTCGTTAAATTGTGAGACGTCATAGAACTCGCAAATGATATTTACACAAAGAAAAATTAGGAAAAGTGTAAAAAATATTTGTTTATGCATGTCAAAATATCAACATTCAAAAGTGCGCTAACAAATAGGTTTCGTTAAGTAGAATGAATGCATTTACCATAAATGGAAGTATTTTTCTTTTTACACAGTAAGCCGAGCATTCATCCTAGGTTTTTGCAGTTTTTGCCTTTTTGCCTGCTTTAAGGTGTCCTCATCTTTATCGCCATATTTATTAAAACGTTTCCGCCTTTCAGTATCTGTCTATATTTCTGAGATGAGGTATTATGTACACTATTTACATTATTCGGACTATTGTCCTCATCTTTGTCGCCATATTTATTGCAACGTTTCGGCATTTCAGTATCTGTATATATTTCTGAGATGAGGTATTATGTACACTATTTACATTATTCGGACTATTGTCCTCATCTTTATCGCCATATTTATTAAAACGTTTCCGCCTTTCAGTATCTGTCTATATTTCTGAGATGAGGTATTATGTACACTATTTACATTATTCGGACTATTGTCCTCATCTTTGTCGCCATATTTATTGCAACGTTTCGGCCTTTTAGTATCTATCGATATTTCTGAGATGAGGTATTATGTATACTATTTACATTATACGGACTATTGTCCTCATCTTTGTCGCCATATTTGTTACAAAGGACACATGCCACAGTGGATAATGGCGTTGGTTAGATACAGTGACAGGAGCCAAAGAATATGAGTTCAATACCCGGTTAAGGATGTGGAGAACTTGGAGAGGGGAATTAACATGAGATAACTAACATCCATTAAACACGGCACGTGGAACTAGAACTGTCTACCCCAGTGAGCGAAATAAAGGGTTTAGTTCGACATTCCAACCACCTGAAGAAGGCCGGAGCGTACAACGGCCGGAACGTTGTATTCTGTTTGGTACATATAATATGGAATAGGACAATTCTATCTTCACCTGTCACCTATTAAATGCCTGTTATAATATCTCATGTATTTCATATAGAAAAAACGTTAAAATTTCCCTTTCTCTCTGCCGTGCGATGAACGCCCAAGGAGAGGATCTCTAACTGATGTCAAATCGATCAGTTTGAAGCAATCGGACGTCTAGCCACACTGAAGAGCTGTGATACAGTGTTGTTGGATTATACTATATATATATATATATATATATATATATATATATATATATATATATATATATATATATATATATATATAACCATATTTTTTAAATCAGTTAATTTATAAAATTTATGCTCTGTAGATTTACATTGAGCACTGTTTTGCAAATATACAAAATAAAAATATTAATAAGAACGCCGGATTATATATCTTACTGTTCTTTCTTATTTTACTATAATATATATATATATATATATATATATATATATATATATATATATATATATATATATATATATATATATATAGTTTATGCAAAACTAGGTAATCCGTATGGGTAGACCCAAGGAGGATGATATCCAGAGATCTCAATGTAAATTCAGAGCAAATATGTTTGAATAAAAACAGACCACTTTAAGGTTCGATGTAATAACTTATTTCACCACAACCCTTTTAATGGGCTGTGGATCATCAGACCTTTACTTCCAAAAGTTGAAATCAAAAATGAAAAGAAACTTACACATTTTTGACGGACCGCACCAAGCATATGTAAAATTAACGAAGTGAGGAAGTGAGGTGGGAGAGAAGATATGAGTGAGTTAGATGTACCATTTTCAATTCCTTATCCTTAACCCCACTCTGTGTAGGCTAGACGCCGCTTAACTTAACGTATGTTATCTCTAGATATAGATGGGTAAAGGGTGAGGGAGAAGACCAACTTAAAAGGGAGTAGATACAGCAAACAATAAAATAATAAAATAATAAATCATGTCCATGAGCGCAGGTTTCATTCAAATTCTTAGACGCTGTTATTTCGCATTAGTTTAAAGGGTATATTTGGAGGTTAAAGTTTGATATAAATCTAACTGTCTAAAAGATCTACGAAGAATTTGATTTGAAGTTTGTTGGAGTTTGGGGTATCTTCTATGAAATAGTCGATTGGAAAAAATTCATAGAAAGTATATTGAAAGAATAATCCATTTTATATACAGTAACCTTTTTTATTTTTCTAAGCTTTTTTCTTATAGATTGTTAAGTTGACATCTATTCGTTTGATTTTTGTTCATAAATTAAATACGCGACTGTTTTTAGATACCTAATTATCAAAGGTTATTCCAATTTAAATCATTTTATCATCAATAATGATTATTAAAGGGTAATAAACATTCTTATTAAAGAATAATCAACAAGAAAAAAGTATGTGTACGGATATATAGAATATTGTAAAAGAAGGACCTAATTTTCTGTTAGTATTCTTTTATCCAATTCTCTCCTCTAATATTCTCCAATTGGAAGTGAGTTTAAATAAATAATACGGAGGTAAATTTTAAATTGATAATTTAATTTAAACTGAAATATATTACCCTTTAATAACCAATCGACTATTTCATAGAAGATACCCAAAACTCCAACAAACATCAAATTAAATTCATCGTAGATTTTTTAGACATTTAGATTTATATCAAACTTTAACCCCCAAAGATACCCTTTAAACTAATGCGAAATAACAGCGTCTAAGAATTTGAATGAAACCTGCGCTCATGGACATGATTTATTATTTTATTCTTAACTGTATCTTCCCCCTTTAAGTCGGTCTTCTCCCTCACCCTTTACCCATCTATATCTAGAGATAACATACGTTAAGTTAAGCGGCGTCTAGCCTACACAGAGTGGGGTTAAGGATAAGGAATTGAAAATGGTACATCTAACTCACTCATATCTTCTCTCCCACCTCACTTCCTCACTTCGTTAATTTTACATATGCTTGGTGCGGTCCGTCAAAAATGTGTAATTATAACGATAATTATTAAGTATGGGACCCCTTGGTATAAACCAATAGCTTCAGTTATAAATTATAGGCATTTAAGAATATTTGTGGAGATTTCGTAGTTTATTTTATTCAGGTTAGGTTTCAACTGTTTTATATATATAGCTTCAAGAATTTTTAGATTTTGTTTATTGTCTTCATATTTTTATATATAGCTGTATATATATATATATATATTAGTGAATATAAAAATATTACACATCTCGGAGTCTCATGTATTTATTGCAATCTTCAGGTGTGGAGATTTTGACCGTCATATATCACGATGTCGTGATGATGATTCAAAAGTGTGTGTACAAATTTGTCTATTTAAAATATAGAATTAACTATCAATAATTCATACGGATCAAACTTCGAAAGTCGAAAAAATAAAAAAAAATAAAAAAAAATAAAATGATTTAAATTTGTATTTGGATTCGAAAGTCAACAATATATCTCTCGTTTTTTTACCATAAAATATCCAACTTTAAAAAAAAATATTTTTTTTTCCAGCGTATTACTCTTTGTATTGCTAACGATGGAAGAAACTTAAATAAAATTTCAATAAAACCTTTAAAAAAATAGATTTACTTCTTTCTAATCCTTTTTATTTCTATCGAAAATACAAATAAAGTTATAAATTTTTTAAAATCTACACGAACTTTATGGACACCCTGTATATACACACACACACACACACACACACACACACACATATATATATATATATATATATATACATCTTAATCTTAAATAATTAAAATATTATTATAATTGAATATTATTTTAGCATTAAGATCCTTTCATTGCTGTTACTTAAGGTTTTAATAAAGTATGATAGTATCAAGTTATTGTTTAAATATATATAGAGAGAGTGAGCTCCCGCCTATTCGCGTTTCAGCATTCGCGGCTTCCCACATCCGCGGATTTTTCTTTAGAACATATGTACTTGTTCTTCGCGGAAACCCCGAATATTCGTGTGTTTTTCTGAAGAACCTATATACACATTATTCGCTGAGAACTGTCTCGATTCGCGTCTTTTTTTGATAGAACATATTTCAAAATTCTTGTATTATTTCCTGTTATTTAAGTGACTTAAAACATATAACAGTCCATTTTCATGGTAAAAATTGGCAGAATTCTACATCTTTAGGGCAAAAAACAAATGAAAAAACATCGGTACTTGGGCTTTGTTCCTTGTTAGGGGCAGTGCCTGGGGTCTTAAAAGTGGTTTATGCTAAGTCTGGGGGCATCATCACAGTTCTGTTTTTAGAAACTGTTTTAAAATTTATAGTTTATGTCGTGTTGTATATATTTTATACAGTATTTTCAATGGTTGTGTCGATCTATACGTAATTAAAAACGGTTCTTGTACGTATGAAAGAAAATTTTCGCTAAGTGTATGCCCTCCCCCATAATATTTTCCAAAAATGTTTATAAAAGGTCCAGATATGTTTCTAAAGTGTTTAAGATGAAAGTTTAAGTCATATGGGGTTTTAACCATCAAAATAGGTACACTGGTAGCTATTCTGCAGCGAATGTATGCAAACAACGCCAGTAATGGCTTCCCGCGACGCGAATGAATCCGAACTTTCACTGTCGATAACTCCAAAACGGTAAATTTTATCAAATTTATCAAACCAGATTCGAATGGAGTCTGTAAAATTACACACAAATGTAAGTATTCGGGAAATTTTTAATGCGAACTGTACGCGGATGTTACACTGCAAATGAACCCTTAAAATTCTGTATTATTTTGTACCATTTAGATGATATTGTTATTAAAGAAAAACTGCGCTTACTAATCATAGATGGAAAAACTTACTGCAATTCAGCAACCCCTGTATTTTTAAAAGAATTTTAATTTTTTTACGTTATGACTTTTCTAAATACAGACGTCCATATCAGAAAATATGAACGGTACCTATAATAAATTAAAAGCGAAAGTACCTTAAATGCAATAAAACATTAGATTACTAAGAATATTTTTCTAATTTTTTAAGATTGTATATAAAAGGCTCATGTTATATTCGTCAAGTACGTTTTTATGGATATGTCCCACAAACGAAAAGATTAGTTAAAATTCGCAAACATCAAGCTGTCAATAGACCTGTCAAGACCTCATACTAAACACGCAACTCCGTGTTAAAAATGCTTTTCTGTGATATTCTTAAGTTAAAAGTAAGTAATACGTGTTTCAAATCAGATTGATTAATCTTTAAATAAACTAATCTTCTTCAAATAAAGTGTCAGAAAAGTATATTTTAGTATCTGTCTATATTTCTGAGATGAGGAATTATGTACAGTATTTACATTATTCGGACTATTGTCCTCATCTTTGTCGCCATATTTATTATAAAGTTTGGGCCGTTGTAGGCACCAGCCTTCTTCAGGTGGTTGGAATGTCGAACTGAACTCTTTATTTCGCTCACTGGGGTAGACTGTTCTAGTTTGTTGTTTGTGTAATTTTGGGGTCCTCTCACAAATTTTATGTTCGGTGGCTATTTTCTTGGCTTCTCTGTTGTGGTACACTAGATCGTGCGGCATACTATGCATATATATATATATATATTTAAAAAAAATATGATTCCTTCGCTACATAAGAGTTCTCATCTTTCAAAAACTAGAGCTGAAACCATCGATATAATTATTAGAATTAAATTGGATTAAAGTAACAGGGATAACCAATTTTGAAATTTACGTATCGTTATAAGCATGTTCATTCGTTACTATGGAAACAGCTGAGGCGACCATTATTATCTACTTATCAGTCACCTTCAGGGAGAGGCCAAGCTGAGGTAGGGTGGGGTGTCTATTTCAAAGCGAATTATGTCTTTCTTGTACGCGCATCGTCTCTTCATTCACAGAGAAAGATAGATTTTGTTTTTAAGTGTTTGGATAATTTTGTTTATTTTATTTGTTTATTTAATTATTTATTTTCAACGGGCTGTTTCATATATAAATGCGTCGCACTGAACTACAGTTTGTTTTGTGAAATTCTGTTGGTGTCGGCAAAAAACCGTTAACTCACGTCCATGGTTTAATTATTTTTAATTTATTTAAAAAAAACAATTATAATCTAAGCTCTACTTCTGTATGGAACACTGTTTTTTAAAAATAAAAACAAAAATACTAAAGAACTCTGGATTATTTGCCTAACGTGTTTTTCCCTATTTTTTCTGCACACACACACACACACACACACACACACACACACACACACATATATATATATATATTATAAATTAATTGATCTAAAATATGGTTTTTTCCGCTACACAGTTCTAACCATGTTTCAAAAATGGAAGCTAAAAGCCACGAATTTAATTTTGTAAGTAAATTAAAGACATTAGTTCCATTTCATCCTCAAGCGAATTTTGGAGTAACTTTTAAAATTATTGGGTTTTAAAGACACGGCTAAAATCATAATTCACGTTTCCAAGGTTAGAGATGAATACATTTTACTAGACGAGGGGTGACTGGGTGTTCATTATGTCTATATTTCAATGTATCACTTATTGCTACGTTTTGGTAGTGGGTAGGGATGTATATTTTCAATGAAATCTAAAGTCCGTTAAAAGCGTGTCGTCTGGATTTTTTAAAAATTTTATTGTTAACGACAAAAATTCTTACTGATACATTAACTGATACATTAAAATACACACACACACACACACACACACACACACACACACACACACACACACATATATATATTTGTGTGTGTGTGTGTTAAAAAAAAGCAGTACATCACTGACAGAATTCCACGCTCAAGGTATCTTCCTACTATTGGTTTGCTGTTCTGGGTTAGCCAACGCATTTTGTAACCCTTGCCATTAAACATTGCATTTGTCGGGAATTCTGAGAGCAATGATTATTTTTAATATTAATGTTCACACAAACAGACTAAAAAGCCATTTAATATAGAGTCTTACGATAAAAATGGTTATGATGAATGTGATATGTGTTATTCTTTAATGAATGTTCACACAACACAAGGCCCAAGAGTCACTCAAGATAGAGGGCTAGGGAGTGACGTTGTGAGTGTAGATTATGTTGGATAGATAACGATCGTCTCTTGACCTGGTTTAGAGCGACTGGGGAAGAATCCTTATCGGAGTTTGTTCCACAAAGTAGGAATTCTCAGGGAGAATATATCCGAGTGGAATTAACTTAACCAATGTAATATGAAGGGAGTGAGAAAGATTCTACTTCATTTACGCTGCATTACTTGTCCTAGTAGTAATGGTCTGAACTAGGGGAAATAAGGCTTATAGCTCGTCTGAACATTTGCCATGGAAATAGCGATAAACATTTTGTTCTTGGGAAAGGGTGTTAGTATTTTAAATAGTCCAGTAATATATGTAAGAAACATAGGTTGTCCGATTATGTGTATACGTAGCATAAATAATGTTTGACTCTTGACGAGAAAAGATTTCAGGCAAGTGTCCATTCAGAAGTCTGTTTCACAAATGAGCAATTTTAGGAGAGAAGAAGTGGTTTGTGTGGAACATCTCTACTTACTTTTGAAATACGGAGGGAATGAAAGTGATTCGGCTCCGTGGATGTAGCCTACTTCTGAAATGGTAGTAAATATCTGGCAGGGTGGAATTAAAGAATGGAGCTGCTCTGAACATTTGCCATTGAAATAGCGATCGACTAGTGGAAGCCCTTGCGACATTAATGGTAATTCTAAGAGGAACATTCGAGAAAACATTTTTCGAATAACGAAAACTGTAAAAACAACATCAACAGATGATAATATCACCGAGGAGAATAAAAAAAAAAAAACAAAAAAAAAAAAATCTACCAATTGTTTTGATCCACTGAACCCGTCATCATAAAACTCTTATCCGCTCTTCCAACAATTTGTAGAAGCAGAAATTGGAAAAGACATTTTTCCCCCAGTTACAAAAACGAAATACAGGAATAATTTCGACGCCATTCGCGTCGTAAAATCCTCTCGAGAAAGATATCAAAGTTGTGGACTTCCAGAAGTCCCAAGAAAGAGATTCCAATCATTCACGATCATCATTTTAGTTGGACCTAACAAAAAAAAAAAAAAAAAAAAAAATTATCAAGAAATTCGATTTTGTAAGTCGAATGATATTTTTGTCAGCTTCAACAAAACAAGTCCTTGGAATATTTCGTATTAAATTTGCGACAATGAATATATATCTAAGTTTGTTCATATCTATCTGTTTCTCTATTTCATTCTTTTCATATTTATTTATCAATCTGTTTATCAGTATGTCTATCTGTCTATCTATCTCTTGTATTTTGTTCATATCTATCTCAGTTTGTTCATATCTATCTATCTATCTATCTATCTATCTATCTATCTATCTCATTCTGCTTATATATGTATCTATCTCTCCATTTTGATTTGTTCATCTTCTCTCTCTCTCTCTCTCTCTCTCTCTCTCTCTATATATATATATATATATATATATATATATATATATATATATATATATATCCAAGTATAGGTTTGGTGTATATGGAAAAATTCCAGAAACCAACAATTACTATTCTTAGAAGAATGCTCAATACAGAGTAGAGCGAATATAATCATTTATTTAAAAATTATAAGACACCAGAGCTGTTGAAACAAAATGGCTATTTTTGTAGTGATTTTATAACATATTTATGTTATAATTTTTAAATAAATAATTATATATATATATATATATATATATATATTTCTATATGTCTATCACTCTCAATTGCTTTCTTTCGTTCTATCTGTCTATATTCGTCTGTTTCCTCAAAACAAGTGGCGTTTGTACAAATGCTTATATGTATATATATTTTACATAATATTTTTGCATCCATTTTTTGGAGTCTGTTTTTATCTATTTACCTATCTGACTCCGATCTTTAAAAATGTAATTGCAAAGTCAATCGTTATCTTTTGTCTTCTCAATTCATGTTGTTCTACTTTTCTCGCTCCCTAATTATCTATTATTGCCACCTCTCCTTAATAATTTTTTTCTTATTCACGGATTCTTTCACAGTAATACCCTTGCCTTAGTCTTAGTGGCTTTATCGCCTGTTTTGGGATGAAATAATTAAAAAAGAATTTAATACCATATCTTCTAATATTTTTCAGTTGGGCAAGACAAACATGGTAATTTCTATTTCTATCTATTTATGGAAACTTGCAATTATCTGGTCCGATATTTTCACCTAAAAGGGTATATATATATATATATATATATATATATATATATGTATGTATGTATTACAATGAATTATTCATACAGAAAGTATACTTTACTAATATGCTTTTTGTATGAATGATTCATTGTAATATAAATTGAACATAATTGATTTAAAAGAACTGATCCGACTTACAAATTTTAGGGATAATAACTGAGACATTACTCTACTTATTGAGCTATTAATTTCATGCCGCATTGACTGATAAACACCTACAACAAAAAAATATCAAACTACCATATCAGTTAAAAACACACTCTCTTAAATTTAAAAAAAAAAATTCCATCTCAGCGTTGCGACTGCACCCTCCAAAAGTTTGTTTCCGTTAACAATAACACATTTCAAAAAAAACATATTTCGATTCGCATAATATTTTTTCGTCTCGGATGCTACATGAATTTTAGAAAAAAAAAAAAAATTTCTATGCCTGAAGATGACTAAATGTACAGTCGAAAGTACTTGCCTATTTAAGAAAGACTTTATGCAGCTTATAATTTAAAAAAAAAAAACAAGTATCATAATATTATTTGAGTGATTGTGTAGGTTAATGCATCTTTAAAATGTTGTTACCGTAGGATTTCGCCATCTTATATCAGTAACTTTACTAATTTACTTTTTGTATGAATGATTCATTGTAATATAAATTAAACTGCACTACATATTTGATATATATATATATATATATATATATATATATATATATATATATATATATATATATGTATGCCCGAAAAATTAATTCGGTTGAGCACTTTGGAGAGAAAGCGCGAATTTTTAAGCAGTCACTACTACTGTTGATAATGCAAGACTCTCCTAACTCTCAAAATGAAAGTTTGCACCGTGCTTCCGACTTACTCTCGTACATAAAACGCAGACTTGACCGTCTGAGTTGCGAACCATGAATCACCTCAATCAATTCGCAATTTTATGAATACAATTTAAGCAAATTCTCATTTTTTTTTAATTAAACAGTATTAATTACATTTAGCGGACTGAATATTCGAGAAATTTCGCTGAAAATATGCGTTCCCTGACAGCAATGGAACCTGTATTCCATAGCAAAACATCATTAAGCCTGTCATGCTCTTTACCGATTCAGCCAGAGAAGATTTAAGGTTTTAACAAAGCTCAAATTACTGCTTAAAACCTCACACATTCAACCTTTCTTGGTAATTCATTTTTGTTCCGAAACGTAACCTAACGTAACAATGTATATTTTTATAAGCAGTAATTTAAGCTGGAAATCCTCTGTAACTAAATCTGTTAACGGCAAGCCGGTTTCCATATAAGATACAGGTTCGATTCCTGTCGAAGGACGCATATCTTCAACGAATTTTCTCGAATATTCAGGCCGATAAATGTAATTAATACTGTTTAATTAAAAACAGAGATTTTACTCAAACAAGTGATATCGCTAAAAAGAACGTATAAACAGAAAATATATTGAATTGTCGGATTTAATCCGTTACATATAATATACAGTCATATATATATATATATATATATATATATATATATATATATATATATGTGGAATAATGTATTATTCCATCTACGACATTTTACGCGCGCGCGAGTTTCCTCCCTTTCTTTCACACTCGCGGGCGCGCACGCGCGTTTAACACCCCTTTCTCCCTCTTTCGGTCTAATACAGTAGTAACTGTTTTGGTCGGCAGTCAAACGACCTGCTATGCAAATTAGATTTTTGAAATCTTCCCGCGAAAAATTTGTGACGTCAACGACAAACTGTTGTTTCAAAAAAGTCAGTGGTGATCCAGACTCGGACCTAAGCAGACTCATTTTTAGCCATGTCAATATGCAAGGTTGGCAGACGAGGGATATCTTACAATGCAAGTACCAGATAATTAATTCCTCGTCCCTTTTGACTCGTCATTCAAAGTCCTTCTCCGAGATGATGCAAAACATCCAAAATATTAATTCGTCGTCCCTTTTGGCTCGTCATTCAAAGTCCTTCTCCGAGACGATGCAAAACATCCAAAATATTAATTCGTCGTCCACTTTGGGTCTTGTCATAAATCTGTTTTGAACCAGTACAAAAAAAAGAAAAAAAATATATACACAACATTTCACTCACATTAGCAAAAAACTCGCAGTGAGTAATTTTTTTTTTTCCTTGTATGTATATTAACATGTACGTTGACTTATCTGGAACCTTCTTCTTCTTCAAGAACCTTCCCGCCTTTAGCCATCTTGTTTTTTATATTTGGCGCGGAACATTTTCATTGATCCCTACTACGGGATAATTTACTTGTTTTCCTGCATTTAATAAAAATTACTCTTGTTGGAATCCAGTCTTTTTCTGTCATTCTGTGTCGGCTAGCTTAATATATTTTATTTTATGCACGTGTGGATTAACCACATTTCTTCGTAGTTCATTCACACAATTTTATCTTTTTACTTTGCTTGTAGACTCGGTAGTTTAGTGTGGTGTCTGGCACAAGGCCACTTAGTAATAAACCAGCACTGCACCCTACCGGGCCTGCAACAAGTTTGGTGACCCGAGACGTGAATTGAACACGCAATAATTTTGCAACCTTGCCAACATAATTCTGAGCAAGCTGAAATATAAACGTGCATAAATTCGATAGCCAGAATGACAACTAGTGACAAGTCCTTGGAAAAAGCAGTGGAGGATTTGCAACGCCAAGTTAGAGATTTAACGTTAGCTATAGAAAGCCATGGTCGAAGCCGGTTCCCGTCCCGCCGGCGCTTCAGAAGTCGACCTCGCTCGTCCAGTCGAAACAAGGATGCCACGACTTCTATGTGTTATTACCACCGCCGATTTGGGTCTGCAGCACACTACTGCACCAAGCCGTGTACCTATACTGCGGTCGCGGAAAACAAGACCGCCAGCGAGTGAAAGCGACTAATCTCGCTGGCAAGGCATTTTCACCGAAGCTTAGTCGCCTTTTCTATGTGACGGATACACGTAATAATTTACGTTTTTTGGTTGACACCGGCGCTGCCATTAGTGTTTTACCCGTGCGTGATAAAGCACGTCAACAACCTTTCCAGCTCCGCTTACAAGCAGCAAATGGTTCCAGTATTAATACTTACGGTACGAAGTCCCTTACCCTAAACATAGGAATGCGACGAGACTTTACCTGGAATTTTACTGTTGCTGACGTCCAGATGCCGATATTGGGTGCCAATTTCCTGGCGCACTATGATCTAGCCGTTCGAATGAACAATCATTCCCTAATAGACAACTTAACAAGACTGTGTGTTCTTGGCACTTATTCTAAACTTACCACCACTGGCATCACCGTGGCAACGTGCCACAATAAAGAGTAATTAGACTTATTGAATCAGTACCAGGACCTCCTGCGTCCTGATGGATCTATTGATTCAACTAAACATCAAACACAGCACTTTATTAAGACCACTGGTCAACCTGTTTTTCCCGTCCTCGTCGTCTAGCACCTAACAAATTAAAATTCGCAAAGAAAGCTTTCGACGACATGCTACGAGAGGGTGTTATTCGTCCGTCCGACAGTCCCTACGCTTCCCCTCTTCATTTGGTACCTAAACCATGGAAAGGAAGACTAGAATTTGTGTGGATTATAGAAGATTGAATTCCATCACCGTCCGGGATCGTTATCCAATCCCCCACCTCCACGATTTCACTTCTGGTTTACAAGGCGCAAAGATTTTTACTAAAATAGATCTTGCAAAAGCATATTATCAGGTGCCAGTAGCTGCTGCTGATGTCCCCAAAACTGCTGTTACTACACCATTTGGTTTATTTGAATTTTTAAAAATGCCTTTCGGCCTTTGCAACGCAGCACAGACCTTTCAACGTCTTATGGACGAAGTTCTGCGTGGACTCCCCTTCGTTTTCGATTACATTGACGACATTCTGATAGCTAGTGAGGACGCTGCCTCGCATAAGCAACACCTACACGAAGTTCTTCAACGTTTGTCTCATTACGGATTCCGCCTAAACCTGGACAAATGTGTTTTCGGATCAGACCATATAGAAATTTTAGGACATCATGTCGATGCAAATGGAATTGCCCCTATAACTGAAAAGATTAAAGCTATCACTGAGTTTCCCGTCCCTGTTTCCATCAAACAGTTGAGACGCTTTATAGGGATGATCAACTTCTATCGGAGATTCATTCCGAACTGTTCTAACATTCTGACTCCCCTTACCAACTTATTACAGAAGAAGAATAAGACTATTATACTTGAGAATGAAGCCTTGGACGTCTTTCGAGCAGCTAAAACCGCTCTAGGCGATTTTTCTAAGCTCAGTTTCTTAGAGGACGATCCTCAATCAGATATCTACCTGACCACTGACGCTAGCGAAACAGCAATAGGCGCGGTCATTGAACAAGTCAGTCCTTCTCAACGTAAACCCATAGCGTTCTTTTCCGCTAAACTTTCTCCTGCCCAGTCACGCTACAGTACCTTTTCTCGTGAACTGTTGGCTATTTTTCGTGCTATTAAGCATTTCAGACACCTTCTCGAAGGTAGGTCCTTCGTTATCTTTACGGACCACAAACCTTTAACGTCCATTATGTCCACCAATTCGGACAAATACACTTCGAGGGAAATCAGATATCTGGACTATATATCCCAATTTACTACTGATATTAGGTACATTAAGGGTTCGGATAACACTGTTGCCGATACCCTATCTCGTACTGAGATGTTCGTCGTGCATACTGATGCACTCAGTCAAGATTTGATCGCCGACGAACAGAAAGCGGACATAACTCTGAAGCATGTGTTATCCGACACTTCTTTGGAACTTCAGAAATGTCCAGCTCCTTTTAGTAACAAGGTCCTATACTGTGATGTTAGATCCAAATCCCCAAGACCTTATGTTCCTCCGTCTCTTCGTAGACAGGTTTTTGACCACCTACACGGACTCTCACACCCCTAGCAAAAGAGCCACAGTTAAATTAATTTCGGACCGTTTCGTTTGGCCGAATATGAACGTTCACATTCGCGAATGGGTCAATACATGTTTACAATGTCAGAAGTGTAAGGTGCATAGACACAAAAATCTCCTGTGGGCACTTTCAGCGAGCCTGATGCTCGTTTTACTAATATACACCTGGATTTAGTTGGGCCCCTACCAACCTGCCATGGTTATTCCTACCTTCTAACTATAGTGGATCGTTTTTCCCAAGGGCCTACTGCCATCCCGGTCAAAGATACCACTGCTGTGACTGTCGCAAAAAGCTATTTTACGCGATTGGTTTCGATTTTGGAACTCCTAAAGTGGTTACTACAGATAGAGGAGCACAGTTCCAGTCGTGTCTTTTCAGGGAATTCACTGAACTCCTTGGTGCAAAGCATATACGTACTACAGCGTATCACCCCTGTGCTAATGGGCTGGTGGAACGATTCCATCGCACCCTTTAAGGCTTCGCTATCAACGAAGCATGAGAATAATAATTGGGTCGATGAATTACCCCTCATCCTTCTATCGTTAAGAAATATTCTTAAGATGACTTGAAATGCTCCCCTGCAGAGCTTGTATTTGGTACTTCGTTATCTTTACCTGGCCAATATTTTTCACCAGCTGTGACCACACCACCAGTTTCTTCCTCTTTATTCAGGACTTACGCCTTAAAATGGCAAACTTATGCTATACACCACCGCGGCACTGCCCGAGTGATATCTATTTACCGCACCAGTTCAAGGACTGCGAGTTTGTATTTGTACGTAACGACTCTGTTAAGCGGCCTCTTACGCCGGCCTACACAGGCCCATACCGCGTTCTTAAACGCGCGGACAAATATTTCCAAATACAAAAGGTATTCACACCGACAACGTTTCAATAGATCGGTTGAAACCTGCTTTATATAGAAACCGTCGTCCCATACTACTTCCCAATCAACTCCGCAAGTTCAGGGGAAATTTTAAGACACCTGTTTCTCTCGACAAGCCTAAGTATACCAGCTCTGGTCGAAAAGTCACCTTTCCAAAGAAATTTGAAACATTCTACTATTATTAGTCAAATGTCTGCGACATTTGATCCAGGGGGGCTGTGGAATAATGTATTATTCCATCTACGACATTTTACGCGCGCGCGAGTTTCCTTCCTTTCTTTCACACTCGCGGGCGAGCGCGCGTTTAACACCCCCTTTCTCCCTCTTTCGGTCTAATACAGTAGTAACTGTTTTGGTCGGCAGTCAAACGACCTGCTATGCAAATTAGATTTTTGAAATCTTCCCGCGAAAAATTTGTGACGTCAACGACAAACTGTTGTTTCAAAAAAGTCAGTGGTGATCCAGACTCGGACCTAAGCAGACTCATTTTTAGCCATGTCAATATGCAAAGTTGGCAGACGAGGGATATCTTACAATGCAAATACCAGATAATTAATTCCTCGTCCCTTTTGACTCGTCATTCAAAGTCCTTCTCCGAGATGATGCAAAACATCCAAAATATTAATTCTTCGTCCCTTTTGGCTCGTCATTCAAAGTCCTTCTCCGAGACGATGCAAAACATCCAGAATATTAATTCGTCGTCCACTTTGGGTCTCGTCATAAATCTGTTTTGAACCAGTACAAAAAAAAGAAAAAAAAATATATACACAACATTTCACTCACATTAGCAAAAAACTCGCAGTGAGTAATTTTTTTTTTCCTTGTATGTATATTAACATGTACGTTGACTTATCTGGAACCTTCTTCTTCTTCAAGAACCTTCCCGCCTTTAGCCATCTTGTTTTTTATATTTGGCGCGGAACATTTTCATTGATCCCTACTACGGGATAATTTACTTGTTTTTTCCTGCATTTAATAAAAATTACTCTTGTTGGAATCCAGTCTTTTTCTGTCATTCTGTGTCGGCTATCTTAATATATTTTATTTTATGCACGTGTGGATTAACCACATTTCTTCGTAGTTCATTCACACATTTTTATCTTTTTACTTTGCTTGTAGACTCGGTAGTTTAGTGTGGTGTCTGGCACAAGGCCACTTAGTAATAAACCAGCACTGCACCCTACCGGGCCTGCAACATATATATATATATATATATATATATATATATATATATATATATCCTCTTCCTCTCCCACCAGCTATGGGTAAAATAGAAGGGAAGACTGTGTTCTATAGCCTTGGATGGCAACTGGTCTAGGAGAAGGACAACTCTGAATTCAAAACCTGCGGAGGGTCGTTTGGGAACCTTGTGGCACTCGGTGCACCAGTTCTCTGTATTCGTCCCTTCAAAAAGTGTGGATGGTCCTGCACGAAGCCTTCACCACTATAATCAAATCTCATGTGCCCGTATCGGGCTGTCGGTTTCCTGGAAACTGATCTGCTTGACCCTCATACGTCGAATCTCGACGGGAGAGTCGACTATATATATATATATATATATATATATATGTATACACACACATATACATATATATGCAGCTTGTAAAATTTAAGAGAGAATATATCTGTAAAAGGAAAATATCAACAAAGATAAAAAGAAGTATTTTCTTAGATAAGTCATATCTATAAAATAACGTATAAATAGAATATATATTAAAATAATTGTCGGATAATCCTTTTTATAATAAATATGCTTGACCCTTATACGTCGAATAACGGATGGAGTCCGCTGTATATACATACAGACAAACTGATTGAACTCACACTTTTGGGCCCTGGCACTGGATCTAACTAACCCCTCAAGGACACATGGCACAGGGGATAAAGGCGTTAGTTAGATCAAGTGACAGGACGCAAAGCGTGTCAGTTCAATACCTGGTTAAGGCGGTGGAGAACTTGGAGAGGAAATTAAGCAGGAGATTACTGATAACTGACATCCATTAGACATGGCACGTGCAACTAGAACAGTCTACCCCAGTGAGCGAAATAAAGGCTTCAGTTCGATATTCCAACCACCTGAAGAAGGCCGGAACGTACAACGGCCGAAACGTTGTAATAAATATGGCGACAAAGATGAAGACAATAGTCCGAATAATGTAAATAGTGTACATAATACCTCATCTCAGAAATATACACAGGTATTGAAGGGCCGAAACGTTGTTATAAATCTGGCAACAATGATGAGGACAATAGTCCGAATAATGTGAATAGTGGTAATCTAATGCCTTTTACAAGTTTATCAATTTGCGTGAAAAGGATGAGGTTGGATTTACTTAAATTATCACCACTATAATCAAATCATTTATGAAGGTTGCCTGGGAAATTGCAATGTGTCTGCAGCCTTGCTAAAATAGCCGAATTTCTTATGATAATACAAATTTTTTATTGTTTTTAATTCAAGGTTCATTCTCTTCGTTCACCATTTCTCACAAAAATAATGAACAAGAATTCTGGATGAATTCATCGGAAATCAGCCCATATAAATGACCGACTGAGATTATTGGCGTATTTATGACTCACAACTTATGACTATCGAAAATGCGACATCGAAATGGAAACGAACAATTACACTTACACCCAGATTCAGAAAGCTCTTACGACCATATCACGTTGAAAAACCTTTTCTCGAATGGTCACCTAAGTCAGGGGTCGGCAACTCTTTCGACCCCGCAAGCCGGATTGTGTTATAATGACGGGTCGCGGACCGGACGAAGGCCATTAATGAAAAATTAAGGAAAATTACATATGCAGACCCCTGTCAACCTAAATATTTAAAACCATAATGAAAATAAACATTGAGTAATCAGAAAAACAAAAGAAAATCTAAAATTAAAAAAACACTTAACAAAAATTACTTTTCCTCAAGGAACGTCAAAATACTTCAAAGTGAAAAAGATCAACCAAAGTGAAATGGATGAAATTATGACGTGTAGGTTTGAAACTGTTATTGAAAATTGTTCCACAAACGAACCACACACACACACATCAAACAAAAACGAAACACATATACCTATACATACGAGTACAAATAGTTGCAAACATATACACTTACGTACGTAAATATGCGGTATCATCCACACATTCATGAGGCATGTATGTATAATACACGTATGTTTAACTGTCTTTAGATTTCTGCTACCTTGCATGTCAGTCCCTCCCTGGCCTCTTTCACTTTATCGTTCTTTTCGCTTCTGTTATCTTTTAATGTAGCCAAGAGTCATAACAAATATGTATCCATTATTTGACATTAAACGTAGGCATTATTCAAATTCGGTTGGGTGGATCAGAGGAAGATGACAGCAGGCCTTTTGTCGAATTCGAAAGCCTCGTCTCTCATGTTAAAACTAGTCATTGGTAATCAGGCTCGCGGGCCGGTCAAAATGCTTTTGCGGGCCGGATCCGGCCCGCGGGCTGTAAGTTGCCGACCCTTGACCTAAGTTAAGCAATGTCGAGCCAGCTCAGTACCCAGATGGGTGACCGCTTGAGAAGACCAGTGTTGTAATGGAATTTTAAATCGAACAACGGAGTTTCAATTCCAGTCAGGTTCGTTATATTCACTTAAGCGCAAAAATCATAAGGAAATGTATGGATCCAGCTCTTCTGCTCCAGCTATGGGTTAATTATTAGGATTTTTGACAGTAAATCATTTTTTCTTTAAAGAATTTTTACATAATATACAAAATATTTTCTGGCTTTAAATAACCCGCAAAAGATTGCTAAGCAGTAAAAATCATCAATCAGATTCAGAAAAGGACAGCATAAATTTATGGGACGAATAATGAGGAATAAATGGACACTTGGATCTGGTGTAATGGTTAACAAATTGTCTTGCTTGATCAATTGTTAAGGAGCAATGAATTAGATCCTCATTGAGTGCGCCATAGTTTCCTTCATGTTCGCCATGTGTAAGCTAAACTTAGTAAATCGTTATAATGAGGACTTACAGAATTGAACGCACTCAGGGAATATCGAGGTTAATGCATCGTTGTTTAAGGGCCTGTGTAATTAGCTAGGAAAGCATTTGGTCATTTCAGTTTGGAAGATGTGTGAAATGATAGTAGATTAGGGGGTTTGTCTCCTTGCATTAAGTAAGGACTGACCGGAATGCGTTATTAATTAGAGGATCTAGAATAAGATTTACGAAGTAACTTAAGTGGAATTGCATCGATTTGTTTATATCATGATTAAACTCAAATATCATGGGCTATGTAAGTTGTTTTTGCTTAAATATAATATATATATATATATATATATATATATATATATATATATATATATATGAAGAAATATACTCTCAAGGTGTGCTATATTTATGGGATAAAGTGCTCAATATCAAAAAGAGAGCGGGTGGCCTGACGATTGCGTCTATCATGAAACAGCCTGTCGCCTCTAAGTGCAGACTTCAATGTTCACTTTTATATATATATATATATATATATATATATATATATATATAGGTATAGATCTGGATAAATCAAACGACCATATATATATATATATATATATATATATATATATATATATATATATATATATATAAATATATATAAAATCCTAATACCCGTATAATATATGGGCTGCGCCCGCATTATGTTCACCAGGTATTTTATTAAAATTTAATTTATGCAACGGTCAGTTTCTACTCAGCCCTTGAATATTGCGTTGTGCATTAAACTTATGAGTGCATGAGTCGAGCTACCGATTAGGAATATGTTTATCGATTAATATATATATATATATATATATATATATATATATATATATATAGTTTATTCAAATTTAGGTAATCCGTATGGGTAGACCTGAGGAGGATGATATCCAGAGAGCTCAATGTAAAATTCAGGAGCATATATGTTTGAATAAAAGACTTATTACATGGAATATTAACGTGGTCTGTCTTTTATTCAAAAAATATATATTTATATATATATATATATATATATATATATACATTTTTGGGATAAAAAGTGCTTATTATGTAAATATAAAAGTGAACATTGAACATTGAAGTCATATACAGGCGACAGGCTGATATAGAAATTTGGATAAATTTGGATAAATCAAACGACCATATATACACACACATATATATATATATATATATATATATATATATATATATGAGGAATATATATATATATATATATGTATATATTAGTGTGCTGTATTTATGGGATAAAGTGCTCAATATCAGAGAAAGAGCGCGTGGCCTGACGATTACGTCTAGCATGAAACAAACTGTCGCCTCCAAGTGCTGACTTCACTGTTCCCTTTTAAATAAATATATATATATATATATATATATATATATATAGATTTGATATATAAAACGACCATATATATATATATATATATATATATATATATATATATATATATATATATATATATATGTGTGTGTGTGTTTGTGTGTGTATTCACAAATCTTTATTGTATGTGCAGTTGTGTTGTACTTCGAACATGTTGATATAAAAGGAGATCTTGAACTGCATAGATAAAATATGGCTATAGATTGAATGATTAACAATGAAATATTAAGAGACTGACGATGAGAATCATAAGAAGTAGATATAAATATAAAAGTAGAAATGTAGATACCTCAATCTATGGACCCAAATGTCACGCGCCTCGGCAATTCTCCCGCTTCCTAATCAAAACGTTAACGACAACCAAACAACAAACCCGCTTCAGTTTATCGCCATCAAGACAATGTCAAAATGGCGTCCTCAACCGTATGTGATATTTATTTCATAAATGTCATTCCCTCCTTCTGACGATTCTTTGGTCCTGGAATCTGGAATAATTACACTTAACATTGCTCTTAACACGCAGGAATGGTTCCTATCGAACTTGGATAAATTAAATTGACACTTTGACTTTATCCTTATTTTATGTAAACGATTAAAAACGATTATAATTCTTTGATCTTCGCACCTGATAAACATTCAAAATGTGTATTCTTGTTATATTGAAATTAATTCTATCTTTAATTTTTAATTGATTTGTTTAAAAACGATTTTCTCGCATTTATATTTCGATTATTTGCAATATTTTCAGGTAGAAAAGTATTCGAAGAATTTCAATTTATGTTCTCATCTTGAAACTGTTAAAGAATTCAACTTTGAATCTGAATTTCGATGAGACTGCTGGGATTTTGGATGTATTTAAAATTTGATTGGTACATTCAGAGTGAAGAAAAACATAAGTTTATTTTTGACACCATTATAAAGCTCAAATACCATAAGGATACCTTGCCTTATCACTTTAAGCCAACGTTTATTAACGATTTAATGAGCTGTGTGTTTTAAGTGGTAAAACAGATTTGTTTTTGACTGCTTGACGTATATACGCCTTGAGAAATATTCCTTGTTGAGCTGCAATTTTCGCAAGTACATTGTCATAAAAATAAATCTATTCATCTATGCTGATGACGCAACTCTTCATACCTATCTATCTATTCCTGAATTAAGTTGTTCCTTCACGATGACATCTGTTCTCAAATCGGTATCTGTGTTAATGATAACTATTTACTCCTGTCTTAATGATAAATCTGATCGGTCTGATACGATCAAATTAGCAGATGATCTAAAAAATGTCCTACAATTTTTTGTTAACTGGGGCAACAAATGGCTTATTAAATTTAACTCCTTAAAAACGAATTTTTTCTAGGCGTCTGAGAGAACCTTTCTTGCCTCCCATCAGTACAGCTGGTGCCAGCCATCAGCAGAGTGAATAATTGCGCCATCTTGGGTTAACGTTTCTGTCTCTATTTCTGAGATGAGGTATTATGTACACTATTTACATTATTCGGACTATTGTCCTCATCTTTGTCGCCATATTTATTACAATGTTTCGGCCCTTCAGTATCTGTCTATATTTCTGAGATGAGGTATTATGTACACTATTTACATTATTCTGACTATTGTACTCATCATTGTCGCCATATTTATTAAAACGTTTCGGCCTTTCAGTATCTGTCTATATTTCTGAGATGAGGTATTATGTACACTATTTACCTTATTCGGACTATCGTCTTTATCGATGTCGCCATATTTATTACAACGTTTCAGTCGTTGTACGCTCAGGCCTTCTTCACGTGGTTGGAATGTCGAACTAAACCCTTTATTTCGCTCACTGGGGTAGACTGTTCTAGTTCCACGTGCCAGGTCTAAAGCATGCCAGTTGTCAGTTATCTCCTGCTTAAACTTGGAGAGGGAATTAAGCAGTAGATAACTTATAACTCACATCCATTAAAAAACATGGCACGTGGTACTAGAACAGTTTACCCCAGTGAGGGAAATAAAGGGTTTAGTTCGACATTCCAACCACCTGAAGAAGGCCGGAACGTCCGAATATTGTAAATAGTGAGTTAACTTTTTCCGCTAGTGACAAACTATATTGGATTAATTGTTGGGTCTGCTATTAGGAAACTTAGTTCACTGTGTCGTACGCAATTTTTCTCGTCAGAATCTATCTTACACAATTATAAGTTCACCATTCGACCATGCATTGAAAATTGAGGTCTTAATCGGTTTAGTGTTTTTGCTATATATTTAGAGATTCTTTATAAAATCCTAAGAAGAACCTGCAATGTTATTGATCCTGGCCTCGAATTGGTGAATTTCCCATTGCCATAATGTAGCTTCCCCCATATCTTTTCTATAAATATTATCATATTTTACGAAATTAAGTGCGTTACTAGATTGACAGCTATGTCTAATCGTTTAATATCTGAAATTGATAAATGAAACCCTATGTTTTGTGGTCATTCTTAGCTTTCCAGTCAACTTTAATCTTGAAAATTCACATGCAATTTAAATCTTTATCTTCGGTCTTGTTAATTTCTTTTTCTGTTTTGTTTTCTTTCCTGAATAATGTTTTCCTTTTTCTCATATTTTTCGCACTCAGAAACCCCTTGGACCTCAGTGGATTTATTGCCTTTGTTAGGGTGAAATAATTAAAAAAAAAACTTACATTTATTATGCTCTCTAAATTTTTAAACAGTTTTCCCCAACGAAGTATTTTTCAGTGCTCGAAAAAGACAATGGTATGCTGGTTGAGGGTAAGGTGAATGTCGTGGGTAGGGCAGGATAAGATCAATCAAGTTTCAAAATGATGTCCTGTCTTATAGTTATAATCCGGCTTTGCGTTGTCAGAGAGGAGAAAAGATTTTTCTTATTGTTGATCGCATTGATTCTATGTATAAGTAACCTTTTTATTTCCATTATCCTTAAAACTTCCTTGTTACTTACATGCTCTGTCCATGGTATTCTCAGCATTATTCTGTCGAAATTCATCTCTGCTACCTAAAGCCTCCATCTGTGAGGTGATTGTCCATGAATCATACAAGAAGACTGACATTATATATCTGTTGAGCACTCTTTTTCCTTCTGTTTTTAACATTTCCCTATTTCTTAGTACTTTGCTTAACTTTTGGAAGGCATCTTTTGGAAGGCATCTTTTGCTATTCCAATATGTCTTCAGATTTTCGGGTCACATTTAAAACACTTCTTATAGATTAATGCTTCTGTAATTGTGTGATTTTGATATCTCCAATTTGTAGCTTACATCTTGGTCTGTTCTTCTTGCTTACGTCCATATATAATGTCTTCTTACAATTGATGCTTAGTCCTTTCTTCTCTCTTTCCTTTGCTATCTGCTATAGGAAGATGGTAGAGTGGGGAACTTTCGATTTTCTTAAATTTACTGAATCTTGGCTGTTTAATTCTCCTCGGAACTGTTCTTCAATTATTTTTTTTTTTAATTTTAAGATTATTTTCTCTTTCATTTTTTACCGTTTAACCTACTCTCCTGGGAACTTAATTCTGGAATCAATTCTACTCAGAACTGTACTTAAATTATTATTTATTTTTTTAAAAACTATTTCATCTTTCATCTTTTACCTTTTAACCTACTCTCATGGGGACTTTAATATTTATTATCCAAATAATAATCCCTTTAAAAAAAATTGGACAACATATTAAACGTGTCTTCCTGTCGGTAGGAAGTGCGTAGAGTGGGAAACTTAGGAATTTCTTAATTTTACTGATTCTTGGTTAGTTAATTCTCTTAAATTATTATTTTTTATTTTAAAACTTTTACCGTTTAATCTACTCTACTGGGAATTTTAAAAGCTATTATCCAAATAATAATCCCTCGAAATCACCTACCTGTAATTTCAAGCAATTAAGCTTTTAAGCAAAGTCAGTACCCTGTTACATAATAAATTATACTCATTTTATTACATATCTTTAAGCATTTTATGCCTTAAATGTTTATCTGTCTAGCGATTCGAAATAAAAGTTTTGCGTTAATGCAGAGTTTCTAGCATTGTGTGAATAAACTAGCTTGGAATTCATTATTTTTAATTATGTTTCAAATAAAATTAATTTTAATATATATATATATATATATATATATATATATATATATATTCATGAATCATTCAGACAATAAAACAGAGAGGTTAATGAATTAAATGGCGAGAATACATCTTCGCAAACAATATCAAAAAGATACACCAACCCCGAACCTGTATATGAATGATATGATCCCTGTTTATAAATTCCAGTTGCATAAGGTCTTTTTAATTTTTTACAAGCTTCCGTCTGTTCCTACAGACATCTTCAGTTATGGAAATAGATTTGTTCTTGTTTTTTACTTCTCGGTAATAAGAGGACAACGAAAATAGAGATGTAATCCGAAAAAAATGCTATGAGAAATGTGTTATTGTTTTGGAACGTGCGGTCGCAACGCTGAGTTTGAATTTTAAATTTTAAGGTTGTGCTTTTTTGTACAAATATAGGAATAAGAGAATTTGTTTTTACTGGTAGGAACAGACGAAAGCTTGTAAATTCAAATAGTTTTTTTTTGCATTGTAACTTATCAAAAATTATTACACACAAGATAATTAGTACGCACAATAACGATAAAAACATACAAAAACGCTGAGAAAATGAATGAAATCGCTTGTGCGTCTAGACCCGTTGGAAGCAAGAATGTTTTACAAAAAGTTAAAGTTAATCCATTGCCAGAGGTTAACTAGGAAATCTGTCTTTATTGAGGCAATAAAACAATTTTATGAGTTGATTTATAGCTTCAACTGGAATTGGGCACTTCGATGTGGTGTGATGGTTAACAAGCTTGTCTCGCGAAATCAGTTACGACTGAATAGTGACTTCGATCCTCACTGGGTTCTTCCCTACTTTCGGCCTTGTGCCACATCTAAATTCCGCTTATAAAATCACAATATCTTCAACTGGAGTCTTAAAATTTTTTCAAACTAAAAGTATCAGTGCACAGTTTATGAAATGTTTGTTTGACGATCAACTACCAAATATCACATCGATTCTGATCAGTACCTAGATGAGTGATCGATTGGGGATATCAGGGACTGTAAGCTTGGATGTGCGGGTGGTGTAATGGATAATGCCTCGAATTTCTCAATCAGAGAGCCGAGTTCCAATTTCAGTTGGGTACGTTATATTAAACTTACGCGCAAATACACATGTAAAAGGTTGCAATACACCTATTCTACCCCCGCTATGGGTTAGTTAGTAATATTTTATCACTGAGACATTTATCTAAAAAAAACAATAAGAAATAAAATTGCGTACAAAACATTTACATTTCGCTATTACATGACCCACAGAGGCGCTGACATGCCATTAAACAAAAACGACAAACCAAATAACAGACTGGGTGGAAGCACCTGTTAGGGTCTTTGCTATATGCAAGAATTTAACCCTCAAACAGAGCTCAAAACATTATGATAGTATAAAAATACATTTTTATAGTGAAAATTCCAGGAATACATTTTTGAAAAAAAAAAAAAATGAAAAGGTAAGACGTTTGATTTTCGGCAAAAAAAACTCTTCAACAAAAATCTCTCAATGAAACCTGACCTACAAAGTGATTCCTTACAAAGGATCCATATTCTATTCGTGCCAACCTATTCTAAAAGTTTTGTCGGCATTAAATAAGTCATTGAATTTGATATGTCGTAAAACAAAATAAGTCAAATGAAATAGCAGAAAACATTGTAGAACAGGTGGAAAATACTACAACTGAGAAGAAACATCGCGTCAATAAACCCTGCAGAAGTTTGTGACAAAAAGTAAAATATAGCGAAAAACACATTATTGAAGATTAACCACTTCACTACGTTTTTTGTAAAAATCAACTTTCGAATACCACGTTTAGATACTGGATTCTTTTCAAATGCTTTGTTTATGTGCTATATTTTCAATAGAAATATTCAAGAACCAGGTTGTTATTAGTTGCTAGTACCATTTTATATTCCAGCCTTAGACGCTACGTACCAGTTAATTGCGTTAAAAACGACGAAAAAAAAAAAAGACAAACTACTGGCTCGATGCCAACCACAAAAACTGGTGGTCGGCATCCTAATAAAAACTAACACCCGCATGGTTGGCAGTTTTTATGCCGACGTGTTAATGTGTTAAAATTTAACGTTCCTATATATTCACCATTTCCTCTCTGTAAAAAGTGATGCTTTCATTTATATTTCTCTTCTTCCACTACAGATATGTAATTCATTCAGTATTTTAGTCTGCTGAAGGCCAACTATGTTACAAAGAGATTTTAGATTTTATTATTCAAATAGCAGACATTGTTCTGATATATACACATTTAGATACCATATTCTGCCACACAAGAAACCTGGATAAAAATAGAATATATACGAAGTTTTGATAATTTTTCAGAGATGTTTATTTATTAAGAAAAAATATAAAAATCTAATTTCATTAAATGAAGGAACCTCCGTTTTTAATGTTCTTATTGTCGGGCAGAAGCTACTTCTCGAAGCCACCCCCCACTGTCGTGGAATTCCCTTTCATATTGTTTTGATAATTTATTAAAACATTTTAGTTAGAGTATATCTCTGAGGGCAAAAAGACCTATTTAAGCCGAAATTCCAATTCAGGCCGAAAATTTAGTTTTCAAATTTCATATTCTCTGTAACTTCAAAGCCTCTTATTTCTTGGCTTTTTGGAGAAATAAAAAGGATTTCCTCAATTCAAAAAGAAACTGAATTTAAAAGAAACATATCTAAATTCACAAAGATTTGTTTTAATTTAACTCAATAAAAAATAAAAACGTTTAAAATCAGTAATATTGTTTCAGTTATTTGAATTTTAACTATTCTATTCTCATCCTGACATAAATCCAAATACTGGATGTTCAAGCATCAGATGAAGGAGAAATCTTCAATCCCTGGATCATCCTGATTCACAAAACATATATGTTTATATATTATTTACATTATTCCGATTATTGTCCTCATCTTTGTCGACAAATTTATTATTACGTTTCGGCCGTTGTACGCTACAGCGTTCTTTAGTTAGTTTGGAACTGAACCCTTTATTTCGCCAACTGGGGTAGACTGTTCTAGTTCCACGTGCCATGTCTAATGGATGTCAGTTATCAGTTATCTCCTGTTAATTCCCCTCTCCAAGTTCTCCACAACATTAACCGTCCTCAAGAACACATGGCACAGTGGATAAAGGCGTTAGATGCAGTGACAGGACACAAAAGAGTGTGAGTTCAAGTGGAGAACGTTGAACGTTGTAATAAATATGGCGACGAAAATAAGGACAATAGTCCGAATAATGTAAATATGTACATAATACCTCATCTCAGAAATATAGACAGATAATGAAAGGCCGAAACGTTGTAATAAATATGGCGACAAAGATGAGGAGAATAGTCCGAATAATGTAAATAGTGTACATGATACCTCATCTCAGAAATATAGACAGATACTGAAAGGCCGAAACGTTGAAATAAATATGGCAACAAAGATGAGGACAATAGTCCGAATAATGTAAATAGTGTACATAATAACTAATCTCAGAAATATAGACATATATGTTTATGTTGAGCAAGTGTGTCCCCGGCGATAGGGTTTTGAGTCATACAGATAAACCGACACATTTATTTATTTATATATTTTATGTCACTCTCAGCAAAACA
Organism: Acanthosepion pharaonis; assembly: GCA_903632075.3. NCBI lineage: Eukaryota > Metazoa > Mollusca > Cephalopoda > Sepiida > Sepiidae > Acanthosepion > Acanthosepion pharaonis. The sequence goes on along the minus strand of CAHIKZ030001000.1, from coordinate 172,002 downwards.
AAACACTGTAGAGTCGTATGAAATGATGATTGATGCAGGATATGGTGAAGATTAAAGAGATCGTGATGAGGACATTGGAAAAATTCAATTTTTGGGGGGTTATGGAGGGTTATGGGGGGAGTTTTCAAGAAGTGGCTGCGGTACTAAAACAGGGAATAGGATGTTTCTCCTTTGTAGGGGTTAGATTTATACTGCTTTAAAACCATTGAAAATGTCTCAAAACCTCTGCAGGTATGTATAGATACATACTACGTTTTATATGAAGGTATATATGTTTCGAAGCTTTTATTTTATTACAATTAGGCACCTGCCATACAGTATTGGAATACACAGTAATCCTTCACATAAGAGGCGTAAAATAAACTGTTATAGCATGAAGGGCGTAACATCGATAAGGCCAAGGTGTATACGGTTATTACAATTACACATTATTACAACGGCTAATTTATTTACTGTTTTTTTCTTGGTGTGATATCAACCTCAACGGGTTATTTAATGTCGAAATCTAAATACTTTGTACGTATTATGATGTTTACTTTCATTTGTAGGTGGCAGTGATATAATAATTGTTTATTGATAAACCTTTTACTAATTAACCCATAGCTAGGGGAGAAGAGGTGTATTCATAACTGCATTTGTGCGTAAGTAAATCGAACGCATCGAAAGGGGAATTGGATTAACATTTCCGAGCCGTTATCCATTACACCGTCCATATATCGAAACTTACAGCACATGGTACTCCTAAGTGGTCACCTATCTAGGTTCTGACCAGGCTCGACGTTGCTTAAAGTCGGTGATCGTACGGGAACCAATGTTTCAATGTGGCGCGGCCGTAAGCACACAACAGCTAATGGTGGACTACGCAACAAATAAATGCTGAAAACATGGGACTGTTCTTGTACTTCTGATGCCACAGGAATTTGTGAGCATCCGACTTGAAGAATGCCTCAAGTTCCAAACTGTCGACGCAGTTTCGGCTTGACGCAACATGTTGCCACTCCAGCGATAGACGTAACAGATAAGCCTGGACACTTCGAGGTCGTGTAATGGTTAACAATCTTGTCTCGTTAGAACAGTTACGACTGAGAAGTGAGTTCGATTCTTGTTGGGTTACCCATACATTCGGTCTTGTAACACATCTAAGCTACACTAAAAAATTTGGCATCACAACGTGATGTAATGGTTAACAAGCTTGTCTCGTTAGAATAATTTGAACCTTTCGGTCTTGTGTTTCATCTAAGTTACGCTTCCAAAATATTCATAACAAATTAGTTGCTTTAGTGGCAACTGCTGTTAGCAAAAGTCTTTGACACTTCGATGTTTACATGATTTGCTATACCAGAGACAACCATCTGTTGCGTCTTGATAAGCATTTCACTCAAATGACTGATTACAATGTGGAACTGTTACCTGATTCCCTAAGATGATTGCCGAGTTCTAATAAGCACCGATCTTCTTGTAAAATATCTTCTCGTGATGATGATTAATTTGGATCAACCACTGACTTCGTCTACCATGTGACATGTCAGAAATGAAACAGGACAATTTAAGTGAAGCAGAACAGTGATAGATTCTTTTATAGCGTTTTTTATTATTACTAATTATTACTATTATTACTAATTATTACTATTATTACTAATATGTTATGTATTCACTATGTGACGGGTTATTGTAAACTTGTGCAACACTTATCTAATCTTATTAAATACCTTCTTTTATATGTCGTGTCCCTTCAGGATGTCTTTTAAGGCAATTCACCCCCCCTCCCCCAAGAAGTGCCACTAGCACGCACTGGGTTACGGAGGACTGAGAACAAGAGTAAAGATGCATTTTGGGGGAAAGTATACATAGAAGGACGGGGTAGAAGTTCAGCGTGTCAGATGTTGATTGACATTACACTAGAATATTTGAAGATTATAGTCATCGGAGAAGCAAGTAAGGGGAAGGGAGTTCCACAGTTGGGAAGTGCGGGAGAAGAAGCTGTCTGAGTAAAAGAGACGGTTACATTTAACCGTTTTCACAGTGAAAGGGTGGGACCGAGGTGCCAGCCCGGTACCTCGTTTAAATTCATGCAGTCCGGGAATCAGAGAAAGTAGCTCGTCGGAACAGTTGCTCTGAAAATGTTTGTAAAAGAGACAAAAGGAGGCCACAGCACGTCTGTGGGATAGCGATTGATGCCAGATCAGTACTTATCATATTGCATATTTGTCTCTGGATTTTGTCCAGGACCTCGAGACGTACAGCAAGGACCGATGGTTGGTTTATAGATTTGAAGGATGGATTCAGACGAGAAAACACTTTAGGCGATCGTGGGTCTCCATATCTTCCTTTCCCTAGTAGCTCTTAATAAACTTTGTCTTTTTGTTATTTCTAACAAAACCTGTTCTACCGTCCATTTATTCAAGCTCATCAAGTATACTAGCGCTGCTTTCATCTATCCCTCTTTCCCTTAATCTGTCCCGTGAGTATCAGATTTTCCAAGACCTCCCTCCTCATTAAGTGCTTTTTTTTTTATAAAACCTTGTCATTGTTCGCATGTTTAGTCCATTGTCTCCCCAGCATCTTTCTGAAGAAACACATTTCTGCTGCTTCAAGTCACTTCTTTATCTCTGAGGAGATTATCCAATATTCACTGCCACACAGAAGGACAGATATCACGTAACAGTTCAATGCTATTTTGTTCGTTTTTTATCAATATTTTTCTGCCTCTTAATACTCTGCTTAGCTTTTGGAAGGCATCTTTGACTATTCCATTGTCTCCTAGGATCTCAGTGTCTCATTTTCCGTCATCTATTAGTACAGTTCGTAGATATTTAAATATTCGTACATGTTTGATTTTAGTACCCTTGATTGATAATTTGCATTTTGGGCTTCCATACTCTTTGGACACATCTGTACCAGTTTCCTTTTACGAGGGCCCGACAGAATCGATTGATAAATTATAAATGCTTCTATACTTTAATCAGCCCATATAAGTGCGTATTAAATCTTTTACGATTTCCCTTTGCCGTTAACAAAGCCTGTCTCATCACTCAGCGGGCATCTTTCGCTTTGTGACCTCTCTTTTCTTGATCAATGCCGGAGAAATCTGGCTAAAAACCTGAGGCTGTCTCATTTTAATGTAAACGTCGAATCTTTTGTCATTCTTGTATTTCACAAACCAACTCGTAATACGAATTACTCTGACTTACCGACGGCAAAACCAATCATTCGTACATTATTAGGTGTGCGTAAAAGTTATCAACATTAAGTTTTCATAGACAGGGATTGATAAAAATAAAATACGTTGGTGTTCACTTCACCATGTTCGCTGCTACTTGCATCGCTTTTAACATCAGTTAATTTGTGAATTGATATAAATATTCTGAAGAACAACAGTCCCTTTCCTTTCTCTATGATTTTTTAATTCAGAGTTTTTCTTCTATCGTTTTCCTTAGCAAGGCTAGAGAGCTGTCTGCCTTACTATTTTACACATATCTGAAGAAAGAAAATGAATCCATCAATTTACGTACAGCGTTTGTAAGGAATAAAAATGCTTGCTAGACTTCTTATTTCTAATTCGGGCTGTTAAGTGAGATCTTTACAGATTCATAGACTAAAAGGTTAAAATATTCTTAATTCAGAAAGGGTAAATATTCTGTGTTTTTATTATCCTGTAATGGTTTTAGAGAATTAAAAAGGAAATAAATAAAGATCACGAGGTCGTAAACTTGAAATTTTGATCTCGCAACTTCCATGATCTGCTTTACTGTTTTGAATACATATTCATCCAACGAGCGAAGAACAATTTAAAGTAGAGAGGTATTAAATGAGGTCGTTGTATGGACGTAATGGAAGGAAGTAAGGGCAGCTTATGAGGATATGTAGGATATATAACGCTTGACTAAAGTCCTGAAGAGGTTGTTGATTGTAGTAAAGGTGGAAGCAGTAAGAAGCTCTCTGAGTAGAACTTCCTCCGGGTTATATGGCCTGTCGTGTCTTACCTCAGTGAACATGGCCTGTCGTGTCTTACCTCAGTGAACATGGCCTGGTGGATCTTACCTTAGTGGACATGGACTGGCGGGTCTTAACTCAGGGAACATGGCCTGGTGGATCTTACCTTAGTGGACATGGACTGGCGGGTCTTACCTCAGTGAACATGGCATGGCATCTCTTACCTCAGTGAACATGGCCTGGCGTCTCTTACCTTAGTGAACATGCCTTTGCGGGTCTTACCTCAGTGAACACGGCCTGGCCGTTCTTACCTCAGTGAACATGGCTTGGTGGGTCTTACCTTAGTGGATATAGCCTGGCGGGTCTCACCTCACTGAACATGGCCTGGCGAGTCTTACCACAATGGACATGGCCTGACGAATCTTAGCTCGCAGAACTAATGTACCAGAGATCAATATTCAATCCCGGATAAAAACCGGCATTTCTTACGCATACAGTGTTAAGCATGATAAAAATTTGCATCTCATTTTATTTCTTTTAATCAATGAAAATTTGCATAATTCGATTAAACTACCTCATTACTACTATTATGTGCCATTCCCCTTCAGGACCTGGGCGATCATGACTCTTCACAACCTCCTAGCTGTCGTAGTTCTAAGCGTTATTTGTCGTTTGACTATCTCTCTCACAACTGTTCTACTATCCGTTTACATGAGACCCTTAGGTAGGTTACTCGTTAACGTCCTTCCTGTCTTTAATATGCCCGTGCGTGTCAAATTTTCCATCTTTCTTGTCACAAGGTTTCCTAGAAATTTCAACTATCTCTTAAATTTTATGTATATTGTCATTTTTGTTTCCGTTTTCCAAAAACAATCTTCGTTGCTTAAAGAATCCGTCTATTGTATTCTCAGCATCCTTCTGTAGAACTAAGTATTGATTGCCTCAATCTTTTCTTCACATATCAGGAAATTGTCTGACAATCAGTTATATTTTAAGATTGATATTACATAGCAATTCAGCACGCTGTTCATTTCTAACGATTTTTTTTTTAATTCTTAATATTTGTTTCGTTTTTGGAAGCTGACTTGTTCTATTCCGACACCCGTTCGAAATTCGTTGTCACATTTACCGTCAACTGTTAAAACTCTTCCCAGATATTTAAACTTCTGGACTTAAATCATGAAAAGCAAACAAATGGTGAAATACTTTTCTCTTAATCGTTTCAGCTACAAGTAAGACAATAATGCTACTAAGACGTTAAGATAAGTAAGGCAATAATGTTACTAAGACGCAAGATAAGTAAGGCAATAATGTTACTAAGACGCAAGATAAGTAAGGCAATAATGCTACTAAGACGTAAGATAAGTAAAGTAATAATGCTGCTAAGACGTAAAATATGTAAGGCAATAATGCTATAAGACGCAAGAGGGTTACAGGGAGGGAAAGTAAAAGAGAATAAGAGAACTGCGAATGGGGAAGATTGGGGAAATTATATAAACAGGGACAGGGTGCAAGAAATCAGAAAATAGAGATTGATGTTGCATTTACATTTTTGAAGATTGTAGTTATCAAGGAGGCAAGAAATCAGAAGGGACAAAGTGGGAGGCGTGAGAATAAAATTGTTAGAGTAGAAGTGGCGGTTGTATCTAGTTCAATAATGAAAAAGATGAAACATAGTTGCTGATCTAATAGCACTCTTAAATGTAGTCAGGGCAGCAGGGGAAAATATTAGGAGAGTGGCCATGAAAAAATTTGAAGAAAAAGACTTTTTTTATATAAATTATCAGGTTCACCTTATGTATAGTGTTTTAAGGACATATCGACACCAAAATAAATACAATACTCTAAAACGAGATTGTTAGCAAAACATTGTCGGATGTTTTAATCATGTTGTATCCTTAATGAAGATGAAAGAAAAAGAGGTTTATTGTAAAAGAGAATACCCTACTGAAAAGCTAGTAATTCCTAAAACAAGCCCCCAAGTATATCCTGTGCTCACTATATAGAGCTACTGATATACTCAGTCCATATAGGCGATAAGGAGTGTGGGACATTCCATTACAGCAGTATATTTACTACACTGAGGGAAAATCTAGAGAATTAATGTGAAAATGTTAGTGACCTGGGTTACTTAAAGTTTAAAATGAAATTTTAAAAATTAAAAATATTTGTGGTTGGAACTTAAATTGTTTTTGTTCCTTCTCTGTCCTCTTTGCCATAATTGTTCCTGTATTGACTGCTAAGTTTATATATAAATTGTATATGTTGTATCCTTAAAGCGGTTACAAACAGACAAAAGGTGGTACTCAAGTGAAAGGAACAGCAACATGCACGTAGATGAAAGAAGAGAGGTTTATTGTAAAAGAGAATACACTACTGAAAGACAGGGAATCGGATGGCAGGCTAGTAATTCCCGAAGCAAGGCGCAGGTATATTATGTGATCACTATATATAGCTACTGATATAGTCAGTCCACATAGGCGATAGGGAGTGAGGTACATTCAATTAAACAAACCACATTACCAATGTTTTAATTCTGACAAACCATCCATTTTTTTTGGTACATTGACTGCAATATGATGTCCATGAACTGAAACTATATACTTTTAGAATCATTTCACGATGCCTTAAGTCATATGTTCAAAGTGTATTGCCGTATGTTCGCCCGATTCAGGCAATGCGTATGGATGTTGGACAAAGTGCCATGTGGACAGGATTGGGAATGGGCGTTATGGGAGTTGTCTAGCTACAAGATTGAAGTCAGCCGGCCTTTAAGGCCATTAGCGAATAGGTGCACATCTTTATGAAAGTCATCTTTTCTTCATTTCTCTCTACCTCTATGATTCTGCTAATAACTCTTTGCGACTCACCAATCCTCATGTTTTATCAGTTCTTCCCATCGAGTCAATCTCTGCGTCCAAATACGAATGATATTCGAAAAGTAAGATTCAAAGATTTACTAATCCAAATTATCTATGACTATCCAAATAAAACATGGGGAATATGTCATTATCAGAATATGCTACTTTTCTCTGAAGTAACCATCTTCATTTGATGATATTCTGTGTAAAAGTATAAATACTCCCCTTGTATTTGAGTAAGCTCTCCGTTTATTTATTAAACAATATTTATATTCGTCTACTGGTCGGAATATTCGAGAAATCAGGTATTTGAGTAGACGTACTGTTCAATAAGTAAATGGAGAGTCTGCTTAAAAACGATTATCCAGATGTTTATTTAACAAATATCTCTCGGATTAATAAATAAAATCCTTTCATTAGAAATATATATGTTAAAAAAGATGAAATAAGAAACATTTTCAATTTAACATATTTCGATTTTATTTAAGCTTCATGAAATGATGGCATCGTCTATCAATGACATTTTGATATTCTACTGCAAAAGATATTAAAATTAGTTTTTCCCGATGGCCCTTGTGAATGTTTCTTTTTTATTAAGAGTTCACAAATAAATAGCTTTTTAGTAAAGAATGCTTTAGAAGATCATCGTAATTGAGGACTGAACTGAGAACACAAGCAAAATGCGGGTTAATTTGTTACAAATGACTCGAAACCATGTATACTTGAAAAATAATTACTTCGTAGATCTTACCGTTACGAGGTAGATATCCCAGAAGTATACTATGCTTTGTTTAGTACAATGTTGGAGAAAATCTCAGTGATGATAGAATATCACTAACAGCAACTTGTATGGGTTTCCTGACAGATTTCATTAATTTCCTAACCAATGCAGATAGTAGTCAAAATTAGTTCGACTGATGAGATCATTACTATTTTTACTATCTCTTCTGAGGCTACTATTTTTACTATCTCTTCTGAGGCAATTATAGATACTTATGTCATCGGCATCGACTCCATCATTGAGGTTGATGCAGATGACATAAGTATCACATTGTGATAAGAACATGGCAATTTTTATGGAAGGAACTCTATGTCATCATGTATCTCTTGCATAGAGTTTCTGCTTAAGTGGCGTCATACAACTTTTATCATTTTCAATTTGGGTTTGGGGAATTTCGCTGCTGGAGTTGGCTTAAGAAATGTTTGCTTTTTATATTTCAAATAGATTTAACTTATTAGTAACTATGAGATTAATCTGTTTATGTTTCTGAGATGAGGTATTATGTACACTATTTACATTATGCGGACTATTGTCCTGATTTTGCCATATTTATTACAACGTTTCGGCCCTTAAGTATCTGTATATATTTCTGAGATGAGGTATTATGTACACTATTTAAATCATTCGCACTATTGTTCTCATCTTTGTCGCCATATTTATTACAATGTTTACACCTTTAAGTATCTCTTTATATTTCTGAGATGATGTATCATGTACACTATTTACATTATTCCGACTATTGTCCTCATATTTTTCGCCATATTTATTTCAAAGTTTCGGCTACTAAACGGCTCTGGAAAGAATTATAGAATTCATATGAACACTGTGATCTAGACTGCGGCCGCTGTAGTTGTTAAGGGTAGCCAAGTTAATTTATATTCATTGAAAATATAGATGTTGATAGAAAAAAATGTGATAGATATAAAATACGTACTTCTTATTCATTGAAACAAACGCTCGTTCAAGGCATCAGCTATAATCAGCCATCTTGTCTCATTTGAACCGGGCTCGATTATTCGATTCTCTCTCAGATCGATATTTCCCACTTTCCTTATCGTGGATGAGACACAAATCCTTTGGGAACATATTGAAATGAAAATGCAAATCATCAGGCATCGTGTCCGTCTATATTTCTGAGATGAGGTATTATGTACACTATTGACATTATTGTCCCCCTCTTTTTAATTACAACGTTTCGGCCGTTGTATGCTCCGGACTTCTTCAGGTGGTTGGAATGTCGAACTGAGCACTTTATTTCTCTCAATGGGTTAGACTGTTCTAGTTCCACGTACCATGTTTAATAGATGTCACTTATCAGTTATCTCCTGTTAATTCCCTTCTCCAAGATCTCCACTGCCTTAACCGGGTATTGAACTCACACTTTTTGGGTCCTGTCAATGGATCTAACCAACGCCTTTATCAACTGTACCATGTGGACTTGAGCTCTGGCAAAAAAAAAAAAAAAAAATGCAATGATAACAGCAAAAATTGCAAAATGAGCACTGGTAAAAATGGTTGCTGATGACATTAGGTTTATAATACCAAAGAAATTCAAACACAAGTGTCCTCGTGTGAGCGTATTGAAGTGTTCAGTTCGACATTCCAACCATCTGAAGAAGGCCGGAGCGTACAACGGCCGAAAGATTGCAATGAATATGGCGACAAAGATAAGAACAATAGTTCGAATAATATAAATAGTGTATATAATACCTCATCTCAAAAATATAGACAGATACTGAAAGGCCGAAACGTTGTAATATATATGGCGACAAAGATGAGGACAATAGTCCGAATAATGTAAATAGTGTACATAATACCTCATCTCAGAAATATAGATAGATACTGAAAGGCCGAAACGTTGTAATAAATATGGCGACAAAGATGAGGACAATAGTCTGAATAATATAAATATTAAAAGATTTATTTCTTTTATTTCCTTCGGACTTGCTATAATTTAATTTGCTTTATCATTAAATATGTAAAAGGAGTGAGTGGTATATTTTAGACTAGAAAATTAATGAAAAATAAAAAAAAGTTATGTAAAGTTATGTCATAATTAAATTAAAAAAAAATTACTCCAAAACTTTTAGTCTATCTAAACGAGGTTTACAAACGTTAACCCTTGCCCTACTACTAAACAAAGCGTTTATATAAGCCAATATATAATTTTCTATTTTTCGACTCATAAAGGTATATTTATAGCAAAATAAGTTAACAGATGATATTAAAGAAGAAAACAGTAAAAATGTTACATTCATGGACTTTTTCATTGTATTTTTTTACATTGAATATTTTCACGGCTTATCAACATTTTAGACGTTATTTAAAGCCAGTTTTCTTTTTAATTGTAAAACTTTTCAAGAGAAATTCCTACTGCTGAGACCACACCTGGAGGTGGAGGTGGATTCATACCTTTCTGAAGGGTACTTGCGCATTAGTGAGTACTAGCAGCATGACCCGGCGTTGCCCGGGCTTGATTCAAAAATCGTACGACTCATACAGCAATCGCTATCACTTGACTTCAAATATTTTTGCCCTTCCTTGCCTTTAAACGAGTGCCCTTTTCTGTGCTGATGTTGCTCCACTGCCAATTTTTTCTAGGGCTCTATACTAAACATTAAATCTGTTACGAAAAAAGAACTAAACAAAATGAACACAAAACGATCAGCTTTAAAAAAGGACTCGTAACTGGAAAAACCGAATGAAAAAAAGAATGTCAACAACAACTACTTTTTCACACCCAACCCAGTTCTGCGGAATCAGAATCAACGTTAAGTTTAAGCAGGCGAATGAGCCAATTGGAGTAAAGTGCCATGCAGATTAAATTTTTCTCAATTGTGACGGATGCTAGTTAACATTCGTGTCAGTCAGCTATTGGCTCTCACTCTGGCCAGTACAAAATGGCCGCAAACTACATGAAAACTGCTGTAGAAGCATGAAAAAATCGATTTTTTCCACTATCGATGGGAGTTGGGAAATGCAACGTCGGTCTTGGCTTTTCCGCTAACTTGGAGCATGTGCATATAAATTTTGGTGAAAATCCGTCGAAAATTGCGGCCGTGCATTCGTTACACACACACACACACATCCTGCCTTTTATAGATAGAGATAAATAAAACTGTCCGGTATTGGAACTCGGATATCCGCTGTTCAATCCCCAGCCGTTACCCATTACACCCTGGTATACCGAAATGGTTAACCATCTCGGTACTGACCAGGCTCGACGTTGCTTAACTTCAGCGATTAGTACGAGAACCGGTGTTTCACTTTGACGTTGCCGTAAGCCGGAACTTTTGCAGTCAACCTAAGTTTCGTACTGAAGTCTTTTATTTCATGAACAGGAATAAGTTTTTTCCTCGTTCCACCGTCTGTTTCTAGGGATATCGACTCTTTTTGAGTCGTGTTTCAACTAAATTTCAACTGAGTCTGTACTATCGGGTGCAGGGATTGAACTCCACATTACTATACCCTCAAATTAATAAAACAACGATTTAAAACACTTGGCTAGTGAAGAAGACCGCTGAGCAGTACAGTCGAAACACTGTGATAACAAGAAACATTAGGACGTTCTCCCGAATGGAAATTATGTGCAGTAATTAAATAATGAAACATAAAATCGACATAATAACGAAAGTAATCTTATGATTGTCTGAAAAAATAATTTTATTTCAAGAATTCATTGGCCTGTTTCTATCTCCTCTTTTCGTTTAAAGATAGACTGGTAGACTACAGAAAATATTCCGTTCGTAGGCATTTACGAAAGAGTACTTAAAATCCACAGGCCTAATTTTTTTTGTTTGTCCAAAGGCTTAGCATTTTTTGAGGATGGGGGTGTTTAAAACTATTCTTGGTAAAATCTGTAAAAATAAAAAAAAATAAATAAATAAAAAAATAAAATAAAATAAAAATTATTCAGAAGCTTATTTTTAAATAAATTCTTTTTTTGGGATACTCATTTATTTACTTAATTTTATAGTCACTATCTCAATTTTCAAAGTAAGAGAAATCGCTAATTTTATTATTTTAAATATAGTAAAATCGCTCATATCCGGAATCCCTCATATCCGGAGTACCTCATATCCGGAATCCCTCATATCCGGAGTACCTCATATCCGGAATCCCTCATATCCGGAATCCCTCATATCCGGAGTACCTCATATCCGGAATCCCGTATATCCGAACATGATTTTGATGCGTATATTTGAAGTATTTGGGTGATATGTAACTGATTTTAAATTTATGGTTTTCAGGAAATTACTTTGGATAATTGCTCATGCTTATTTCAATTATATTTAATTATTTCAATTTATATTTAATTGCTTTGCTTGCATTCCTGCAAAAGATGATGGTAATAAGAAGAAAGGAAGACAATGAGACACATCTGCAGCACGATAGCTACGAAATGCATGATTGTGATGAAACCTGATTGAAATTAAGAAAAAGGTATTCAAAAAAAGCTATTGAAAAGGTTGTCAGTTTTATGGAAAGAAAGCCAGCATCCAGCAATGAGAGATTGCAATAACGCACGCAGAGTTAAAAAGTATCTTTCGTTTAAAAAATTTCAAAGCCAAACAAAATGCGGAAAAAGTTAAGAATGACATTAGAAGAGAAAGTATCATCATGCAACAGCGATGAAAAAATCCTCGTTACATTATTTGTTTTGCATGCGTGGCATACTTAATTTAATGAATTTTCATTAGCATTACATAATTTATTTCATTTTTCTTAAAATCAGTTCCGTTATATTTCAATCACCATTAGCTTTGTTTGTTTACTATAAAACATTAAAAATAAATGTTAAACCTGATTTCAGTTCTTTTATCTTAATCTAAATATAAACCCTTATATCCGGACTTTGTAACCAATTCCTCATATCCGGAAGGCCTTCTTAGTCCGGTTGTTAGTGATTCTACTATATATAATTCTGCTCAAAACTTTCCATTAGAATTTTTGGTTTTCATTTATTATGATAATCAGTTTTTCCGTAATCAGTTCTACTCGTTTTAATTCCATGAAATTCGCTTGGAGTATATTGGTTGTGTTTGCTTAAATTTCATTCAAAAGTGAAACGGAGTTTTTCAATTATTCTAGAATTTATATCATTTTTTGAAAGGATTTTTGTATCAGTCATTATTTCTGGGATGAGGTATTATGTACACTATTTACATTATTCCGACTATTGTCCTTATCTTTGTCGCCATATTTATTACAACGTTTCGGCCCTTCACTATCTGTCTATATTTCTGAGATGAGGTATTATGTACACTATTTACATTATTCCGACTATTGTCCTCATCTTTGTCGCCATATTTATTACAACGTTTCGGCCCTTCAGTATCTGTCTATATTTCTGAGATGAGGTATTATGTACACTATTTACATTATTCCGACTATTGTCCTTATCTTTGTCGCCATATTTATTACAACGTTTCGGCCCTTCAGTATCTGTCTATATTTCTGAGATGAGGTATTATGTACACTATTTACATTATTCCGACTATTGTCCTTATCTTTGTCGCCATATTTATTACAACGTTTCGGCCCTTCAGTATCTGTCTATATTTCTGAGATGAGGTATTATGTACACTATTTACATTATTCCGACTATTGTCCTCATCTTTGTCGCCATATTTATGACAACGTTTCGGCCCTTCAGTATCTGTCTATATTTCTGAGATGAGGTATTATGTACACTATTTACATTATTCCGACTATTGTCCTCATCTTTGTCGCCATATTTATTACAACGTTTCGGCCCTTCAGTATCTGTCTATATTTCTGAGATGAGGTATTATGTACACTATTTACATTATTCCGACTATTGTCCTTATCTTTGTCGCCATATTTATTACAACGTTTCGGCCCTTCAGTATCTGTCTATATTTTTCTGAGATGAGGTATTATGTACACTATTTACATTATTCCGACTATTGTCCTTATCTTTGTCGCCATATTTATTACAACGTTTCGGCCCTTCACTATCTGTCTATATTTCTGAGATGAGGTATTATGTACACTATTTACATTATTCCGACTATTGTCCTCATCTTTGTCGCCATATTTATTACAACGTTTCGGCCCTTCAGTATCTGTCTATATTTCTGAGATGAGGTATTATGTACACTATTTACATTATTCCGACTATTGTCCTCATCTTTGTCGCCATATTTATTACAACGTTTCAGCCCTTCAGTATCTGTCTATATTTCTGAGATGAGGTATTATGTACACTATTTACATTATTCCGACTACTGTGCTCATCATTCTCGCCATATTTATTACAACGTTTCGGCCCTCCAGTATCTGTCTATATTTCTGAGATGTGGTATTATGTAGACTATTTACATTATTCCGACTACTGTGATCATCATTCTCGCCATATTTATTACAACGTTTCGGCCCTTCACTATCTGTCTATATTTCTGAGATGAGGTATTATGTACATTATTTACATTATTCGGACTATTGTCCTCATCTTTGTTTCCATATTTATTACAACGTTTCAGCCTTTCAGTATCTGTCTATATTTCTGAGATGAGGTATTGTGTACACTTTTTACATTATTCGGACGATTGTCCTCATCTTTGCCGCCATATTTATTACAACGTTTCGGCCTGTTGTATATTTCTGTTGTCTAAACGTCATTTTTAGTGGGTACACGTGTTTGAGTCATTACCCCCGTTTTTTTAAATTTTATTAATTAGTGAATTTAATAAAACCGACTACTCAATCTATGCTGCTTGTTATCAATTTTATTGTTTACGTGACATCAGAGATATAAAAAATTAAATTATTATTGCATTATTCCAAAATTCTAACATATCAGCGGATAGCTATTGATGTCAACAGCTGAGCACAAATAATTACTAATTCAGAAAATTAATAATTAATGTATAATATTATCTATAACTACATGTGCAAAAATGTTTTTGATAAAAGTTAAAAAATACCCCCTTCTCCAAATTAACCGAAAAAAACGACTAATTCCGTTATTATTTACATTCTTTCATATTTTTCCAATAAAACATGACCTAGTGCACATATCTGTTTTTCGTATGTCCATTCCACAAAGTCGTTCGTTGCAGATTGATCACAGATTCTCGATCCGATTAAAATCAAGAGCGTTTCCAGTCCAGTCTACAACTTTGATTTGTTCACTTGTAAGGGTGTGATCGTGCAGCGTTACAACTTTGGTAATCTTCCTTGGATTAACGTCCATCGCAGATAATTGTCGTAGGACAACTAATCGACAGTCGAGACAATAGTATATGGGCGTGATATAAATCTGATGCAATCACGGATGACGCAATATTTTTCAAAGTCAAACAAATTTCATCATGCACTCCAAAAATCGATTCATATTACTGCACACTACTTTAAATGACTTAATCTGAAGAATAAATAGAATTCGATTGCACAGTGTCACTCCAGTGGGTCTAAAGCTGACTGTATGCTGAAAGAAAGGAAACTAAGGCGGTTGTTTTAATTAATTTATGCAAGGGTGTAGCCATAAATACATAATAAATGCGTATATTGTCGAAAATTTCTTTTTCCACAATATAATTATTTGTGCTATGTTATAATACTTATTACCTGAACAATTATAATACCGAATGAAGTTTTTTTTAAACATTAAAGTATATTTAATCACATCTCCCTAATAGCTGTAAATTAAATTTAAATTTGAACAAGAGAATGACTCCTATCTAAAATATAGACGGAGAAAGACAGAAGATGGAGTTCATATCAGCAAGATCAAAATGAGACAAAATGGACATCAAGATTAGCAAGCAATCACCAATCAGTGGGTAGTGCCTTACAATACATATTTGTTGTGACAATTCAGTTGTCATATCAATCAATGTTGAAATCTATTCATCAATTCACTCAATCAAGTATTGCATCAAATACACATCAAGCTATTTTTGTACAAACCCCCACTGATAATTTTTTTTCCTTTGATTTCAATTAAATTTGAACAAGGGAATGACTCCTATCCACAATATAGAAGGAGAAAGCCAGAAGATGGAGGTCATATCAGCAGGATCATTGAGTAATATTAAATGCCTCATATTTCAATACAAATTATAACAATGATTTAAATTCAGTCATCAATTTTTACAAAAAATTGTCCCATAACGCAAGGTGTGGGTAATTTGGCTAATGCACACACACACACACACACACACACACACACACACACACACACACACACACACATATATATATATATATATATATATATATATATATATATATGTAGATATAAATATCCTTTTTTTCTTGTTTTTAAATTTCACTAAATTGTCTACTCACCAGTTATTTACTAACGCCTGATGAGATGTGTATATACGCATCGAAACGTGATTACATTTGTATATTTAATCACATTTCCCTAATATCTGTCTTGATCTAATAAAAATAAAATAAAACGGATGTAATAACTGAAACACGTGTACACATAAGGAATAAAGCTTATAGTACCCAGAAATAATTAAGCATCTTAAAACCTATTTCTTATCATATGATACTCCAACATTCCTAGAATCATTTTAAATTCTTCAATGAATTATAATCGTTATTCTGTATGAGTTATTTAGACTAGCATCCTTATCTTTGTTGTTTTATCTTTGTTTTTCGGTGGTTATAAGCTTCGTTCTTCTGACTGATATCATATCTTTTATGAATGCTACTTAGGTACTTAGAATGGTACTTAGGTACGCATCAATTCGCGAATGACAAGATGATCAAGTATCAAATAGAAATTGATTGCCCATTTAAAATACTACATTTATAAGAAAATACATTCAGTTTAATCATACTTATTATAAAAGCCAGGTTGTGTCTGTGTGTGTGTGTCTGTTCGTTTATATATTGGATCGGATTTCCTATATTTTTCAACCGACTTCAACAAAACTTCACAGAACTTTTTAAAATTACATTGCGGTGGTTTTGACAGCGCCAAAAATTGGAAAAACACAATCGTTTTTGCACAAAATCAATTTGAAAACACGATTAAGAGGCATTGCTGTCGCGAGAATGAAAGGGGGGGTCAACTCCTATCTTATTGTAAAACCCAGGTTGTGTGTGTGTTCGTTTATATATGGGATCGGATTTCCTACATTTTTCAACCGATTTCAACAAAACTTCACTTTTTTTTGGCAGGTAGTGTTTCTTATTGTCTTGCACACTTTTTTCTTTATTTTTACATTCAGAATGCTTTAAAAATTCCATTTACAAGACAATTGTTTATAATAAAATTCTATTCAATCGGTAGACTCATAACGATTAAAAACAATATTTTTGTTTGAGTTTGGGTTTGACCAATTCGTAAAAAAAAAAAAAAAATAATAATTAAGACATGCGTGTCCGTCAACCTTAAACAATAATCTTTGTCAATTTTATTTTTCAGTCTTTATGATGGTCAATACTTGATCTATCTCTTACTGTTACATCCCCGGGCAACGCCGGGCTCTACTGCTAGTAGGTCATAAAAATAACTTGAAAGAATCGCTCATTTCAGGTAAGCCCATTAAGGTGTAGAATATTGGAGGTTAGCATCAGCAATGCTGATGGCAGATAAGAAATACGAATGCAGTTATATAGATAGACATGAAGTAATTGAAATAGGTACGAATAGATTGTTATGAACAAATAAAAACAAATCGAAATAATTATCGATAACATAGGAAACCTTTCTCATTGCAGGTGAGAGAAAGAAAAGCTGATTATTTTTTTAATGTTTTTTTTAATTTGTCCTCATGTAAAAAAAAAGAGACAGCTTAAAGGACATGACAATTTTGACGACTTTTTCTTTATCTCAAATTTTATGATTTTATTCCTGAGCCCAGGGCAGGAGTTGTCCAGAATGTGAGAGAGGAATGTATTATTCCCATGTGTTATTTCAAACTCAGCCGAATTGTGTATCTATGTGTTTGTACGCGAGACTGTGTATAAATTAAGTTGCAAATGTACTTTCAACACAGACATACACACGGATTACATATACACACATTCCAAGATCAAGCACATGCTCTGGGAAGAGACAGAGAATAAGTTATTTTTTTTTATATAGATTCCAATTTTCAAAATAAGAAGACAGTTTTGTGGTGAAAAAACAAAACACATTCCCCCGATTCTACTGGAAAATTCCACCATCAGAACGAAAGATATTTTGGACGCATGATTTAAGTAACGGTGATGAGCTAGGAGAGAGAAATTGGTGAGCTGGATTCGAACGCCGACCAAATTTGAGACATTCATTTTCACATATATACTCACGGGTAGATGTACCTATTCTGTTTCTCCTCCCACCCGGCTATAGCCAAATAGCTTGATAGCCTGGACAGTTTAACGAAGATAAACAGTCTGGGGCACATGATGGCGTCGAAGAATGTTGAACTAGTTTACGTATATGTTCCTTGCCAGATTGTACGTGTATGTACCTTAGCTTGTAGCGCAGATGGAAGAATCCTTGTTTTATATATGGCTGCGTTATTATAGCAATAATGTTCCAGACAAAATATATAGGAATCTCTTTCGTATAGGTATTCTTTCTTTCTTTCTTTCTTTCTTTCTTTCTCTCTCTCTCTCTCTCTCTCTCTCTCTCTCTCTCTATATATATATATATATATATATATATATATATATATATATATATATATATATATATATATAAAACATCAAACATTAGGCACCATATGATTTATATACAAAGAAATAATCACGCATAGAATCAATATTATTAATGCTATTATTGACGACATTCATCGATGGATGACGCCAATAATAGCATTAATATTGCTGATTGATTCTATGCGTGATTATTTCTTTGTATATATATATATATATATATATATAAGTGGACACTAAGTGGCGGCTGTCTTTTGCATGCTTGAACTCAAACATGTCCTGAAGATTGCGGTACACACGCTCTTTTTCTTATATTGACCATTTTACCTATACATATAGCATACCGTAAAAGTATATTTTTATCATATATATATATATATATATATATATATATATATATCTTACAATTTGTTTTGTCATATTTTCCATTGCGTTGGTCAGCCGAGTTTTAGCACCAATCAATTTCTTTATCTCTCTCTCTCTCTATCTCTCTCTCTCTGTATATATATATATATATATATATATATATATATATATATATATATGAATAAATATACTCTTAAGGTGTGCAATATTTATGGGATAAAGTATCCAATATCAGAGATAGAGCGTGTGTAAATATAAAAGTGAACATTGAAGTCAATATTTATGAATAAAAATGACAATAGTAAAACTGGTAATTGCTGACGCGTTTCGACCAATGTGGACTTTATCAAAGCAAAATACGAAAATGAAATTAATTGAATAAAGTAACTAATAAAAACAAAAATAGAATGTACCTAGGAACTGGAATGTAGAGAAACGCTATTTTCATATTTTTAACTGGTTAAATCAGAGAAATTTTCATATTGAAGTCAATATATATATATATATATATATATATATATATATATATATATATATATATATATATATATATATATCATAGGGAATGGATTAAATTCGACAAATATTTAATATATGCGTTCTCCGGCTGAAATCGATTTCTGCATGAAAACGCATATTTTCTAAGAAATTTCTCTAATACGCAAGCCGGTAAATGTAATTTATACTGTTTAATTAAAGAGTAGAGCATTTACTTAAATGCTCTGTATCCACAGAAAATATATTAAATATTTGTAGGATTTATTCCAGTTTCTTTGAAATGTTGTTATTGTTGACGTTAAGAAACGAAAATCAGATATGATAGATCGAGAGAGAGATTGGTGAAAGTGTGTGATTAAAAGCATTAATTCGGGCTTTGCTTAACAGGAAGTTCTTTGTGGCTGAACGGCTATAGCGCATCAGACGTAATGGGACATCCTCGTGGAATCCCTGCCGGAGAGCGCATACTTTCTACAATATTTCTCGAACATTCAGGACGGTTAATGTAATTAATAGTGTTTAATTAAAGAACGGAACATTTGCTTAACTACTTGTATCCATGAAAATAACCTAAACATAAAATACATTAAATACATGATGGAATATAGAAAGGGTTCTCTCAGATGATTAAAAGAGAGCAGTTTCATTTTAGAGAGGTTGAAATTAACAAGCCATTCTTTGCCCCAGTTAATAACAGAAAATAGGTCATTTTTAAGATCACCTGTCAATTCGACCGTGTCAAACTAATCAGACATACTATTAAATTAGGAATAAATAGTTGAATATTTATTGATACCCAGATGCCATCATGAAGTTTGTTGATTAAAAATAGGGGCAACGTAAACCGAAGCATAGAGCCCTGGGGGTCACATGAATAAGTAAAGAAATATCTAGAAGAATGTCCGTCCAAGACAATATTGCGATTTGATAATATTTTTTAAAAATATCTTAATCTTTCAACTGGTGAAGAATACCAAAATGAGATATCCAAATCAATAGCCGGAGCTTCAACGTTATCTAAAGTTTGATAGATTCTTTCATAAATAATCGTTAATATATGAGTAGTTGACCTACAGGAGCGAAAGCCATATTGCTTATCAGAATAAGACTCTGCGAGGTGAAATGCTTATGCAATTCAGAGTTGATTAGTATTTTGACAAAATAGTAGAATAAAATGGTTCAGATGAGTTCTTGAAGAATGGAACTACAGAAGCAAATTTCCAACACGCATGAAGCCAGAAGTTTAGAGAGTAGATGAGCCAGTTCAGGCGCACTTTTCTTTCAGGGGATCCGCTTTAAAGATGATAACAGAAGCCATAGGCGTAGTTATATGCTTATTATTAAATACGGACTCACTTCTAAGTGGAAAGTCAGGCAAAGTACTCAAACTATATATAAAGTAAAATTGGGAAAATGAACGTAACGATTTGGCCGGCGTTTGAATTCATTAAGTCCATTTCCACATGAAATTTATTAACGAGTAATTAGCAATTAACGCAGGCATCTCCCAAATCTCGTATCTCGGTCCGACCCAACTTTACATAACTAATCTAAGAGTATACTCTGACCTAGATTTAAAAGTTCAGTGGTGATTTCACTTACAGCGTCAAAAGCCTAACTAGTGACGTTGCCTCATAACCAAAGACACCCTGAATTTGATGGATTTTTTAATGATTTACTTAATTTGTTATATATATATATATATATATATATATATATATATATATATATTATTATGATCATTATCTTTTTTTTCCAATTGTCATTTAATACCAATCTGTCTTGTCCACAGAATTCATCTGGGAATTTAACTATATTGTCGACAAGGAAAAAAAATAATCCCTTACTATAAAGGTAATTTACATTAACCAGAAAAAAAAAGGCCGAGACATAAGCGTCTATCTTTTTAAATTTGGATTTTAATGTAACTATAACAACAAACACATTTCGATTTCATTTTTGCCTTGAAAAAGTCGGAAGACGAAACGCGTCGGTAAAATGTAAGATTTTTTCCAATTGTCATTTGATACCATATATATATATATATATATATATATATATATATATCGGTGGGCTAGCGATTGCATTTAGTATGAAACAGCCTGTCATCTCTGACTGTTGATTTTAATGTTCACTTTTATATTTACATACGGTCTATCTCTGATATTGGGCACTTTATCCCATAAATATAGTATGCCTTAAAACTCTCTCTCTCTCTCTTTCTCTCTCTCTCTATATATATAGCTGCTTGGATTGAGGAATCTGAGAGCCGAGGTCGAATTCCAGTCGAATCTATTACATTCACTTACGTGCTAATACCCTTGGGAAAGATGTGAATCCTCTTCTTCTCCCTCCAAATATGGGTAAATAGCAGGACAGACTGGGTTATATAGCCTTGGATGGCAACTGGTCTAGGAGAAGGACAACTCTGAATTCAAAACCTGCAGAGGGTCGTTTGGGGACCTTGTTGCACTTAGTGCACCAGGTCTTTGTATTCGGCCCTTCAAAAAGTGTGGATGGTCTGGCACGAAACCTTCACCACTATAATCAAATCTCATGTGCTGTTGTCGGTCTGTTGGTTTCCTAGAAAGAGATCTGCTTGACCCTCATACGTTGAATTAGACGGGAGAGTCGAGTATATATATATATATATATATATATATATAGTTTTAAGGTATGCCATAGATTTTTATTGCTGGTAATATTTTGTTTCTAAATATCTATTGATGGTAATTTTTACAAAAATATATTAAATATTATAATATTTATATTAATCTATGCGCCCAAATTTTAATCTGTTTTCGAATGACTGTAAATTACTAACTTCCCGGATTCAAGTGACATTGACTGAAAATTAACAATGACACATTTTTATTTTGATTTGATACCAAACGTGACTTCAAATGAAAGATTCATGCGCACGTTTAATGTTATCCGCCGGGTACTAATTTTCCGACATTTTCTGTT
Organism: Acanthosepion pharaonis; assembly: GCA_903632075.3. Lineage (NCBI taxonomy): Eukaryota > Metazoa > Mollusca > Cephalopoda > Sepiida > Sepiidae > Acanthosepion > Acanthosepion pharaonis. Next base: position 149,964 of record CAHIKZ030001000.1, on the reverse strand, counting down.
ATGATTCATGATTTCAATGGCTTCAACGTTCTTTTCAATTCCTTGCTTCGTATTCAACTAAGAGTGTGCATCATTTAACCTATAGGGTCCTTAGGGAATCTGATGCCATGCAGTAGCATGTCTTATGTGAGATAGCTTGACAGAACCTTCAAGCTGGCTTTCAATTCAGAGGTATCTTTCTTAAGGAGTTGGTCGATCAAAATTAAACGTCTGCCAATACTCTGTCTTCTTATTCAATTGAAAACGAGGATGTGAAAATATAAATTTACGTCGATCCTTGGATTCAACAACTGTGATGATTCCCATTCAGTTGCAGTCTGTATTCATCTAGATTTTGGGAGGTGCTCACATATATCGTTGTATCTTCTGCATATATGTTCACAATGTATCGGAGTATATTGATAAATTAATATAAAAATAAATTAATACAAATATAAAATATTACCAGCAGTACATTTTTGTAAAAATTACAATTTAAAAATAAAATATTACTAACTTAAATCTTGTCGGCATTAAATAACCCATTGAGGTTGATATGCCTTAAAACAAAACATTTCTGAAGCGAAACTGTTATAAATATTACATTACCTCTGCCTGATACAAGTTCATGTTTTGTCTTCCACTATTTGTCCTATAGCTGCTGATCCTAAAATACTCATGTGCGCATCTTAAGGATCGAACTCATATTGCATTCGTCGTGTTAGGCATTACTCTAAAGCCAGTATATTTACAAAAAGAAGAAAAACTAGGAATGAGAAAAATTATTAAGAAAAACAAAATCTCATCAAACAAATTTTAAATGATGATTTCAGAAAAATAATTTCTCATGAATTTTATAAAAATAAGAAGAAAAGAAGCATTTCTTAAATTACAACACAAAATTTACATAAGAGATGAAATATGAAAAATTATGAATTAATAAATAAAATTTCCATGGATTTATTTTCTTTGCTTAGAGAAAATCTTTTACTTTAGTTAGTATTCGTTTAAAAGCAACTGGCAGCAGTTGCTTTTATTTTGTTCATTTGTAATATTGTTTTTAAAAACTGTAACTTTCTCAAAGACATAAATCAAAATTTCATTTTCAGATATTTTTTCTTAATTAAGTATAATTAACATACAACTTATTTGAATATTTCCCTAAGTTATCAATATTTTCGTCATTTATTTGGAAGATGTATTTGCTATTCATGGCAATGATGCATTGAAAATGGCTTCTTTGCCTTAACACATATTCAAAATAATTAGCCTGTTTTTGGCATAATTTTCTCACTTAACTTAATATGAATTATCAAGCGTGAAATGGTTGCAATGGCAGCAGTTTACTGAACCATTAAGCACTGAAATTCATACAGAAGTAGCAATTTATTTGTCGGCAGAGTTTTCTCATGGTATTCCTTATAGACTTGAGCTAAACTTGGATTAATAAAAAAAATAGTATTATTCATGTTTTCTTTGTTTTATCAACCGTCTACAAGTTATTTAAAGCAAAAAAATATTTTTAGAATGTAAGAATTCTTTTGGTGATAATGATTTACGTATTACTGATTAACCCATAGTTGGGGGATATATGGTTTCATAGGTTTCTCAAGTGTACTCAGGTGAATATAATGAAATAAACAATTACGAGATATTATCCATTACACCATCGGCCCATCCAAGCTAACAGCACCTGGTATTCCTATGAGTTCACTCATCTTGGTACTGACCAGGTTCGACGTTGCTTAACTTCGCTAATCTTACGGGAATCAGTTTTTCAATGTGGAATGCAGTTGAAAGCAATAAATTAGTATGAGAGAAAAAAAAGATAAAGCTGCCAGAGTATGCCATATATTCCCAGAAAAAAAATGACATCTAAATTCTATCTGTCATACCCTAGTGTAATTTAATCGTGCGCCATTGTTATTATTATTATTATCATCATCATAATTCCTATGACCTGTTATAGTCGTAAGGTTACTGTACAGTTGAGCACCTGACAAGATCGCTCGATAAAGTCGGAAATCTGTTGATTTCTGCTTAAATGTATCTCGGGCAAGTAGATCCTGTGGAATCGGACAAGGGCTTAGTCTTAATAGATCGCAGTGTAGTGGCTGCTCTACAAAGTACGACAGCCCGAGCCTGAATTGAATTGGCCTACGAGCAATTCCTTGTCTCTCCCACCCCAGGAGGGATTAAAATTAGACGCCGATGGCAAAATCCCGCCTAGCACGGATGTCAAATCTGGTGGTCCATTCACGGACGCTGCCGCATGCGAACCGATAGCAGCCAAAGTGGATCCGCGCGGCGATGACAAGCGCTACCGGTGCAGACCCCAACGACTACAGCCGCCCTTAGCGATGACGACCCCCGGTTTGGCAGGCTCCAGCTGAACGAAAAGAGACGCAGTTCGTAATAACGTGACGGCACCGTTCGCGGTTACGGTCTAGAGGCTTTCAGCCGTTATTGCGCGGAGGCAGTGTGGCATGGCCGCTCGTTCGAGCGAGCACGCGAACCGTTGCTCCGATCCCGCGGTTCCTCTCGTACTGGACGACACACGCGTGGCCACGTTTGACGTAACTGAAGTGTCGATCGGTTGGATAAAACTAACCTGTCTCAGAATTGTCTTACTCCAGTTCGAGTTCCCTGTCAGTCAGTGAACAATTCAACGTTTGGCGAACTTTTCTTCGTAATGATGGGAAAAGCCGATGTAGAAGCATCAAAAATTATCATCATCATTCCTATGACTAGTTATCGCCGTAGGGTTACTGTAGAGTTGAGCACCTCTCAAGATCGCTCGACATGAAATTAGGAAGCTGTTAATTCCTGTGTAAGTGTAGCAAATCTGGTGGAGACCATCCCTATTTCAGATCACCCAACAGCCAATGTCCTCTACCATCAAGGCAGAGCTTGGTCTCGTGTTGGTTGATGCCATCAGGTTACCCAATTTCGGGAAGCTATTAATTCCTGTGTAAGCGTAGTAAATCTGTTGGAGACCATCCCTTCTTCAGATCACCCAACAGCCAATATCCTCTTACATCAAAGCTGATGCTATCAAGTTACCCTGTTTTCTCTGTCTTTTGCCTTCAGTGTAGGAAGGCCTATGCCCGACAACGCCTTGTTATCATTGCATTGTCTGCATACATCGTTATGCTGACCCGTCTCTCGTATTATTGTGGATGAGCGTTAGCCCTAAAGATTCTTTGACAGATCTTGTTTTTAATTCTGCTGGGAGTCCAGAAAACCTCCTCACTGGAAGATCCCGATGAGAGAACCGGTTTAGTCGCCGAAGGCACAACCATACGGTGAGTAGCATTGGGTTACTTGGTAAATTCGCATTTGTGAAATGACCTGGCATATATTTACTTCTTGTAAACTACAATAATAAATATAAAATTAAAACTATTTTCTTCGAAGAAAGTCTCTTTCTTCACCAGTTCACCTAAAGGGTTCGTAAATAAACTTTTTTGCCAAAGTTGTTACTATCAAAACTCATATCTGTTAGTAGGGCAAGTCGATTTTGGAATCGTGTCATTGCACTTAATTTCAAAGTTGGGGTTTAACATGACGTAAAATAACATAATGACACAAAACGTTTTTCTAAATCGTTACCGTTTTTTGAGGAAACGGCTTTAAAGATTAAGTTTATGTTCAAAATCGTAGCGTTTCAATTTAATTCTGGTGATTGGTAAGACCTTACAGCACAGCCTTATGAAATTTAATAATTTATGAAGCTTTACAAATTGTATATAGACAAGATTCATGGCAGATGCCCATTATTGCTAAATCATTTTGACATCATCTAAGACCTTCATTTACATCAAAGGAATTTTACTGAACAATTTGGCTACATTATGACTTAATATATGACACGGTGCAGTAATTTTACATCGACTTTCAATAAACAATACAATTTTAAAATATTTTGTCTCATAACTTGTGCCCAGCAGTTTTATGGTGTTATATCCACTGTCATCTAGTTTTTGTTTTTATTATGATCTAAGAAATCTTATTTATTGAGTAGTTTTTTTTGCAAACTTTTTCAATTTTTTACGCAGTATTTACTTATCGAATGCAGTAAAAAATTCTTATTTTGGTTGTGGTGATTCATAATTAGAATTCTGGTTTGAATATATTTTCCAGTCAGTATATCTACCTGAAAAGACATCAACTTTATTTGGATTTATTCTTGAAATCGTAAAATTTTGGAGTCAGTTCTTGTAAATATTTTGTTAAAACTAAATGCTCAAAAGTTTTAAAAGCCATGATTCTAATTTCAGTGCCAGTAACTATCCAATTAAACCCTGGCTTTTACATCAAGTGCCATATTGATTTTCTAAAAGAAAAAATCAAGCTGCCTTAATGAGTCAGGGTCGATTAAAGTATTGGTTGATTAATGAAAACGCATCCCCTGGTTGAGTATGAGTTATATATATATATATATATATATATATATATATATATATATATATATATATATATATATATATACATATATATATATATATATATATATATATATATATATATATTATATATTATAAATTATACAGATCACTACTTCGTTCAAAACTGGATTACGCTAGTTTCATATACAGGGCAACCAGAAAATAAGACCTAAAATTACCCAACTCTACCTATCATCAATGCCTCAGACTAGTACTCGGGGCTTGTAGGACATCTCTAGTGGAGGGCTTATACACAGAAGCTAATTAAACACCTACATATTTAAGGCGGGTTAAACAGGCACTACCGTACTAAAATAAAACCTTGCCCAACTAAACCGGCTTACAGCAGTACTTTTAAGCCTAATTACTGTGATCTATTCCAACAAAAAGACAATACAGTACAATCCTATCTATTCAGGATGGAATCCATTGTTGATGAGTTAGGCATCTCACTCTCACATACAAGAAACGACTGTAGCTAGTATTCCACCATGGGCAATAAAGCAACCGGAAGTCTTGCACGAATGTAATAAAATCCCTAAACAAAAAACGCATCCACTTACATTCCAGGAAAAGTTTTAGAATATATTAGAAACCCCCACCCCCCACTGCGCCTAACCATACACTCATCTATACAGACGGATCAAAGTATATGCAGCAATGGGCCAAAATATTACAAAAAATATAACAAAAGAAGCCCCTCCCAAGGGGAGGCTTTCTTTTTATTGCGGAGGCTTATGCCATAGAACTAGCTCTCTATACCATTAAACAGAGCAAGCAAAAATGTTCTTAAATTTCGGATTCACTATTCGTCTTTGTCTTTAAAGGAAAAAAATCCACAACCCACTCATTATGAAACTATTATGCAAAATGTGTTCTACTTGCAAACATAAAGACATCAAACTATGTTGGATTCCTAGCCACATCGTAGTGAAAGTTAACAATAAAGTAGGCCTAGCAGCCAAATGAGCTTTAGATATGGATGTAGATTCAACGACCTTAAAATCCCATACACTGACTTTAAAAGGTCATGAACAAATACATTCAAAAAGAATGGCAATGGTGCTAGGACGATAACCTACACTATAAGCTCAATTATCAATTGAGCACAGACTACGAGAATGGAAGTCGTCTTCCTGGCCCGCTTATTGACTTGTATTGACATATTGATTGATCTTCGTTAGATCAATCAATATGTGAAGCATATGAAAACAACATAGACTATTAAACATATATTAACCGAGTGTTCAGATTTTGATCTCTCAAGACAAAAAAACACTATAATATTAACAACATGTATGAAATCTTCGAGGAAGCAAAAGTGGATGACATATTAGAATTTCTTAAAATACTAGGCCTCTACCAAAAATATAAATTAAATGGAAATGTCAGTAAAATCAATTTCTCTACAAACCGAAATGAATACATCAATGAAACCAGACTCTTGACAAAAACCTTCTTTACAAAAATACTTCAATGAAGCCTGATTTACGAACGGATATCTTACAAAGAATATATATTCTATTCAAAAATATCTATTGTAAAAATCTTGTCAGCATTAAATAAACCATTGACGTTGATATGCCGTAACACAGACTAAAGCAAACCATTGCTTCAGTTTCCCCACTCACCATCTTCACATGGTCAGAACGACTAGGATAGATCTATATCAGGGAAAGTTTTACACAGACTAGTAGGTTATTGATGTCGAAAATTTGGGTTGATTTATAATTGACTGTATCAGGATATGATCTATTTAATGACACAAAGTAACTTGAAAGGATCCGTTAGTGACGTATTGAAGAAACAATAATGGGACTTAGCAGGGACCTCCAACAAGAATTAGCCTACCAACCTGACAGATGGATGTATACAGAAGCGAGCGGGCACCCATAATATTATTTTTAATATTTTGGCAATTTTATTGCATTCAAAAAATAATTCCGATCCGAAAGTGCAAGGTAAAGATTTCCTTACCAAATACATTCTCCTGGTATTTGACAAAAGTTTGGAAAAAGTTAATATCTATCGCTATATCCATCACTTTCTTTTAATTTTGGCTGTTTTATATCTATCTATCTATCTATCTATCTATCTATCTATCTATCTATCTATCTATCTATCTATTATTTTATGCTGTTTTTATATGTATCTATCTATCTATCTATCTATCTATCTATCTATCTATCTATCTATCTATCTGAGATTTTGGAGCATTAGATCTCAATCTATTCACATCTCTTAATTCTATCACGCTTTTATCATTATTAGGAATGCAGAGTTAGTCAATATTAAACCAAATTCACATTCAGGTTGAAGAAGTTTGCATTAAGCTTGCCTCAGTTTTCATAAGGAAGGCATGAATCCATCTCTCCTTAAAAATCTCATTCCTTCTTTTCCTGGCTCGTATATTTAATATAGTATAATCTGTTTCATGTTAGTCTGAGAAGAATTCGGTAGGTCCAAGTCATTCTTGATCAAAGCCATAGAGCAATGAATCACGGCGATCTACTAGATCGTGGGATAATTAGGCTTGATTTAAGGTCACTCTTAATGTTGAATAAGTGTAAATATCGATTTCACTGCCGTAAATTTGGTCCGGCAAGTCCGAACGTCCTTCCGAGTCCAAGAATCCTGCTTCTTAAATGCAGCGCATTTATCAAATTCTACAATGAATCTGATTCAAACCATTCCTGTTACGACATCACCGCCATTAATTTAGTTTAATCGTTGCGACCAACAAAGACGGAGGAGAAGTGTTTATTCTATTTAGTATTTCGGAAAGAGGATGACGAATGGGGCGGAAAGAAATGAGGACAATAAAGAAAGGAAAAGAAAGAGAAGAAATAGATAATTGAATGCTCAGAGAAATGGAGGAGGTAATAATAGAAGGCACGGGTAGAAAGAAAGAGTGGCGAATAGGGAGAAAGAGAAAGGGAGAGATAAGGAGATGAACAGAGAGATAAAGAGAAAAACATAGAGAAAGCGAGAGAGAAAACGCGATAGATACACCAGAAAAGTGAGAAGAAAAAAACGCACTAGAAGTTTTTACTAGTAGTGATTAATTGATTTGTTTTTTTACGGCTTATCAACCCAATTACAGGTTTTTTGAAGCCATAAAATATTTTTAGATCGCAAGAAATTTTTGAAGATAATACTGATTTACCGTTACACGTCATACTAATTAACCCATAGCTGGGGATAGTATCTGTGGGTTCTTACCTTTTCTTAGAGTATTTGTGCGTAAGTGAATATAAAAAAAAAAAAACCCCACTGGAACTGAAAATCAACTTTCCGAGTCTCAGTTCCACACATCCAAGTTTACAACATCTTGTATTTCCAATCTAGCTACTGACCAGGTTCGACGTTGCTTAAATTCAGTGATATTGCGAGAAACGGTGTTTCAACGTGATATGGTCGTAAAACAGGAAATAGAGGAGAAGCTAGCGTTAGAAAAGAAAGATGAAAAACAGGTAAGAATCGAATAGGGAAAAATAAAAGAGACAGCGAAAGAGAAAAAAAAAGAGAGAGCATGAGTAGAGTCAGAAAAAAAAAGAAAGAAATAAACGTGAAAGAAAGAAGTGAAGAGAAGTAATCAAAGAATCTAAAATTAAATGAACGAAAGAATAAGAATGATTTACAATTTTGGAGGTAAATAGGGGAAAGATGAATGTCAATGAGGAAAAAGAAAAAGAGATATAAAAAATGGCGGACAGAAGAGCAGAAAGATGTTAAACGAATGAATATATTTAGATTTGTAAAAGAAAGAAATGTCGAGGAAAGGAAAAAACAATCACACGTTTTCAGGAAAGAAGAAAAAAATAAAATAGAAAACTTTAAAAAAATCAAAGAAATAAATTAGAAGGGCCATTTTATAAAAATAGAAATCAGACAAAACCTTGAATATGACATTAAATACATACATTTACTCAAATTAGTTTAGTTCGGAACAGGGTCATGAGAATGATTGATTCTAAAAACTCAAACGGTATATTGTGGCAACAGAGTTAACAATCATATATATATATATATATATATATATATATATATATATATATATATATATATATATATATTCAATATAATTTCAACATATAGACAAAACCATTTTACTCACTACAAAGATGCAACTTGGTTTCAGTGCATTTCAACTGCACTTCGACGGTTGAGAACCGAAAATGGTTATGAACAATCCTGCTTGGAGGCAAGCCGGATGTGAAACGTCACTTCCTTTTTCCATTTGTTTGAGAAGAAAAAATATACATATCACTCCTATAGGGTAGTGAATACTGGTCACTTTCCTAACAGATGAAGAAGACACTTCAAACAAAAGAAATGCGGCTCTACAGAAGAATTTTGATAATACCATGGACTGATCATGTGAGTAACTTACACAAATAATCAAAGTGAGGATTAACATTTCTATGGCACATAATGAGGAAAGCAGTGCTTGGACCGAATATGTGAGCAACGACGATGGAGAAAATGGAAGCAAAAATGAAACTTTTACTTTTCATGAAGAAGAGACAGTTGATAATTCTAGGATACATAATGAGAAAAGCGAGCTTGGAAAATATGATACTCTTAGGGCTGACAAGAAGGATTGTGGAAAATATCGCATGATCTACGTAAAGCGAGTTTAGATAAGAAAACGACAAAATTTTTTAAGAACTACAAAGAACATGAAATTGTGGAGAGCCATGATCTCCAACGTCCTGAAGGGAGGCGGCACATAGATGAAGAAGAACCTAACACCGATCATAGATCTATAAGGTACCATTTACGTTTCGCAGTAGCTAAAATTCCTTGCTTCTCACAAAGGGAAATGAAAACTGCTGAGAAATCAATAAAATAATACGAAAACAGGGGTTCATTCTTTGGACAAAAAAAAAAAACTAGAAACAAATGCCATTTTTACGGGCCGAGTTGAACTGGAATGCACATTCAAGTCTTCAACAAACTGCGCCATCTTGATTCACTTTTTCCACTGACTTAACGAATGCCTCCTCATAAGGAAACTGCTGCTATTGCTATTATTACGGTAAAAAGTTCAAGAAAACATTAATTTCTAAATTGACGCTTAAAGATCTCTGATATTGCATAACAGCTCAGTATTTTTTTGTTTCTAATTAAGCTTTTCTATTGCTTAATACTTTGCTTAGTTTTTGCAAGCCATTTTCGCTATCCAAATGAAGATTCAGATTTTAGTCTCGAACTCTCTGTTCTTTCTACATATTTAAATTGTTTTGTTTGTTTGATTTTGGCATTTCTAGTTTGTAATTTTCTGATTAGATTGTTACTTTTGCTCAGGACCATGCATTTTGTCTTTTTTAAGCACGTTTTTCTTGTTTTCTTTTAAAGAGAGGGGGGAAAACTTTCATGGTATTTTAAATTTTGTGTTTTCTATTTAATTTTTTTTGCCTCCTGCTACTATTGTAAAGGTCTCTTCTAGATAAGCTAAAAGCAATTTTGAATTTACATTTAAAATTTTGCTAGAATATTGAAGACCATTTCTTCGATTATGATTATACACTTACCACCTTACAGGCACGAGATGCGAGCAAGAAGTTCCCGGACAGGTTATGTTTAAAAAATATATTTACATCAGTTTTTACATCATCGCTTTCGTAAGAGTCACCGTGTGCAGCAATCCAACTGTCTCAGCTTTCCTGCTGCTTTTGAAATCCTGCCTGGAAGTGTTTCTTGCTAAGCGACAAACTTCTGCGATTCGCTTTCGATATCGCTGTTAAAACGACGACATTTAAGCTGCATTTTCAGTTTAGAGAAGAGATGGCAGTCCACAGATAGTAAATCTGGAAAATAGGGCGATACAATGTTGTTTTTGGCTAGAAATTCTAGAAATTCACAAAATGTCTTTGGCTAGAAATTCTAGAAATTCACAAAAATTTTTTGGATAGAAATTCTAGAAATACGCAAAATGTTTTTGGCTATAAATTCATAGAAATTTTAGAAATTCACAAGATGTTTTTGGTTAGACATTCACAATGTTTTTGGATAGAATTTCTGGAAATTCAAAAAATATTTTTGGCTAAAAATTCATAGAAATTCTAGAATTTAACAAGATGTTTTTGGAAGGAAATTATAGAAATTCACAAAATGTTTTTGACTAGAAATTCACAGAAATTCTAGAAATTCATAGAAATTCACAGAAATTCTAGAAATTCATAGAAATTCTAGAAATTCACAAAACGTTTTTGGATAGAAATTCTAGAAATACGCAAAATGTTTTTGGCTATAAATACATAGAAATTTTAGATATTCACAAAATATTTTGGGTAGAAATACAGAGAAATTCTAGAAATTCACAAATTTTTTTTGGCTAGAAATTCATAGAAATTCTAAAAATTCACAAAATGTTTTTGGCTAGACATTCAAAATATTTTTGGCTAAAAATTCATAGAATTTCTAGAATTTCACAAGATGTTTTTGGAAGGAAATTATAGAAATTCACAAAATGTTTTTGATTAGAAATTCCAGAAATTCAAAGAATGTTTTTGGATAGAAATTCTAGAAATTCAAAAAATGTTTTTGGTTAGAAACAGATAGAAATTCTAGCAATTCACAAAATGTTTTTGGATAGAAATTCTAGAAATTGACAAAATATATTTGGCTAGCAATTCACGTGTAAGGAGAGCTCGGTGACAGGGTGCCTTGTCATCATGAAGAATCCAATTTTTCACGCTCCGCTGGTCCTCCCATTTTTGTGGAACGCCCTCCCATAAAAGCATCAAAACGTTGCAGTAGGAAAACTCGATTGACTGTCTGTCTGACCCTGCGGAACGAATTCTCGAAGCACAAACCCGCGAATGTCGAAAAAAATCTATGAGCATTCATGACAAACTGGAAGGTTACAGCAAAGATATGCTCACAAAAACACAAATATCACAACTTGCGGAATAAACACAACAATCTCTCTCGGAAGAGTACCACATGAAGGTCATTGATTGTTCTAACTGCGCGCCATCTGTTGGCGGGATGCAAAACTAGTCCGGAAAATTTTGAGGGCACCTCGTATTTCTTTAGTTCATCCTGATGAGCCTTGTTGTCCCAGGTTCTCTCAAACGAGCGAATATTTCTCTGTGTCTGGACCATCTTCTCAGACATGATGTTTTCGACCCAAAGAAAACTAATCAATTAATTAATCGACAACTCTATCGTTTAGTAACCCTCTACCTTGATGGGTCCTTGGGCCTTGTATTGGATGAAAGATAGCATATAAAAAGAACTAAACAGCATTATTGTCAAAACAGATTTAGTCTTTTCTACCATGCCATCTCACAGCAATTAACTGTCATAATGATGGAAATATTAATAGTAAGGAAGAGGAAGCTTTTGGAAAGCGTCCAGATCGAACGTTCAGATATTGATCAACATCGGGTGAATCAATTCTACGTAAATCATTAAGACGATGTTAAACGCTATTTACGCCAGCCATTGCCTGATTAGTTTGTGTTAAAACCAGCAATAAATATTTATTGAAAACGCATCTGACAGACAAATACCCCGACCGTAATGACTTCACCAATGCAAATAACAGTAATCGGACACTTGTTAAGATTAAGTGATGCTGGATGAAGAAAAGATATAAAAAAGTGGGGAGTGCCAAAGGTGCGGTTATTCAGTGTAAAATATTTCTCACTGTATTGCGTTCAACATAGAAGACGTTATCAATCTGATAATACACGGAAGCGCACATTAAATGAACTCCTAACCGAGCTATAGCATCAGCAATTGACTAATATCGACATTGTATTTTTTATTGAATTCACGTACCCTTTGCAACGAGAGGTACGGTGGAGTAATGGATAGCGTTTCTGTTTGCGGAATCGGAGAGCCGAGTTCGAATTTCAGTCGAATCTCTTACGTTCTAATACACTTATGAAACGTATGACTGCGCCTTTCTCCCCACCCAGCTATGGGTAAATAGCAGGACAGACAGCGTTCTGTAACCAAATAGGCGACATGAAGTTACTAGGACAAATTTAATCACCCTATTTTTAAAAAAATGAACTCGTTTAACTCATTAATTTCGTAACCGAAAGGTAAAGTATTTATTTAAGTAATATAGATTTTGGATCCGACATTATTTCTCATTGTAATAAAAAAATATTTTACTATTTATTACAATTTATTGCTTTATAGTGTTTTTCTGTACCTAAAGTCTTTTCTATTTAAAAAAGATACCGTTAAGTTTTTTGGAGCTTCTGAAACATTTAATTCATATAATGTTTATATATGTACATTATATATAATCCCAAATGTTCTCATGTCTCCCTATCTATAAAATGTTTCTGCGGTATATATCTCAAATAGCATCGAACAAATAAATTCAGCTCCAAGTCAGAGAATAAGCGAAGGCGGAAAACTGTTGCTTTGGGTAGATGGAGTTCGACATCCCAGGAAAGCAGTCTATCCATCAGGATGAAAATACGAATTGCGGTCATATTTAAACAAGGAAAGGGATATTTAAGTGAATCCAGGCAGAAATCACAGAGTGGGATCTCGAAGACGGTTGACTGTCAACACTGACAACTTATCAGCTGTCCCCAAATGTATTGTCCTGTATTCTTTTGGATCTTGTAGGAACGGCCGTGAGGGTGGGTGACATGTAGTCTGGACAGCGCAAGGGCTCTATACACCATCGCCCAAACCGGACGCAACCTGTATCTTGCAAAATATATAGATGACTACTATTTTAGTGGGTAGCAAATTTGGTGTACACATTTATCTTTTTAATAGTGAACTTTTTAATAGTGAATGTCTATCAAACACATGTCCACAAATAAAAATAATAATAATAACTATCTAAAAAAGTGGCATATGAAGACATCAATAATTCCAGTTATGTTTAGAGCCCTTGGTTTGATTAGGAAAAGTTCCGATAGAAATATTGAAGGGATCCTTGGAAGCCAATGCCTTAAATAAATACCAAAATTGTTCTCACAAGTACAGCCCACACCGTACGAAGGGCTTTATCAACGTAAGTTGTGTGTGATATTAGGTTGTTTTTTTATTAACAAAAAGAAATATTCAATATAAAATTTCATGATGACATTTCTGACCTTAGGTCTCTGGTTGAGACCCTGAAAGAAATAAGTATACAACAAAATTCAATGGAAACAATAATAATAATAATAATAATAAACCGCCTTGACATTGTTATTAGAGACCGCAAATAAAGAAAGGTGCCTCCCTATATGGAAGTACCTGCGGATTGTAATGTATCTTTGAAGATCTTCAAAAAGCTATCAAAATACAAGGACCTTAAAGTCGAAATCTCAAAAATGTGGCACGTGAGGACATCAGTAATTCCAGTTGTAGTTGGAGCCTTCTGATTCATTGCAAAAGATTCCAGTAGACTCATTGAAGGGATTCCTGGAAGCCCATGCCTTAAAGAAATACAAAAAAAAATGTTCTCACAAGTACAGCTCACACCTTACGAAGGGCTTTATCTATGTAAAATATGTTGTTTCTTTTTTGTGCCAGTGCAAAATTCCATGCTGCTATTTCTAACCGTAGGTCCCTGGACGGGACCGGGAACAAAAATGCGTACACACCTGAAATTAAAACAAATAGTAATAATGTAGCTAACAACTTCAAAAAGGAATTTTCAAGTGAATGAAGAAGTTTATATAAACCAGAGAATATCTGCATGCAGAGACAAAAACCCTTAAAAAGAAAGCAAATGCAATGTACAAAATTCAGAAAGGATGGCAAGATAAGTCTTTTCATGGTCAATACTCTGCCCATACGAAACAACCTGATGTAGACCAACTCTGTACCCATTAGTGGTTACGTATTGTAGGGTTAAACGCTGAAATTGAAGGTTTTAATCTTTCTGCACGGGACCAATGCTTCGTAACAAGAAATTACCAAGCATACATATTGAAAAATTGTGTTAACCCGAAATGCAGACTCTGTGAAATGCAGATATTCAGAAACAATTGACAATCTTGTATCAGGCAGCACAGTGTTAGCACCAACTGCATATAAAACTCGGCATGATAGAGTGGGCCAATATCTGGACTGGAAAATATGCCACTTAAGGGAAGGAGACTGGAAGAGGCTAGTTGGAATATCACCCTGACATGGTTACAGAGATGGGATCTGTAAGAATTTTATGGGACTTTGCAATTACACAGAGACAGAAGAATCAAAGCTAATCTCCCAGACATCGTGATGAAAGACCACAAAAACAAAATGTACTTTCTTATTGACAGATTGTAATGTATCTTTGAATATCTACAAATAACTATCAAAATACAATTATCCTGCAGTAGAAATCTAATACATTTGGCACATAAGGACTTCCATAATTTCAGTTGTAGTTAGAACCCTCGGATTGATTGGAAAAAATTCCGATAGACTCATTGAAGTGATTCCTGGTAGTCCATGCCATAAAGAAAGACAAAAATGTACTCACAAGTACAACTCACACATTAAGAAGAGCCTTATATATGTAAAATGTGTGTGGTTTTTTTTTTGTTTTAGAAAAATGATATTGGAAAATGTCATTATGCCATTTCTGACCTTGGATCTCTGGTTGTGACCCGGAAGGAAATGCGTATACAACAGAACTCCAAGGAAATAACAATAATAAATCTAGCGTTCATAGCAACAAGAAATATTGATGTATTGAAAACCGTTTAAAACACTTGGCAAATATATCTATATATCTATATATCTACATAAATTCGTGCATATGATTGTAGACAAAGATAAAAAAGGAATATTTATTTCATATGCTCCTAATATTTAAATTTTCATATATGAGCGATTAATATATATCGAGAAAAAACATTTTTCTACGTATACAACGTAGAATAAATTGTCAAAAAAGTAAGAACAGATTGTGTATTTTAATTCTTCGTTTTATAACTTTGGTCTGAGAGGTTTTCCTAAAAATTCCACAAGTCATCATTGTTTGGAACCTTGTTTGGAAATCTTAGCCCATTCTTCAAAACAAACTTCAAAAAATGATTCTCGTTTCATCAACTTACTTTGATCCTTGAAGTTTCCCCATCGATTATCAGTTGAATTCAAATCACGAGGAAGATATTAATTCCTAAATGAATAAATATTTTGAAGATATCGGAGGTGACCTGTTAAAAACTGAGCATATCAAATGAAACGTTGAGATAAAAAAAAACAAAAAAAAACAAAAAAACTACAAAATGTATGACGTTAGTCTGAAAGAATGATTGATTTCAGATTGAGTATGGATCTAGCAATGAACTCATTCACTCAAATCTACGCATGTTTGACTGCTATTTATCAAAGGGATTAAATGAAAAAGCTGGTATTATAAAAATTGATATTAATCAATTGTCTTTAGGCCGTCATAACAACAGACACTTAGACATTATTTCGTGTTTTTTTTTACTATAAAAACAAGGTTTGATTGTTTTGACATCAACTTTATGGTCCACTAGGTTTGTTTGCTTTGTCTTTTTTTAATAATGCTCTTGAAAATTGACGACTTCTCTCAGACACCTGAAGCGAGTGTCAGATCAATGAGGGGTTAGGCTCAACCAGGATTAGTGCATCGTTTTTATTTTGTCCTTTAATAGAATCCGAAAAACGATTGGCCCGCTTCGTCTGTGAAATACATCGATACGCTTGAGAAAATATTACAGAAAAATCGCTTCAGATTTGACGTAATGGATATTAATTGCAACTAAGCTGATAGAATTTACTGCTCACGTTACGCTTCAAATATCTATGTATCTATGTACACACACACACACACACACACACACACACACACACACACACACACACACACACACACACACATATATATATATATATATATATATGTGTGTGTGTGTATATATAAATATATATATGTACAAATATGTATGTATATGTCTGTATTCGTAAGTATATGCGATTTTTATGTGTGTGCATTTGCGTATGAATATTCGGTTGGCACGCGGAAATTTCGGCACCCATTCATATATATATATATATATATATATATATATATATATATATATATATATATGTAGAATGGATATGAGTTTGTAATCCTAGGTTTCACGCTTATGCTGTTGCGGAATTTATGCTGAGTAAAGATGTATCAGTAGGTGATTTTTTGTGAAGGCCAAGAATGTGCGCGAACGTGATGCATTTATCCACAACAAATAAATCAAACAAGAATAAATAATCAATCCAACTTCAAGAAATTACTCAAAACAACGTCATTACAAATTTCAAGAATAACATATAATATATATATATATATATATATATATATATATATATATATATATACTTGCAGTAGAGCCTGGCGTTTCCCGGGGATGTAACAGTAAGAGATAGATCAAGTATCGACCATCATAAAGACTGAAAAATAAAATTGACAAAGATTATTGTTTATGGTTGACGGACACGCATGTCTTAATTAGTTTTTTTTTTTTGTTTTTTTTTTTTACGAATTGGTCAAACCCAAACTAAAAAAAAAACATTGTTTTTAATCGTTATGAGTCTATCGATTGGTGAATAGAATTTTATTATAAACAATTGTCTTGTAAATGGAATTTTTAAAGCATTCTGGATGTAAAAATAAGGAAAAAGTGTGCAAGGAATAAGAAACACTACCTGCCAAAAAAGTGAAGTTTTGTTGAAATCGGTTGAAAAATGTAGGAAATCCGATCCCATATATAAACGAACACACACACATACACACACACACTAATTTTTATAAGTATAACTCGATATGAGTTGTCCCCCGTTTCATTCTCGCGACAGCGATGTCTCTTAATCGTGTTTTCAAATTGATTTCGTGCAAAAGCAATTGTGTTTTTCCAATTTTTGGCGCTGTCAAAACCACCGCTAGGTAAGTTTACCTCGTCTTGTGAAGTTTTGTTGAAATCGGTTGAAAAATGTAGGAAATCCGATCCAATATATAAACGAACAGACACACATACAACCTGGGTTTTATAATAAGTATGATATATATATATATATATATATATATATATATATATATATATATATATATGACATATTCAAAGTGCTAATAATTTCCTTGTTAAATGTGGCAAGTGAGATAAGGTTATAAAATTGTCCATGCAGAAATTTAGTGAGTAAATGTTGATAGTTTAAGCTTCTTTGTGAAATTAAAATAGTTTGATATCTGCAAGGAAAATTGTCAATTGTGTAAGTTCAAGTGATAGTGTGTATGTGTGTGACAACTGCCAGTGGTGATTTAAGTTATGAAGAATTGTTCGCCTTTAACTGATAGGCTAAAGTTGATTGAATGTACAATTAGTGTTTTGTAGTGATAATGTCACTTTTTAGTAAATTGTAAATTAAGTTTCTTCACGCGTCAATAGTAGTGCGAGTTGTGTTGAGTTGTTGAGAGGTTGGTAGTGGTTATTGAGTCAGTGTGTTGGCACGCGTGTGTCTGCTGGTATCTCTCGAAACTCAGTGTTTGACTAACTGGAATTAAGTCGAGCGGTTCCGTTTATAGATTTTCGAGTTTCCAAATAGGCTCCAGAGACCTGCGCGGGAAAAAGGTTGTCTCAACGTTCGTACATTTTAGTGTCCTTTTAACCAATGGGTGATTGAGTTTGGAAAAGTAAAGTGATGATTGGTTAAAGTTTTCTTTGGAGAAGAGTGCATCTTCCCGTAGGGGGTGACATAATGCGATCCTCAGACAAATAAAGTATTGCTGCTTTATAAGTCTACACCCACGTAAGATTATGCTCTCTATCTGGTACACTAGTCGACAAGGGGAAGAGGTTTTAAGCATTATGTCTCATAAATATTTTTTCTTGTAAAGAACGAGAGATATTCTCGTACTTTATAAGAAAAATTTTTTACCTTCACACAGCTTATTTTAACGGTAATGTTTATCTTTGCGTTTCCACGTAGAAAATATTTGATAACTTTACTCTATAAAATCTTTTCCTCAAAGCAGTTTTTTTTAACGAGACATCTCAAGTCTAGTTATGCTATATCTATTTTTAATACTGATGTGTTCTTCTCTCCAAACCTTTCGGTCTTGTTACAGTCGAAAGTTAAAAATTTGATTATATCTTCTAGCTGCACATGCCAATGCTGTTGTTTGCTTTAAAAACTTTTGCGTAGTACCAAGGACTGATCAAAGATTCGTTTTCTGCCAGCCGATTCCATCGGGATGTGGTACGGTATATTTAAATGTTCTAAAGCCATTTCTTCACGTCGATGTTTAAAGATGCACCATGCAGAATCTAAGAAAAGATTAAGCAGATTGGGACTAATTCTTTGTTCAAGATGTCGTACCGCCAGTCGATAGGATCATATAAAATGTCGTCTTCTTTACCTCCACAGCTACAAACACAAATGCAAACACAGAAAAAGTGCTGTAGGGATGTAATTGGTAATTATCTCCGTTTGAGTAAACGATGAATTCACGAAGGGCGTCAATTCGTGGGATGAAGTATCAACAGCAACGTTGTCGACCGCTAGGAACATAGCCGTCATAAGCTTAAAGCAAGAGAACGAATTGGAAACCACACATTCCCAACTAGAAAGATAGGGGACACAACCAGTTTAGATGTTTTTTTTATTCACGAAATATTACAAGAAAGACCTTCACGATTTTCACCTGTTCATACTGATTGTTGTATTCATGTATGTTATAATTTCACATTTTGAGACAAATAGGCAGATACATATTTGTATATAATATATTGTATGATAAGAGTATATGGAATCTCTTTGAGAATAATTCTTATGTGACATTCCTTGCTTTTAGGAACCCATGCCATTCCTTCTGTAGTATATCACGGATATACTAATGTCTACAATGGTGAACTAGAAACTGGAAAAATTCTGTTTCCTCGTACCGTATTTATGTTGATATCTTGCCGAGTGGTTAGAACGTTCGTATTCTGACCATGCAATCCGGGTTCATGGTCGGTTTGTCAGGAAGGAGATTTTCTGATGTATCGGACTGGAGGGGTCGATCCTTGCGTTAGGAAAAGAGCCTGGAAACCATACCACGGATTGCCCCATATCTTATGAGTGAAATTGTATAGACGGAACCATTGGGTGCCGTCGATAGCTGTGATAGCACGAAGTCACAAGTCATAGTGGCCGAGGGCTTGAGCGTGCTGACCTTGTTCAAATTGTTTATAACACGCTCTTTTCCAGAAACTGTAACTAAGGTCTCCTCATCATAGTTGCAGTATAAACCAGAGGTGGGCTCTGTGGATGTTGAATAAAGACAAATGTGCCTGAGCACAAGTCTGCAGGTATACTGTTGTAGAATGGTTTTCACAGTGGAGGCTTGTATTTCAATATGTCGTCCTAAATTAGGTTCGACGTACAAAAAGTTAGGAACTTGAAAATAAGAGTTAATGACACAGCAATCTAGTTGTGATGGTTGGTACTTCAATGTCTGATATCGTCTGACTCACTCAACACCACTGAGTATTTATCGTTCCACCCAAGAGGACCGAATATGGCACAAGGCCGGTTTTAATGTGGGTATCCCCGAGCCCGTAGGCTCGGCCAAAAATATAGCCTTTGAACCTGCCTAGACGGGTTCAGGCCCTGTCTACCTCCCCGGACGAAACCCCGCCCTTCGGCAAAGCCTCGTCCGGGTTCCTCTCTGCTAACGCGGTGAGTTCGACAGAAGGCGCGCGCAGTCAGACCGCTCAACACCACTGAGCCGAACTGGTCAATGCTACTACTACTTATTATGTGTGGGAGAGTTCATTAATAATAGAATAGGTATTATGGTATAACATATACATATTCAAGTATTATATATTTTTAAATTGAACAAAACATTTATTCTTGTTGGTAGGGATTATTTAAATACAAACCAAATAAAAAATAAAGATTCCTGACATTTTTTCTATGTTAAAATGAAGTATTTTAATCAGGTTGAAAAAGCGGTAAATATAATCAATGAATTTAGTTCCAATTTCGTTAGGCTCACTTCATATCAATGCCGTTTGGAAAAGGTATTAATTCCTTTATTCTATCTTCCATGTGTGACGTCCCTAAACACAGCCTTCGCTCGCTCTTCGCTCGCTCTTCGCTGCTTCGTTCGGGTGTCACCGCTCCAAACGTGACGTCCGCCTGTCGCGTCAGTCGTGTTGTCTCGTCCTGTGACGACCATCTGGCTTGGTATCGGTCGCGGCACCCAAATTTGACGTTCTAACTTTTTGGTGATTCGGATGGGAATCTGGTTAGATTCGATATCAGCCTCGTCGTTCCCAACTCGCTTCCAACGCCTGGTTACCAAAGTAACTGCATTGATCTCCAGTCTGCCTACCCACGTTGTGAATTGATCTTAGGCAGACGAGACCAATCAGTAGTTGGGGCCGTAATGCAAATCGGGTTCAAACGGGGGTGACACCGCACAAATATGCATAAAAGAAAATAAAATGATAACTCAAAAATTCAAGGTATCAAAAAAAGGATAACAAACTTTATGTCTAGTTGTTGGATACATAGGACTGCATCTATCTCCCGACCCGATTGTGACACGTTGT
Organism: Acanthosepion pharaonis; assembly: GCA_903632075.3. Lineage (NCBI taxonomy): Eukaryota > Metazoa > Mollusca > Cephalopoda > Sepiida > Sepiidae > Acanthosepion > Acanthosepion pharaonis. Next base: position 129,020 of record CAHIKZ030001000.1, on the reverse strand, counting down.
TTTCCGTTAGGCGAGTTTTAACACTTCAAGTTGTTTGCTCTTTAAGAAATTGTTTTTTCGGTGTGTCTTCAGGCGAAAGTCGAAAAAAACTTATTTGGTGGTATGGATCTAAGTCGCTCTTCAAAATAATTGTTCTTGGATTGAAGAAGAGTTCGGAATTTGCGCGAATCTTGGTCAGCCGATGCGAGGCTGGAGCTCTCTGCTGGAACTGGAACTGGAACTGAACTGAACTGTCTCGAACTGGAACTAAACTCAACTCGAACCGAACTGATTTCTGCTCGCTGCGACCTTGCTTATATGGACGCCGACCAAAACCGGGGTGGGTTTGTCGGCGCCGGGGGTTCCTCGATAATTCTAAATACATATCCACTTCTCTTAATTTTGGTTAGGAATTTTCCACTTCTTTCCATTTTTGGGAGCCCTCTCTTACTCCTACCTTCTCACCATACTTCAGAGGGGCGTGAACTGCCCTCCCCACTTCTTCGTAGCAACCTCTCATACCCATCCTCTAAATGGGCGGTGACAGCTCTCTCCTTGCGTCACGTGATCACCGCTCGGCCAATGATGACCAGTCGGGCGTGTACGATCCCGCGGCTTTGTTTCAGGAAAAAAAAATATATCTCGCTAAAAAAAAAATATTTTACCCTGGTCTCATCTGGACATCGTCAGTCAGATTATCGCTAATTATCAGAATGGGTGGTCTATTTAACACGGCCAGACCATCGCCTCGAAAAGAAACATTTCTAGGTTTCCATTCATTTTTTGGTACACATTACTGATAACACAGTTTTATTATCGCAGGCTAAAGATGTTCTGTCGAAAGAAAACCGTCAGTCGTCACCTCGTGTGCGGCTTTGACACAATTAATTTTTCATATCTATCCAAAGCCCTTTAGTCCACCTGTTTTTTGTCAATTATCAAAATAACATTTTCAATTGGATTTTTCTTTGGCTAGTCGGTCTGTGGTTTGCTAATCAGATGCCTTCCCGCATTAGCGGTTTGTTTATGTATCCCCGATAACACCAGCCCGTCGCCAGAACACACCTGATTCCCTTATCCACTTAGAATTTTTTTGCCATTGTAATGACACTCTTCGCCATTTGTTATTTATCAAAATATCCTTTATCCATTGTCTCTTAGTCGTGGGTGTTCTATTTATCATCCACGCTTTGGGTCTCGCCTCTCTTGTCCTTTCTTTTCTTTTTGCCTTGGTAAATGATGCCACACATGTATAGATACAACAGCAGTGAAGAATTCGTTCTATATAACTATATAGAACCAATTCTTCAGCCATACAAAATAAAATGCTGAATTCAGAAATATAGAAAAGGCAACACCTTATCCAATCGTAATTCACAGGTAAGAAAGCTTTGGACACGCATGGTCACTTAAGTTCTTAAAGAAGAGGATTATTTAGAAGTTTGGAAAAAAGATTAATTACACATCAATATAATAATCAACAAGCACTTCCATAAAAAAAACAAAAAAAAACAAAATGAAAATATCTGTAGAATGAAGACCTTTCCAGGACATATTGAAGGCAAGAGGGAAAGAGATAAGCCTAGCTAACCAGCTTTGGAGAATACAGAGTAGGAATAGTAGAAAGGTAAACAATGCTAGAAACTACAAAAGATAGAACATTGTGGAGAGCCATGATCAACTAAATCCTGAAGAGATATGGCATATAAAACAAGAAGGATAAAAATAAATTTGAATAGAAAATTAACTCACACAAGTTTATTGCCTTTTTATTTTAACTGAAAACCAAAGACATAAAAACTGTCTTTTCGCTGAAAACAATTTCAGACGTCTAATATTTTCTTTCGTCTACTAAATCCTCCTCCTCCAAATGCAGAGTACCTTGCCGTACCTACTAAATTACTAAGTTTAGTCATTAACTGTGTACATCAACGTAGAGCTAATTTATGAAACTCAGTGCAGTGATTCCGATTCTTACCGGGTGGCCTATATTTTCAGACTTGTGATTAACGATAAGAATAAGAAGCCATAAGAGAAATTTTAGGATATAATGTCGGAGAACTGTCTTTTTTTCTAAAACGAAAATAAAAATGGCGTTTACATTACAATTTCCCAGCTAGTTGACTTGAGCATTTGGAGATGGTAAGTACCCTGGCTGGAAGAAAGTCCGTGAACATTGGAATAAATGAAAACCTTATTATATAATTCATGAATCGATTTTGTTTGCCTGAAGAATTTACCATTCTCAGCAGGAAGCAGTCAGGACATTGGCAAATAAAAAATAGCAAACATTTAAAACTATTCAAATCACGAAATGTTGCTACGTCTATTCATTGATTTTAAACCATTTTTCTTTCTTTTTACTTTATGGGCACTTTTCTTTGTTTCATTCTTTCTTTCTTGCTTGCTTTCGTTTTTTTATATTTATAACCTCTTTTTTATTTCTTTCTAAGCCTGTGTTTTTAAGCATTATTCTTTATTTTCTTGTAAGAATTCTTTTTCTTTCCTTTTTCTTTTTTTCTTTTTTCTCTTTTTCTATTTCTTTCTAATCATTTTTTTCTAAGCTTACTATTTAGCCATCTTTCTTTTATGGCATTTTTTTCCTTCTCGCTGTCACTATTTATTTATTTATAAGTTCTCTTTTCTATTACATTCTAAGCCTTTTTCTTTCTAAACCATTTTCTTTTAAGCCTTCATTTTAGCCATTTTTCTTTTTTCTTTCTTTCTTTCTTTCTTTCTGTATTTATAAGTTCTCTTTTTCTAATTATTTCTAAGAATTTTTCTTCCTAAGCCTTCATTTTAGCAATCTTTCTTTTTCTTTTCTTTTTCTTTCTTTCTTTCTGTATTTATTAGGTTTCTTTTACTATTTCATTCTAAGCCTTTTTCTTTGTAAGACATCATTTTAGCCATCTTTCTTTTTCTTTTCATCTTTTTCTTTCTTCCTTTCTTTCTTTCTATTTTTTCTTCCTTTCTTTCCGTAAGTTTTTTCTAATTCATTCTAAGCCTTTTCCTTCTAAGACGTCATTTTAGTGATCGGTCTTTTATCTCTTTCTTTCTTTCTTTCTTTCTTTCTTTCTTTCTTTCTTTATAAATTCTGTTTTTCTATTTCTGTAGCCATCTTTCTTTCTTTTTTCTTCCTTCCTTTGTTTATTTGTTTGTTTATTTATTTATAAGTTATCTTTTTTCTTTCTAAAAGAAATTTATTTTTTTTATCTATTTATAAGTTATCTTTTTCTTTTCTTAGTAGTCTTTCTTTCTCTCTTTCTTTCTTTCTTTCTTTCTTTCTATCTTTTTTTCTTTCTTTCTTTCTTTCTCTTTTTTCTTTTATGACAACCTTCTTCCTCTCCACTGTAACCTTTCGCATTATAATTCAATGATATTTTAATATAAATATAATATTAATATAAAATTTCATTTCAATTTTATCCTCGTTCTCTTTATGTACCACTCACTTACATCAATGCACTTTCTTCTCTGAATGTTCTTTTCGTAAAACTTTACTGGATACTGATCTAACCAATTCCTTATATCAGTTTTCAATTCTTCATCATCACCTGACTTAGCGGCCTTAGACATCAATGAAAGAGTCATTGAGGATAAACGTAACGCTGGTGATATAGATGTGAAAACTGTTGTAACTAGTTCCCTCAGCAGCCAGCTGACTTTTAAAAGCAGAGTAATCTGCCCCTATTCGGAGGGGGAGTACTGCACATTCAAAGAGGTGGTGACTATGTTGACAACTGGGGATGTGGAACTGTGATGTATATCTTGATGTACGACATATTTGATTCTGTTGATTATTAATAAACATGGTGCATTACTTCTTGATTCGCCTCGTAAGATCTTAGATTATAAATTGAAATCAATATGAGAGTATAAAGAATAACTTTTCATCACAACGAAAGAAGGAGTCCTAAACATCAGGAAAGTAAAGGCTTCGTCATTGAAACAGCATAAAATGGCTAACATTTCCAATAAATGAAAACATGATTTATCAAACTATTTAGAAGAATGACAACAAAAAAAGAATAAATATATCTCAGATTTATATTATTAGGCGAGTTAATGCTTTGGCAATAATATGAAATAACGATTTTCACAATAATCCTATATAAATATGAACAATGCATCATGCTGTTTTCACTTCATAATATCCAACTTAAACTTATTCTTTTTTGTTTTCCTGTATTATACAGGGTGTCCATAAAGTCTCTTTACAATTGAAAACTATTACCAAAGCAAATGAACAAACAAATATGTGGAAATTGTTACAAAATGTGTAAATATTAAAGTTTTTTTACGTATTTTAACCCACGTCTATATGGACATCATTAGTTGGACATTAGGAGGGAACTCGATATCTTGCTATGTTTGATGTAGCATGACCTCATCAATGGTGACAATGGTATTAGTGATACCTTGCTTTAAATCAGTGATGCCCCGTATCTTTTTTCGATACACGATATATTTAACATAACCCCATAGAAAGAAGTGCTGAGTCTGCTTATCCGATTTTGTTTCAATAAACCATGACACATTGTGCTTTTCTTGAGGAGTAACCATTTTTTGGGAGTTCATTTAACAGTATCTCTTTCATCGACAGGATACCTGAAATACACAAATATAATATGATTAAAAACTTATCAAACTCCTAAGAATGACAAAAAAAAATGAATAAAAGTATCTCAGATTTATATTATTAGGCGAGTTAATACTTTGGCAATAATATGAAATAACGATTTTCACAATAATCCTCCATACATACATATATATATATATATATATGAGCAAGACATATATATGAGCAAGACAAATATGGAGAAAATGTTACAAAATGAGGAGTAGATAATGAAGTTTAATTTCATACACCTCTATATGTGCACCATTAGTTGGACGAAGGAAATAAAGGCAGTATGTTCGCTGTAACATAGCCTCATTTATGGTGGCAATGGCATCAGTGATCTTTTCCTTTAGATCAGTAATGTCCCGTATGTTTGTTCGATACACGATATCATTAACATAACCCCATAACAAGAAAGCCAGGGGAGTGATATCTGGTGAACAAGGTGGCCAGGGAATTTGGTTATCCCTTCCAATCCACCGGTCTTGAAATGTTAGGGGTTCATTTACCAGTACCTCTTTAATCAACAGGATACCAGAAATAAACAAATCCAATGTGATTAATAACCTTTGATAACTACTGCGTACATTGAATAAATCTAATTAACATATCATATCAATTGCCTTTGCAATATATTTTTAAATTGTAAAGAAACTTTATGGACACCCATGTTGTGGATTCCGAGATGAATTCGGTCTCCAATGAAGAACAAACGCAATATTTAAATATAAGAAATAAAATGTATTTACACAATCATACAAAGGGTAATACTGTTAGTAAATCCAGGAACACGGTTAGTAGCAAATACAGATATATATATACAGTCTCGAAGTAGGACTTCCTTAGAGTCTACGTGCTTGTAACTGACTTCTACAAGAGGTTACCTCACACTATCTCCGTTCGTATATTCTCTCTCTCTTTCCGACTACCCTCTCACTATCCGACTACTCCCACTGACTGTCTAACTCTGGGTATTTAACGGCAGCAGTCCAGGTACACCGGTAGAGTCCACTTATATGAAAAAAGGGTGGACCCCATAACAACCCAGTATATTCCTCATATGGAAGCTATAAATGTGTATAACAGAATAATGGAAGAAATAAGAAAATTAAATCTATTTTTAGTTTTCCTTTCGTTTAGCGGTTTATCAACATCTTATGGGTCATTTAATGACGAAATTTCATTTTCTTGGGAGCATTAGAACTTTCTTTTACAAAAATGTATTGTTGCTCTTTTATTACATATAAAAATGTATTGCTGGTATTTTTACTATAGATTTTTTTATGCTTTCATAGATTTTTAACCCCAGTTCGACCATTAATTATTTGGCCATACTTAAGACCCTAACAGTTGCTACAACTACGGGTCATTGTGGATCTGGGGACAATAAATAAAGGGTGGTTCTACACTTCTCACCCCCGCCAACCATCAGAGGCATTTCAGCCAGATGTAGTTTATCGTCAGACCTAGGACTAGTTTTCCATTTGCGTTTCATCCCTAAAAGTCACTTCTCCAGGGTAATAATGGTTTTATTCCTCGTATATATAACGCAGGTTCATTTAATGCTAGATTGTGAACTAATTCTTTTCAGGACCTTTTTTCGCCGCTTTTGGGGTGTGCGGTTGGTGTACTTAAATAGCGGCTTGCAATGAGAATTCGGTGTTCGAATTCCAGTTGTGTTCGTTGCATTTACTTACGCGCAAATATGCTTGAGAAAGGTATAAATTCGTTTCGTCTCTCGCCCCCAGTATGGGTTAAATAGTAGGATTTGTATGTATAAAAATCTTTATTATCTCCAAAATATTGTTGATTAAATATTCTCTGGCAAAAAAAGACAAAAACAAAACATGAATTGTTCTTATGATCTAAAATATGTTTCGGCTTTTAATATCAATGTGTATTCTTATGAAGAAATCGGCTCACCTTTCCCTATTGATTCTAACATCGAAAAGAGAAGAAAGTTAACAAAAATTTTTGTGTCTTGTTTTTGTTGATGTGTAAACAGGTTAAAATATGATTCAAGCACAGACAAAAAAGATTTATGCGGTTTATAAAGAAGGAAATGAAAATGAAAATATCAAAATTAGACACACACGCTACTGCAAGGGTGGTTAGATAAATTGGAACTGAATGCGATCAAATTAAGACATTACTTAAGAATAGCCAACTTTATACGGAACGGCAAATAGAATACTTCAACCTTCAAATCCAGCTGGTAAAAACATTTGCACTATATTGGATATGTTAGTCGCTTTGATGAATGTCTTCCACATAAGCCAAAACTAACTACTGAACATTATTTGGGATGCAATTTATTATATAAAATTACGGAATTTTCAGCTTTTGAAAGATAAACCTGGTGCTGAAAATTGTTTATTTTGCAACCACAAGAACGCAGGAGATAGAGTAGCAAGTGAAATTAAATATCATTGATGCTCTGAAAAGACATCTTTATATGAGATGGGATTAAAATAAACTTTTCTCTTGTGTGCACTTTCCGGAGAGCCAAAAAGAAATCCCAACAAGTATTACTCACAATTAATAATGAAAACAAAAAACGACGTAATATTTTCATCGTTCTTTGCCACTTTGTTTTAATATATTTGCATATATAGTACGAGAACATATACTTTTAAAATGTTCCCTTTTAAACCTATAAAAAGAATTACTACTTAACTTTATTCTGTCATAGGTTTAACTGTCTTGACGCGGACGGCTATATTCAATTTTTAACCAGTTTACTAAAATACTTATGTGCGTATTAGAAAGCCTCGTGGTCTGAATTGGAATAATGGGACGCCATTAGAAAAATTAACCAGGTTTTGGAGGTAAGGGAAAAATAAATTTATTCTTTACGTAGCCATCGATGCGTGAGTGATTTTGATATCGAGGTAACTTAAGTAGAATTATACAAAACAACACATAAAAAAAATTAAACAAGCCAAAGAATAAAAAAAAAAACTGAATACGTATACGAGAGGAAAATGTCAGAAATTGAACAAATGAGAGTTTAAATAAAAGACTGAATAAGTAAATTGTCGGAGAAAGTTTAAAACACAGGGATATTAATAAAAAAACTGGAGGCTATTATTTGTAGATTACCTCTCGGAGACCGTTAAATGTTAAAAGACAGGATAAACCAAATCTCTTTCATATAAATCAAGTGTAATTTTATTGAGATAATTATTGCATAGCTAGGTTAACAAGTATAGATAGCTCCCAAATAGAGGACATTGTCTCTGCTTCGTAACCAATGCGATACACAAATTTTTGATAACTTTTATATTAAAAAAAACAATTTTGATATATGAAACTTCCTAGACTGATCGACAAGGTCTGGTCATCAAAACGTGAAATGCTTATCTTATTTATTTTAGTTTCCATAGAAACGGCCAAAACCGGATATTCATGTTAGAATGCCTTCACCATTGAGCTTGAGCATAATGCTTTCATGATATATATATATATATATATATATATATATATATATATGTACAGAGGCTTTTTTCTCTAATGCTCACCGAATATAAAAGAAGTTAAGAGACACTCAAGAAAGAAGGGTGAGGAATATGTGGATAGAAAGGAAATATAATAACTGACCTTTGACAGGAAAAGTTAAGATTGTACTGTGCAAAAACTCATCCACGCGGGAGCCAATTTTACAATTATTAATCGAAAATGAGGCTCAAGATACACTCCATCAAGAGCATTACTTGATGATGTTGTTATAAGGTCGTCAAAGGCACAGGAAAGAAGTGTCTATTATGAGGTTATGTAGGATAGATATCGGTTAATTCTAGACTTGAAAAAGTTAATGTCGTAGGGATCATAAAAGCATGTGTTATATTCCGTGCTAATAGGAATATATACTTGAAAAAAAACACTACAATAAGAATAAGGTAACAGTTATGCACACGGTCGTCAATTCAGTAGTGTGTGTTACTATTGGAAGGTCTGTAGTTCCCACGTAAGTTTGAGTCGTACTCAACAGAAACCAGCTAGTAATATTTATTAACCTCCCCAGGGGTAGGATGTGGCACAGGGCCGTATTTAATGTGGGGCAATCCGAGCCCGTAGGCTCGGGCAAAAATTCCCGGTAAACCCTGCATAAACGGACGAGACTCTGCCCGAAGAGTTCGACAACAGCTAAGAGCTGAGTAACAGATCCCTGCTTGTCAATATTTACCGCCCACTCGACGAGGGTAGATGTGGCACAAGGCCGAGTTTAAGGTGGGTCATCGGCCAAAAATATTCCCTTCGAAGCCGTATAAACGGATTCAGGGTCGAAGGCAGAGAGTTTGACCATCATCTGAAAAGATTTCAACTGGAATATTCAGCCCCGACCCCACGAGGGTTGTATGTGGCATAAAGCCAGGTTTAACGTGGTTTCTCCGAGCCCGTAGGCTGGACCAAAAAATGACTGTAGAATCCGCATAAACGGGATCGGGTTGGTCAGCCTCCGCAAACGAGGCAGAGAGTTCGACCGCACAGCCGAAAGATTTCAGCTGGTATACTCAGCCACCCTCCACGAGGGTCGCATGTGGCACAAGGTGGGGTTTAACGTGGGATCTCGGAGCCCGTGGGCTCGGCTAAAAATATTCCCTTTGAACCCGTATAAACGTGTTCAGGGTAGGTTTACCTCCCCGAACGAGACTCTGCCCTTCAACCTTCGGGTTCCTCTCTGCCTTTGGGCAGAGAGTTCAACTGCACGACCGAAAGATTTCGGATGGTCTCTGTAGTCCGTTGACTTACAGATACTTATTGGTAGTTACAACCTATAGTGTAGTCACTCATGGGGTGGCAGGTTATTCCATTACATCAGCATCCTTTCGAAAGTTTGTTCGACAATGTAAAATTTCTGTAGAAAAAAACCGCCTAAGTGGAACTTCCTCCTTTACACTTGTTGTAGAGTAGCTAGCACCTCTTCAGAACTCTACCAGATGGCCTGGATCATAGCCTTAACTAGTCTACGATTAAGGACTTCAGCAGTTGATTAATAATATTCGGACGGATCTTACTTCGTTTGGCTATACAGCATTTGACCCTCTTCTATTCCTTGTAAGTTGTCTTGTTAATTGTTTTGTAACTTATTGTTCTGTGTTTTTTGTATGTATCCATTAGCACCAGATACTGGTGTTGAATAAATATATTAAGCACTCATTCTTCTCTGTGTATCATTCACCTCGACGATGAAATACCGGGGTAAGTAGACTCCATGTCGGCGTTATGGGGCACCCAAGCTTTGAAGGTCAAGATTCGTGGATGTAAGGAATATAGCTCATCTGAACATTTGAGATAGAAATAGTAATTGACTAATGAGAGGTTAGAACTGTTTTGTCCTTGGGGAAGGTTAGGAAACAATTCCTCACCCACACTTTTGAAGTTAGATATAATAGCAGTAATTCCTTTTTAATCTAATCTCATTCCTGTAAAGACAAAGCATAAAATTAGGGGACGTATAGCGATCATCATCGCACACATACACACACACACACATACACCCTAACAAACTCAAATCTTTAGCAGCATTCATTCATTGGACAGAAAGCAACGCTACAATTTTAAAATCGCTATATTTTCATAAAGTAAATTTTGTGCACTTTTGGGAGAAGTGGCTCCCAGAAGTCTCCCCAAATCTCAGGTACTGATTGGTCAGTATCGACCAATCATATTCTCTGCATGTGGAGAATGATTTTTTCCCGTGCAGATTCCTAATTCGATGTCTACCTATATAAACAGTCAAAAGACGACCAACATCATTGAGACCTTCAGCTGCCACAGAAACCCACGTCAGTCAAAGCTATGCGCCAATCTCTTCACTCAACTCACAAACTTGTGAGACTTCGACTGCTAATGTAATCCACGTCAGTCGAAGACATGCGCCCATCTTCTCACTCACTCTCAAATTACATATTCTATCACACTTGCATAATTTTCCGCTTGCACGACAGAACTGTCTAAAACATTTATAACAGACTAATAACTCTTTCATTTCCTTTTCAGAGAACATTGATAAACTTTGTTGAATACATAAGGACTTCTAATACAGATAGAAGCTTTTTTTTTATTTTTATTTTTACTTCTTTTTCACATGGATTTAATTTCTTTTGCGGATTAAAAAAAAACTTGGCGTGAGTTTTGGCGATTAACAAAGATGACCGACCAAGAAGCATGCTCCAGGATTGAACAGCGGTCAGTTATCAAGTTTTTGGTTGCTGAAGGGTGTAAACCAGTTGAAATTTATAGGAAAATGTCAACTGTGTATGGTGCCACATGTTTCAGCCAAAAACACTGTCTACAAGTGGGCTAAATTGTTTAAAGAAGGACGGAGCAGTGTTGAGGATGAAGACAGGTCTGGGAGTCCTACAGAAGTGAGGTCTCCTGAGGTGATCGAATCATTCAATGACCTCATTCAGTCTGACAGAAGAACTACTGTGAACAACGCAAGGCCTCACACAGCAGCCCACACGGTGCAGACCATCAACGAGCTGGGCTGGGAACTGCTCCCTCATCCCTCTTACAGCCCAGACCTTGCCCCTTCAGACTTTCACCTGTTTGGTCCCTTGAAAGCGTTGACGAGAGGCACAAAGTTTAAAAGTGACGACGAAGTCAAAAGTGTTGTGAGCGACTGGCTGAGACATCAGTCCAAATATTTTTACGCTGAGGGAATACGGAAGCTTTTGCACAGATAAGAAAAGTGTGTGACAGTACAGGGAGACTACGTTGAAAAATAAAAAAAAAGTAAGCTTCTATCTGTATTAGAAGTCCTTATACCGAAAAATTCACCTTATTTATTGAATGACCCGTATATATATATATATATATATATATATATATATATATATATATATATATATATATATTGATAAATTTTCCTTGTCCTTTGTTCTTATATCAGTTTGGGTTCATAAACAAAATTAAATAAATGTTGTGAGAGGCCTAGACACGCTACATCTCATTGATAACTCCGACGTTCATTTGGAATTCCGCCACAGACGGATATTTTCCAGTGCAGTCTGAGGAACCAACTATTTTCCAGTCCCTTTCACAATACAGGATACGATGGTTCAATTGTCGCCATTTTATATTTTAAATTTCGCGCATGCGCGTTATTTGTTTTTGATTTTGTTGATTGCACAGTATAGTAGGGTCAGTTGAGCACCCTCTGTGATAAAAAGAGCACTATGACGTAGATGCCAGGCTTCAATACGAACATTTTAGAGTGTTTGGCTGTCAACGAGAGGACAGTTTAGATGATATATCCAGTCGCCATTATGGTTTTTGTAGTGATCACTAGTGATGTCGACGTTATGCCGTCATTCGTCCTCCCACCGGGTCCAGACTCAACACGGAGGTCTACATCAAGTGCCTTGAGGTGGTAGGACTGTCCTGGTTCAAGCGGGTGGCGGTTGGAAGACCCTATGTCTGGCAACAGGACTCTTCACCATGCTACACAAGCATGTATAACCAGTCATGGCTGTCAGTCAAATTCAGCCCTTACATCTGGCCACCTAACTGCTCTAACTACAACCACCTTGATTATTACGTGTAGGAAGCACTTAAGCGAAACACCATCAAAACTCCTTGTAACTTCAAAGATGAACTAAAGCCACTAAGACGCAAGGGGTTACTGGGAGTGGAAGAGAATGAGGAAGTTTTATCAAGAAAAAAGGACAATAAAGAACAGGTTTAATGAAGAGGGTAGATGGCGATAAATCCACTAAGACGCAAGGGGGTTACTGTGAGTGAAAGAGAATGAGAAGATTTTGATGAGGAGAAAGAAAAATAAAAGAACAGCTTTCAGGAAAAGAGAAGATGGCGATAATGCCACTAAGACGCAAAGGGTTACTGGAAGTGAAAGAGAATGAGAAGACTTTAGTAGGGAGAAAGGACAATAAAAGAACAGGTTTCAGGAAGACAGAAGATGGCGATAATCCCATTAAGACGCAAAAGGTTACTGCGAGTGAAAAAGAATGAGAAGACTTTAGTGAGGATTAAGGACAATAAAAGAACAGGAGGCTAGAAGATAGCGATGGACGTTTCATTTAAATCTTTGAAGAGCGTAGGTGGCAGGTAAGAAGCCGGAACAGAGTTCCACAGGTGAGAAGTACGGTAAAAGAAACTTTATAGTAGATTTTGCGGTTGCACCAATCTGTTGCGTTATCATTTATTATTTTCCTGCCGGCACGAAAGTTTCTATGTCGGTTTTCACCTAAAAAGAAACCTCGGTGGCACGATTTTCAAAGAGAAAATTTAAAATTTCACTCCAAGCAGCGTTTGAAGAAAATCACGAAATGAGTCCCTGTCAATGGCATAGTTCCTCTTCCCAAAAGAAATATGAAGGAAATATGTGGATATCTCATGATCTGAATTTAAATTTGAGTAAACTTTTATCGTGAACAAGTCAGAAATTGCAAAAATGTTTTTTTTTTAAGCAAAACTTATTTAATAATAATGATCCCTTTCTACACCTTAAACCTGTGGTTTGCAAAGCAGTACGATGTGCCTCACAGATGCAGCGGAAATGGATAGCAGGTGAATCGGATTGATTGAAAGACAATCAAAAATTTAGAAACTGTCTCGAAAATAATCATATACCATAAATATATATGATTTCAAAACGCAAAAATATAGACATTCATATTTGTGTTTTATATTAAAAACTTTATTTCGATCAGAGAAATAAAATTATTCTAATAAACCTGTGGCCCGGTAACAAGTCTAACTGATTAGCATTTACATCAATCAATTTATTGTTTAATGTAATATCACCATTTTTTATCAGCATTGCTGAAAGAAACAACTTCATTAATATGCATCTATACATAAACATTTCTATCAGTCTAGTCATATCTATCTATCAAGTAAGCGGTTTGATTTAGTGAAGTGCGAGAGATGTAAACATTTATCTTCAAACCGACAGCATTCTGAATTAAACTGTTTTAATATATCGCAAACTGGAGCTTATCTTGAAATAACATATATAATAAATTCACTTGTACATTCAGGGTGTTTCACGATTTCTTTTTAAACAAAATGACTGCTCACAAATCAAGGATGACAAATGATAGAGAAATGGAAATTACATTTCTTGAAAGGTAAAACGCTAATATTTAAGGACCGTCAAAGTAAAAATAAAAGGCAACAAATAAGGGAAAAGGAGTCTAAAGTTAGATCACTTTTCCTTTCTTTTCCACCCCTTTTTTCATTCCTGTTACTTATTTAATTTTTTTTAAAAAGTTAGCATTCATATTTATTTCATCTCAACTTATTAGTGTTGACACGCTCTTACGGAGCGAAATGGCTATTTAGATAGGGTATTTTTGAATTTCATTTATTTGTAATTTATATATACATATATATGCACTGTAATAAATACATTGAACTTTATTTGTGGATCAGTTTTAATATTATTAGGATTCTCTTGGATTAATTACCCAGGGATTTTTACGTATATATATATATATATATATATATATATATACAATAAAATAAAAAAATAAAATCCAAAATCGCTTATAACTTATATGGCTTTGTATTAATAAATACATTTAGCTCTTTTTGTGAATCAGTTTTAATATTTGATATTACTAGGATCCACTTGGATTATATGCCAACGGATTTCTTACCTTTTATACACACACACACACACACACACACACACACACACACACACACACACACACACATATATATATATTGCTATACATATATCTATTGCTATATATATGTATTGTTATATGTATGTGAAATCAGGCGCGCGCGCACACACACAAACACGAATATATATTTTTTTTCTCATATAGACCAAAACAACTTACTACAAAGATGCAACTTCGTTTCGGTGCATTTAGTTGCACCTCGACTGCTGATGACCAAAATTGTATTGAGCCCTCTTTTGAATTAATGCTGTAAATGTTTGAATTTATATATTATTTTCGTTCTCATTACATTTCTAGATAGATAGATAGATAGATAGATAGATAGATAGATAGATTGGAAATGAATATAGATGCTCGAATATTCTCATTCTTGTGACGGATAAGCACAATAAGAGAAGCAAACCTGATTTAATGAAGACGTATCCTGAAGCTTCTGCATTCACTGTGCGGTCAATAGATCTCGTTCAATTCATATGGAGATAAAATCCTGACCTCTTTGACTTATAGAAAAATAGCAATATATCATATTTTCAACCTTCATTAACTTCTCATCTGGCAATATCCGGTCGGTAATCTCATGACTGCTCCACGAAATATTGATTGATTAAATTAATCGAATAACCATCCCTTTGCCCAATACAGCAATATTTTAAAGATAACAGGAACGGAAAATCAGAAAAAATGGCTAAGTAATTTTTTTTTGAATTCAGAAAGGAACGAAATATTCATAGAGCCAGCCTATGCAAGCTTCGAACTTTTTGTGTTAAGTAATTTGGCAGTCTTTTGTGGATGAACATGATCGTCTACTTCCTTAACGGACACCGTACATAGAAGATAATTTCCAATGTCAAAACTCAGATTTGGTGTAAACAACACAGGCTGAAATAATTTAATTGCAAGATATGCGTCTGATATATCCAGGAGACTACCTCAAGTAGAAGAATTTGTCTTACATTTTAATGGCCAATCTTCTACCGATTTTATGCTAATGCAGGTGTCCCACCCTCTGGGCTCTAACAGTGGACCTTCACTGTTCTTAATTTTCATCAATGATCTTCTCGATGACATCAGCTCTCAACTTGATATCCATGCTCATAACACAACCGTTTAATCGTTAGTAAGTCTAATCAGTTCGATAATGTCAAATTGGCAGCTGATCTAAAAAGAAAAATATCTACGGTCAGTTGTTAAGTAGGGCAAAGAATGGCTTGTTAATTTTAACGCCTCCAAAACGAAATATCTCTCTATTAATGATATGAGAGAACTCTTTCTGATTCCCATCGGCATGGCTGATGCTAACCCTCAGGAGAATGACTCGGAATAAAATTCTTGGTTGAAATAACGTGAAAGGATTATCCATTGCTAAGTCTGCTGCTAGGAAATTTGGTTCACTGTGTCGTACTAGATGATTTCTTTTCTCTTTTGAATCTATCTTACATATTTATAAGTCTACCATTCGTCCATGCTTTGAATATTGCTGTCACATATGATCTGGTACTTCTGCTATATATATACTAGGGATTTTTAATAAAATCCAAAAAGAATAAACAATATTCTTAGTTCTGACCTGGCGTTACGGCTTTAGCCACTTCCCACCGTAGTTTCTCTGTGCCATTTCTATAAATACAATGGCCTAAGAAAAGGTTTTAGCCAGGAGAAATGAACCACATCCAATTTCAAAATTTAACTTCGTAATTGCAACTCAACATAAATAAACAGTATTTGGAACTGGTATAGAATAGGTCCTCCATTTGCTAGTTTCAGTGATTGTATTCGATTTTTCATGGATTTGATCAAGTTATCAATAATCGTCTGATCCACATTTTGCCATTCCTTTAGCAATGTTACTTTAAGGGTTGTCACTGACGTGATTTTGGTTGCACGCTCTCGAAGTTTTCAGTGAATATGCTCCCAAACGTGCTCTAATGAATTCATGTCAGGGACTTTGGGTTACCCATAACAGTGACTTGATTCCTTGCGATTCCTTCCCTGCCTTTGTTACTTTGCTCGTATTACATGGCGCTCCATTTTCTTGAAAAAGCTAGACATTCTTGTCAATCTGATTGGTTTCAAACTGTAGGGGTAGTCCTTTCTCTAATATTTAACCACTTGTCAACAAGAATCAGCTCAGATTTCCCTCCAAACCAGACAGCGCCCACCCCATTATTCCAATCCCTCCACGTTTCATGGTCGCCTGCAGTCGTTCAATGTTCAAAATCTTATTCTGATTTCTGCAAACATAAACCTGTCTTGAATTC
>CAHIKZ030001000.1:82500-105000 GCA_903632075.3 Acanthosepion pharaonis | reverse complement strand
ATGTCTTTATATATATATATATATATATATATATATATATATATATATATATATATATATATATCAAGTATATAATTGGTATATATGGAATGAATTCAATAACCAACAATTACTATTCTTAAAAGAGTGCTCAATACAAAGTAGAGCAGATATAATTATTATTTATAAAAAAATTATAACATAAGTATGTTAGAAAATCACTACAAAAATAGCCATTTTGTTTCAACACACTCGGTGTCTTATCAAGTGATGATGTTGAAGATAAAATTTGTTATTGGAATTCATTTCATATATACCAATTATATATATATATATATATATATATATATATATATATATATATATATATATATATATATATATATATATATATATGATAAATTGTATGGATATGAGTTTGTGACCCTGGGTATCACGCTTCTCTGACCATCAGACAAATTCAAATACAACTTATATGTTAGCTCTATCACTGATATTAAGCACTGAAGAGAGATTGCCTGTATCTGGGTAGCAATTTTGGTCAAAGATCAACAAAAAACGATGTAACTGACATAGGAAAACAAGTATTAATTTGACCTATCATACCTGAAATTACACCCCCCTCCCCGCTTTTGAAACATTCACCTTCAAATTCTCACCGGAGACAAGAAATTTTCAGAAATATAAAAAATAAACAAAAATTGCTATCATAGAACATTCGTTTGACTTTAATCAACACTTGCTGTTCAGGCACTCAATTCAAACTAAACGACCAAGCAGCTGTGAATGAAAATGACATCATAAAGATCAGGAACAAAGAAAAACGATTGTAAGATGAATAGTAATTCCAAAAGGTGAACTTAACAAATGCTACAATGAACTCACTGATACTAAAGACATATTAAAAGAGAAACTAACTACAATATAACCAAATTCAACAGAAACTTGATGAAATCATTGCAAAAAGGAAATTCATAAAACATCCAAGATTTAACAAAAAATGAAGAACTGATTCAAAGAAAAATTCTCTTGGATTTCTTCTCTGTAGAATTTTCTTCCGTCTTCTAGTTTTCCTGTCAACTCCAATCATAAAAAAAAATTGAAATGCAGCATCAATCGTTTTCTTTTGATGCATCCTTAAAATCTTGTTCATTTTATTGTCTTTACTCCTCAGTGACATTTTCTCAGTTTCTTTCTAGAGCTTTGCTTAGGGTGAAATAATTAAACCATCTTTATATTTACAACAGAATGATGCGCCAGGTATTTAAGAACATATATTTTGCGGTCTATAAAGGCAACCGCCAAATTTTAACATTTTCTTTTCTCATTAAAACATACAAAGAATATTACCATAGTAGATTGCAATAATTTTTTTATCAAATACATAGACACACTTTACTCGTAACAAAAGACATCACCTATATCAGTTAGAAGATGGCTTCTTGAAAATGGCCAGGTGAACAGAAGGATCGGCAAGTCTAGTGGAACCATTTTCCTTTGTCTTTTATTATCCTTGTAGTCGCCAGCTTCTGTATCATTGCCAACGCCGATATTCAGGTGCTAGTCATATTTAATAGAACCTGAATCGATGGTGGGACTGTGCCTATTTCAGAAGAGCTTTACATCCTCCTTGTAAAATATAGATGATCGTTACTTGTCATGATAGAGGGCTTGTCCCAGTGATCATAAGAGCGAAACCATCTGGAGTTCCAATTGATGTTGGGGCAGGTCGAAGTAAGGTCGAAGAACGTGACCAAACACCGAAGACACCAACGTCGGAGTAGACAAACATCTACACGATCTCAAAACTGGCGGAAGTGGGCAGCGCCAGTCGATCTGGCGTAACAAAGGTGGACTCTGACAAACAAAGCGTCCGACACCCAGATGTAACCAGTTTTGCTCTGATCTCGACTGTCTCAATCCCCTTTAAACCGCGATGAATGCGCTTCTGGACAAGTATGTGGGCTTCTCCGTCACGAAGTTATTCATCAAAACTCAAAGCCATCTCCGCCAATATCAGTAGAAGGGAGGGAAAGGGAATATAGAGAGAGAATGGTGATCTCGATGCTCGAATATGCGAGCCATGATAACATCCCCGGACAAAATCCACATAACTCAAGAGTTGCTGGACAATAATTTTCATGACCACGTTATATGTTTTAGTTCTTTGTCGAGGAGGCGACTAAAATATTAAGGATATATTGAAGTTCACCATCGTACATGTCTGAGACCTACTTGAACCGGACAGGAAGTGACATTTGTAAACTCAAGGTGTCTATCTCGATGACGATTATATTGAATTACATTTTTTTTTGAAAAGTCGAATATATATATCTATATTGAATTTTATTATTCAAGATTTTTGGTTTCCTTTGTATTCTTTTTGTATTCAAATTTATTTCCATAATATTATCAATTATTTAAATGTTAGATGATATATTACTAAAGTAAATTACTAAAGTAAATTCCACTGTAATCTTCGCCAGGTTGTTTGATATCAATATTTAAATTAAATTAATATATCGAATGGAAGGAAAAAATATGAATTTCAATAGTTCAATAACATTCAGACCCTGTAAGCATTCCCTCTGTTTACAAACGGAAAGCCCACGAAATCTGATATACAATGACTCAAGAAACTTCAGGTGATATAAGGAGTGGGACCTAGATAAAATCGAAAAGCGGTCACTACTAAAATCAAACATACAATTCTTGCTATTTATTACATACTCAGCAATATATATATATATATATATATATATATATACTAAGACTAAAAACACCCGAAGTGCTTGATGTTTAGCCAGAAGAAAAAAAATCCTACAGAGTTACCTAAGTTGGTATGTAAAAGTACTCAATACACTAAATAGACAAAAACTAGAAAACCTAAAAGAGCCGAAATCTATCTAGCTTTCACATAACGTGTCATCAGGATAACTCTGGGCAGAGTCATCAGGATAGGTAGGTTCTGGCTCTGGCTATATATATATATATATATATATATATATATATATAATTATCTATTCGAAAATTATAACATAAATATTTGTTTCAACACTTCTGGTGTCTTATCAAGTGATGGTGTGTTGAATGTAGAATAAAGGGTTTTAAAAGATTCAAATCAATCAAACACCCCTCGCTAAGGGGAAACTCTGTTATATAAGCTGGAGAGACCAATCAAAATACAAGTATACGAGAATTCAAAAAACTTGACAACGAAATTTGGTTATAATAATTATTTAATGCTTTAATGTTAGGGTTAGATTAAAATAGAATTCATTCTAATTAACAAATATCAAATTATACAATAAAATTAAAAATTAAAAATGCACATTTTAAATATTAAATTTAATCTATATTAAGTTTAAAATTATAAAATTATTTAAAGAAGAAACTGAGGAAAAATACATGTTTTTTAATCTATTTTGTTTTTATTGAAGTTAAGTTGGAATAAATCAGATTATAATACACAAACACGTAAAAATATTTAGATATATAAACACGCGAAAAAGCGACGAGACAGGAAATAGGTGTCCACGAATCTTAAAAATACGCAACATACACACACAGTGAAAGGTACACACAAGCGACCATATACACACAGACCGACAAAGACACATACATAGATACGCCCATACAGCCACCAAGAAATATTCAAATTTGAAAGTGTTATTAAACGAATTCTAATATACTATTAAAATATAAAAATATATATAGATAAAAATGGTTGAATAGATAAGCTTTAATATTCGTAGAATAGAAAAACAAATATTCGTCAATGAACAACATGAGGAAAAAAGATACTAAAATATACAGAAATGGATAGAAATATATATATATATATATATATATATATATATATATATATATATATATATATATATAGATACACCTAGTGAGCCAGACAAACCTACTTGGGTTTCACCTAAACGGATCGTCAGGGAAAGTTTGGCGCCAAACTTTCTCTGACGATCCGTTTAGGTGAAACCTAGGTAGGTTTGTCTGGCTCACTAGGTGTATCTAGGTCTGCTCTACGGTTGTATTGAGCTCTTTTGTTAGTTAGTTGTTACTCGTATCGGGGGTTTTTTCTTTGGGCTTCAGACCTGCATCATGTGCGATTTTTTGTCAGCAGAAGTTCATGTTTGTAGCTCTTTCTTTTTAAAACCTTTTTTCCCTCGAGATTGATTTGATTAGCAAATCAAAAATTCGAGGTTTTTTCAAAAACGAGTCTATATATATATATATATATATATATATATATATATATATATATATACATAAAAATAACACCGTCTAATATATAAAATAGAAAACTCCCAAACACACACACATATATATATATATATATGTGTGTGTGTGTGTGTGTTGAGTTGTTCTCCCCTTTTTACACAAATGGACTCACCCAGGGTATATGCATATACTACTGCTAGTGAATACCCAGGGGAAGAACGAGAAGGAAGGACGAACGAGCGACGACCCAGAACGAACGTGACGAGCAAGAGTCACCGTGAGCCAACACGTAGACTCAGTAAGAATTCATACAGTGATACGTCGATGCCAAAGACTGTATAGATATATTTTGCTACTAACCCGCATTCCTGGAACTACTAACCTGCATTACCAGTTTGTATTATTACATTAATACATTTATTTTCCTATATTCCTTCTTGGCGTTTGTTATTTATTGGTACCGGATTTCATCCCGGAATCCACAACAACTTGGCGACGAGGACTTCGAACTCACACGGAAGAAGAAAAAAAGATTCATCTCTCGTCGACGACAACAACTTGTGCGACGAGGATTTGCACTTCTGGGAGACTCAAAAGAAAAAATTGCCGTTTGCCAGTGTCCACAACAACTTGGCGACAAAGATTTACGAAGATTAAAATACGTAATATCTAGTTTTGTGTAAGATTCCTATCATGGAGGACTTTAAAAGTATTTTAGTAGAACTTTTAAAATACTAAAATGAACAGTAAATACAACTCCAACAAAAACAAAATGAACAGCAACTAAAATTCCAAGAAAGAATGGAAGAAAGACAAATGAAAAATGAAGAAAGACAAATGAAAAATGAAGAAAGATAAATAAAAAATGAAGAAAGACAAATGCAACTCCAGGAACTAATATTAAAGGTAGCAGGTAACAAAGAAGAAAATATAGAAAAAAAGGCGACCTTTTCCCAACTCGCAGTGTGGAACCGAATAGAAACATTCAAATACTCTCTAGAAGAGGATAAAAATTTCGGGGACTATTTCAGAGGTCATGAAGACATCTTCAACATCGATTGCGAAAATTGGACGGAAGCTAAGAAGCTACGTCTATAACTTGTCCAAAGACATCACTTTTTCACAAAAAATGGAAATCTCTTAACCTCGTAAAAGATGAAAATGAGGACTACTTCACGTTCGCCGCAATCGTGAACAAACATTGTGACGACTTTAAGTTGGCAGAATTAACTACAGGCAATTTGAAGTGTCTTTTTTTGTACAAGGGTTAGTCTCAGCCAAGGATAGTAAAATGCGTAAAAGAATGCTTTCAAAACTTCAAAATGAGCCTGGATTAACAGTACAAAAATTGTCAGAAGGCTGCCAAAAATGTTTGAGTATAAAGAAAGACTCTAAGGATATCGAGGAATCAGGAGTTGCACACATCCATATGCTGAACAAAAGTTTACGATTTTCACCCTCTCCGGAAACAAAAATTCTATAATAATGAAAAAGTACAATGTTCAGGGCGACTAATGACAGAAATCAAGGGGAATATAAGCCCCACCTCATCTGTATGTTATCGATGTGGGGGACTACACTGGAATAAGTATTGTCGTTTTAAATATAAAAACTGTCTAGCGTGTAGATAAATGGGTCAATGTAGGAACAAAAAACCTACTAGTAGGATAAGAGCTACTAGAATGCATGACGAAGACAATATTAATATAAGAAAATACGTGGAACTTCAAATTTTAATTAAGAAAATAAAATTGCAACTAGATTCAGGGTCAGATCTGACGATAATTAACCTACAAACATGGAGAAAGTTAAATAGACCGGCCATGATGCATACACAGAAAATTGCTAAGTCTGTTACATGGAAGCGTATAAAATTCAAAGGAGAAGTAATCCTAAATGTAAAATTTCACGGGAAAACAAGAAAACTCAAAATATTCGTAATGAAGGATACATAACATCTCGTGGGCACAGACCGGATGCAAAAGTTCGACGTATGGGATTAACCAATCAGCTCTTTTTGTAAAAAAAAATGAGTGCGAATCGTCAGAAACTACAAAATTAAAGGAAAAATTACATAGTCAATTCCCCGGATTATTCTCGAGCGGGTTGGGACGATGTAACAAGTTTGCAGCTAGAATTGAATTAAAAGAAAATGTCCAACCAATATTTAAAAAGAAGGGAAACGTGCCATTTGCTAACATAGAAAAAATCGATAAAGAATTAGAAAGACTTGTACAAAATGGAATCCTTTCAAAAGTCGAGTTTAGTGAATGGGCGGCACCAGAAGTCTACGTAAAGAAAAAATCCGGAGAAATCCGTTGTTGCGCAGATTTCTCGACTGGGTTAAATAAGGCTATAAAAGACCGTCACCTCCACCCCTTACCAGGCCCGGAGGAAATATTTACTAAGCTTAACGGTGGTAAGGTATTTTCTAAAATAGATTTAAGCGAAGCTAATCTTCAGATTTCAGTAGAAGAAAGTACAAAATTCTATGAATTAATACGCACAAAGGACTACAAATTCAGCAGATTACCATTTATGGTAAGAGTAGCACCGTCAATCTTCCAACAGACGATGGATACAATGCTCATGGGCCAGAACTTTGCTACCGCTTACTTGGACGCCATTCTAACCAAAAGCAACAATGTTGAAGAACACGCACATAAAGGAAATTTTGAAAAGACTCCAGGATTTTGGTTTTAAAGTAAAGGCGAAAAAATGTGATTTTTTTCTAAATGAAATCAAATACTTAGGTCATATAATAAATGAAAGTGGCAGAAAACCAGACCCAGATAGGGCATCTGCAATAAAAAATATGCATGAGCCGAAAAATGTCATAGAATTGCAAAGTTTTCTTGGTCTAACGAACTATTCCGGTGAATTCATCGAAAATATGCACAAATTGAGGGCTCCCCTCAATGAGTTATTGAAAAAAGAGAACAAATGGAATTGGACGAAAGACTGTCAGAAAGCGTTTAAGATAAGTCAAAAATTAACTTCTGAGCTAGCACTGAGGCATTTTAAACCCGAACCAGAAATCATCATTGCTAGTGACGCAAGTTCACACGGAGTAGGAGCTTACATACTACACAAGATGCAGAATAGCACAAAGAAACCCATAGATCACGCATCTAGATCATTGTTACCAGCAGAGGGGAATTATTCGCAAATTGAAAAGGAAGCGTTAGGCATAATATTCGCCATAACTCGCTTTCACAGATATATTTATGGAAGAGAGTTTACTCTTCAAACGGACCATAAACCTCTTCTTTCGATTTTTGGATTGAAAAAAGGACTACCAATTTACACAGCCAACAGACTTCTAAGATGGGGAACCATTTTATTGAATTACAATTTCAAAGTTGAGTTTCTAACGTCTAAGAAAATTGTGCATACTGATGGATTGTCGATATTGGTACCTGCGAAATGCGAACCTCTGGAAGACTCTGTAATAACGGCGTTGCGAGCCGAAGACGAAATCAGTAAAGGAACTGCCTGTGACCTTGCTAGAGATAAGAAGAGAAGTGGAAAATGATGAATTTATTCAGAGGATGAAGAAAAAAATAGAAGAAAAGGAAAGGAATCTAGCAGACAGTTTTTCAATTTGTGATCACATATTATTGTATAATGAAAAGGTGGTCATACCAAAATCGTTACAAAGGCGGATTTTGAAGGACTTTCATTTAGGACATCCAGGAAAAAAACGTATGAAAGCACTAATCAGAAGTTTCGTTTACTGGCCTAATATAGATGATGATATTACGCAAATAGTAGAAAGATGTAAAGGCTGTACTGCTGAAGCACAGGCACCACCAAAAACCATGGCATAAGGTGGACAGATTTTGGTCTAGAATCTATGCGGACTATGCAGGACCCATAGAGAGGTACTACTACTTAATAAAGGTAGATAGTTTTCGCAAGTGGCCAGAAGTTTTCAGATTTAAAAAACCGAAGACGGAAAATACTATAAATTGTCTACATAAATTATTCGCGAGATTCGGCGTCGTGGATTGCCTGGTAACTGATAATGGTACACAATTCACCTCCAGCGACTTCCAAGAATTCTGTGCGACGTATCAAGTAAAGCATATTAAGATAGCTCCGTACCATCCGCGATCCAACGGGCAAGTCGAAAGATTTGTAGACACGCTAAAGAGAGCTTTGAAAAAGAGAACAGTACGTACCTACAGGAAAAGCTATACAACAGTTCCTCCAAGTCTACAGAATAACCCCGAACGGAAACACACTATCTAGTCTTTCGCCGGCTGAAGTGATGTTTGCACGCAAAATACGGTCTGTGTTTGATAAGTTATTGCCTAACAAAAAAAAAAAAAAGATCTCGGCATACACCTATAGCACTCAAGAGATCATTCAAACCAGGCGAACGGGTTTATTTCAGAATGTTTAGGAACAATATGGCATACTGGGGACTAGGTACAATAATTAACAGACTAAGAAATGTGATGTACACAATACAAGGCGAAAGATTTGCCCACAGAAGACATATTGAACAAATACAAAAAGAAGGGTTGAGGAGTCAAGCTCGTCACCTGCAGAAAATGACGATTCGATGGAGGCGATCTTTGAAGCATTTGAGATTCAAAGACCACAAGAAGACACAGAAATTAGAAGAACGAGCAGGAAAAGAAAATTTACAGAACCTCTAATTATCGACCATAAGAGGAAAAAATATTAATTTTCCTCAAAAAAGAATCTAAGAAGGGGAGTATTGAGGAGTTCTCCCCTTTTGACACAAATGGACTCACCCAGGGTATATGCATATACTACTGCTAGTGAATACCCGGGGGGGGGAGAACGAGAAAGACGGATGAACGAGCACGACCCAGAAGGAACGTAACGAACAAGAGTCACAGTGAGAAAGCACGTAGACTCAGTAAGGATACAGTAACGAACAAATCTGTATATATATTTTGCTACTAACCCGCATTCCTGGAACTACTAACCTGCATTACCAGTTTGTATTATTTTCCCATATTTCTTCTTAGTATATATATATATATATATATATATATATATATATATATATATATATATATACACATCATATACACTAGTACACATACACAAGTACAAATATATAACAATATGTGAAAGAAAATAGAAAAATACATATAGACATATGTACATACATTCTTCACTACAGACAGAAACATACAAAAGCCTACCTACGCACACGCATATACACACATATACCCATATACATATATATACCCATATATACACATATACACACATCCATACACGCATACGCATATGCATATATACACACACAGAAAGATAAATATATCAACCCACACAGGAACGTTGGAAAGGCGAAATGGCCATTGTTGTGGTGGAGTGATTTTCATCTATCTGTAATTCATATATGCTCTGTAATAAATACATTGAGCTCTTTTGTGTGAATCAGTTTTAATATTTTATATTACTAGGATTCATTTGGATTTATTAACCTGGAGTTTTACCTATATATATATATATATATATATATATATATATATATATATATATATATATATATTTATTTACGTATATATATATATATATATTTATTTATTTATATATATATATATATATATATATATATATATATATATATATATATATAAATCCTAAGGAGCCAGGCAAACCTACTTAGGTTTCACCTAAACTCATCATCAGAGCGATGCTATCCGACGATTTTTCAAGCGAGTACCACCATATATATATATAAGGGAACATTTGAAGTAAACACTTAGAGACGACAGGCTGTTTCATGCTAGACGCAATCGTCAACCCACGAGTGTTGTTTTCTCGGCTAGGGCAGTATAACAACACTCGTGGCCTGACGATGGCGTCTAGCATGAAACACTGTCCCCTCTAAGTGTTGACTTCAATGTTCACTTTTATATCTACACACGCTCTGTCTCTGATTTTGAGCACTTTATCCCATAAATATAGCATACCATAATTAGTATATTTTTTCATATATATATATATATATATATATATATATATATATATATATATATATATATATATATATATATATATATGTGTGCGTGGAACAATATCTGAACAAAATTAGAGAAATGTGGAAAACCGCTTTATAATTTTTCGCGTTTGTGTCATAGGTTTTGTCATTTGCAGGTCAGAATGAAAGACAAAATGTGTGTGTCTTAATTAAAGACATTAACATCTATTTGCTAGTTTTAGCGTCGGAAGGAATGAACAAAGTATTTTCTTCTTTGCATTAAAGCCGTTAACATCTGTTGTATTAGAAATTAGCCCATTCCAAGTTAATCTCTATTAGCTTTGTATACCGCCTTTGCAATGATTGATGATGTTGTATTGCCATTTAGTTTCATTTCTCCACACTGCGTGTGAGAGCTATGCGCTTTAAAATGGTATTTTTCCATCTCTCCGATCTTTTAAGATCATTTGTGAAAACCAACTGTCGTTTGATACGGGCAAAATCCGTGTATAATCATTCCTTTGCCTACATCTCGATTCGGGGCAATGGATCGCAAAATAAAAATGCACAGTATTGCTACTCTAGAGAGTTTGACGTTCAGCTAATATTCTCTTCTTTTGGGCATGCGCCAGGGAAATTTACGCATCACACACACAAACACACACACACACAGCTCTTGAAAATATATTTCAATTTCGCACTGTTGAGTGATAAGTTAATTCTATAAACAATAGCCACCTTCGTTATATATATATATATATATATATATATATATATATATATATATATATATATATATGGCACTGTGTTACAATATGGGTTAGGTTACATTTGTCATTCATGTACATTTCTTCAACATCTAATATGTGTTGTAGAGAGTCAAATGAGAATTGCTCCGTTAAAAAATGGCAGAATATTCATAACGTGAGCATGCAGATATGCATTTTAGATACGGCCGCGAGAATATTAATGGACGCTAGACAGCACGGCTGTATCAGATTATGTCCCAGAACGAAGGCAGTCTTATCATCCAACATTTGCTGGTGTTTACCGTAGCATTGCTTGTTTTGGTATCAGGAACACGCCCCACAATTTTTTGTAAAAGTATTTTGATACTCTCCGTCTCTCTCTTTATATAATATATATATATATATATATATATATATATATATATATATATATATATATATATAAAATCAAGTTTCTGGAAGAAACCTCAACAGAATGCAGAAAGCACTGGATGGCTAGTTTTGTCCTATGTTTTGGGACTCAGCAGTGCGCATCCACTACAATTTACGATAGAAGGCAAACGCCACACCAACTGTACCAACGGGCCTCGGTGACGAAGAAGTAACGTATTAGATTCGATATAGCGCCGCTCGATCACATATTCCGTGGTGGAACTCATCCGAGTTTCTCTTTACCCATAGGACTGTGCCTCCAATGAATTGCAACTACTATCCACAAGCCGCTCACTCCAGAGCATTAGAAGCCAGTTCAAGCAAGGGTATACAGATAGAAAATAATTATATATATATATATATATATATATATATATATATATATATATATATATATATATATATATATACTCGTATGTGAGTGTTTATGCGTGTATATATATATACAGTATATGTGTGTGAGAGAGAGAGAAAAGAAAGAAAGAAAAAGTGAATGGTGAGAAAATGTAAGAGAAAGAGATAAGATAGATAGATAGATAGATAGATAGATAGATAGATAGATAGACATCGTAATGGAATTCAAGCAGTCTTTTGCGAGATTCTTTTATGCAGCCAAACGTACAATTCCATCCCATATAAAATGAATTCCATGTCCTTAATGTTAAACCGTTAGAAGGAAGATATGTAGAGTATTTTAATATAAAAGTGATTTTATTCGATCATCGGAAGAAAATAAAACTAGAATAACTCTGGTGAAACTGACCTTTTTTTTCAATTGTTACAAAATATCCACCCCCCTCCATGCAAAATGAATAGAAATTGAAATTAAACTCATGATATAGCCACATGTATAAAATCTATGCACTTTCAATGTTAGTAGAATTTGTTATTTTTAACATTAACCCATTAAATGCCAATTTTTTTTTAATGCGCATTTTTGGCCCAGACAGGTGTCTTAGAAGTTTATTCCTTATGTTTAATTTCAGTAGTTACCATTGTTGTTTTTATAGAAACTAGAACATCAGATATATATGTGTATAAAACATCAACAAATAATATTGATTAGAAATAATTAAAAAAAAATACTTTTCAAAATAGTCATTATTTTTCGACTCGTAAAATGTAAGGTTACGACAGAAAGTGTCTTCTTACGGCTAATAATAAAAACTTTGAAGGCTTATTTGTTTTAAAATATACCTCTGCAAATACAATGTATGTAAGCAATTCAATGTAAATACAAGGAATAACATTTAGTGAGTTTAATTTTAACAGATCCCCAAATGGAGCTTATGGCAGGTAATAGGCTAATGATTGAAATGCTCAGGAATCCTTCGATTAAATCTCATTCGATGAGTGCGCTAAAATGTTTATATACCAAAAATCGATTAATGTATTCATAATACTCTATTAATTTTGTAAAACATTCTTCCGTCTAACTATAGCAATTGAAAATAGATTTTTTTTTTATAGTTACCGATTAATTAGAAATTTTCTAAATTTTCAAAATTGCAAATAGGTAACTATTTTGTTTGTCAAGTATTAAGTTTTCTAAGTAATTACAGTATTGATTTTTTAAAAAAATGAACGATAATAATAGATAAAGTTTTGATAATATATGCCGATAATAAAAATACATAGTTTGTCTATATTTCTGAGATGAGGTATTCTGTACAGTATTTACATTAGTCGGACTATTGTCCACATCTTTGTCGCCATACTTGTCACAACGTTTTGGCCGTTGTACGTTGGAATTTCGAACTGAACCCTTTATTTCGATCACTGGGGTAGACTGTTCTAGTTCCACGTTTATGGATGTCAGTTACCAGTTATCTCCTGCTAATTTTCCCTCTAAAAGTTCTCCACTGCCTTAACCAGGTATTGAACTCATCTTCTTTCTGTCCTTGGATCTAACCAACGCCTTTATCCACTGTGCCATGTATCCTTGAGGACATCTGGGTATGAACTTCTGAGTATTATAAACCTAATGTTTTCAGCATCATTTTTACCAGTGCTCATATTGCAATTTTTGCTGTTATCATTGCATGTCTTTACCAGAGTTCATATTGCAACTTTGTTATCATTGCTTTTCTCTGACACTCCTTATTACTGGTTCCCATATTGTATTTATTTCTATGCTTGGTCGGCTCAGGAGATTTTTGTGGCCTAGCATATGTGCTGATTCCTTAAGTTTACGAATTTTCTAATGGTGTTCTTTGTCTATGATCTCAACATGATCCCACAGAGGGCGGCGATCTCACTTCTCTCTCCATACGTGGTCAGCCACGCCTGATTTTTCTAATTCCCCTCGCGTTACAGCTTTCTGGTGTTCTTGAAGCCTTACCTTGAGGGGGCGGCCTGTCTCTTCTTTATATTCCTTTCCGCAGCTGCACGGGATAGCGTACACACAGTCTTTAGTCATGTTCCTCTCTGTGGGGGGTCTCACTCGTGAGAGATATCTGCGAAGTGTTGTCACGCTTTTGAAGGTTGTCCTGATGTTATATTTTGATTTTTTTAATGTTTATTTTGAAGGTCTTAAAAGGAAATTTCTGATTTTTTTAAAAAAATAAACGATTTAGTTAGATATATAATATTTTTTTTAAATATCGAAATATAAAATATGTGTGCATTTACTATGGAAAGATTATAAGTAAAATTTTCAGGTTAAAATATTAATGATTATTATATTCTTGAAAAATTTGAAAGAGCTTTTTCTCAGTACCGCCAATTATATGAAGAACAGAAGAATACTATGAGGCAAATCACTCTAAATAAGTTTTTCATAAATTTTTCAGATTCATAATTATTAATTCATAACATTTTTATCGTATCTTCTTACATGTAGCTATATTTTAATTAAAAATTTTAATTAAAAATTACGCAAATTAGAATGCGAATGAGATTAAAATTTGAGCTACAAGTTACATCATTTAAGTTATTATATTCGATTAATGCGTTTTAGATTAGTACGTGTCTTTAATGGACACAGGGGTTATTGTATTTCAGCTTTTGGAAGTAAAGTCTGATGATCCAGAACCCTGTAAAAGGGGTTATGGTGAAATAGCTTATTACATGGAATCTTAACGTGGTCTGTCTTTTATTCAAACATATCTGCTCTGAATTTTACATTGAGCTCTCTGGATATCATCCTCCTCAGGTCTACCCATACGGATTACCTAAGTTTGCATAAACTATATCTCTCTCTCTATATATATATATATATATATATATATATATATATATATATATTCTTTTATAGATACAAATATTTAAGTAAATGCTCTGTTTATAATAAACAGTATTAAACAACATTTACTGGCCTGAATGTCCGAGAAATTTTCACAGAAAATATTCGTCCTCCGATAGGATTCGAACCTGTATCCTATACGAAACCGTCATTTAGCTTGACGTGCCTTTACCGATTTGGCCACAGAGGCGCGTTCGGTTAGCAAGGTCGAGGAGGAGAAGAAGACGCAGAAGAAGAAAGAAGAAGGAGAAGAGGAAAAGAAGAAAGAAGAAAAAGAAGAGAAGAAAAAAGAAAAAGAAAGAAGAAAAAGGAAAAAGAGAAGAAAAGAAGAAGAAGACGCAGAAGAAGAAGAGTAAAAGAAGAAAGAAGAAGAAGAAGAAGAAGAAAAAGAAGAAGAAAGAAGAAGAAAAAAGAAGAAGAAAGAAGGAGAAGAGGAAAAGAAGAAAAGAAGAAAAAGAAGAAGGAGAGGAGGAGGAGGAGGAGAAGAAGAAGAAGAAGAAGAAGAAGAAGAAGAAGAAGAAGAAGCACCCATAAAATGTGGTCCCATCTGTATCTTTTTTCCCTCCGTTTGAACTGTGTGTCATCAAATTTTCACACCGAAGTAAAGAAAGGGTTGCGGACACTCCCCACACCTACACACGAAAATCAAACCGAAATACATAAACAATTTTCCTTGTGTATTCTATTTATTACCAGGTTCAGAAATTCTTAAACATTCCTTTCGTTATTTTAAAAAAACAAATAAATGTTATCTTCTATTACAGATCAAACGGTGTCTGATAATTTGTGTATGTGATTTTCACCAGCACTATTTCATATAAATTTCTCTCATAGAGATTTTATACATTATAGAAGTAGCCAACACACTAAAATATTCACCTCGGCAATCTTATCTTTTCTTTAAATCGATTTCGATGGGTATCCACTAGTGATAGATATTTGTAATTTTTATGTCTATGAGAACAGATGCAATATTAAATGGAGAAAATTCATCGATTAGCTACTGCAGAACATGAAAAAATGAGAGATATAAGAACAATCTGAGTAAAAACAGAACAAATTGGTGTCCTGGGTATGGCGGTAAACTACATGCGCATCCTTGGTAAGACGATGAACTACGTCCAACAGCAAGGCCTCTGGTCAGAAGGTTTTGACGAGCGTGGAACCCCCTCCTAATTGCTGGTGTTCTTCGGTCCACCCTGACCCGGGGTGGTAGCACCTGTTAGGGTCCCAGCTATGGGAAAATAGTTAACCCCAAAATTGGGTTTAAACCCCTTCAATACATTTTTTGACGAAAAATTATAACCAGTAATACATTTTTGTAAATAACTATTATCAGCCATACATTATTATTAGTAATAGATTTCTGAAGAAAAATCATATTACCAGTAATACATTTTTGTAAAAAAATGTTACCAGTAATAATTTTTTGTAAAAAAAAAAAGATTACCTGCTATACATTTTCGAAGGAAATATATTACCAGGAATAAAAATTGTCGGCATTAAATAACCCATTGAAGTTGATATGCCGTAAAACAAAGCAAACCAAACCAGAAAAATTGAATGATGAACTCATTTAGACATATGTAAAAAAAAACTTAAACATGTTCATGGATAAAGAAAAACTGACAAAAGATAACAATAAATAGACAGGAACACGCTAAGATAGATAGATCGATAGATAAGGAAATTTATCGAGGAGTATTTAATAGGCAGAGAGGAAGAAACTGAGATAGATAGATAGATAGATAGATAGATAGATAGATAGATAAATAGATAAGGAAGAGACAGAGGTAGATAGATAAATAGATAGATAAGGAACTGTTATAGGATCTTACCCATAATAAAAATAATTTCATACTTAATAAATACTGCGCCTCAGGAGTAGTCAAGGAGTCAGTAGATCAAGTCGAGTCAAGAGTCGAGTCAGAGGCAGTCCGAAACAGAGTCGCGTTCAGAGAATTACTGCAAGACATTGGAATAGTGATACTGGTCGAGACTACATTGTTCTCTCTACTAAACCTGATTGTTCATACTAACACTTCTACTTCTCTGTATATATTCCTGTTTGTAATATATCTGTGTTATTCCATATACGTGGTCGAGTTCTTCTTTATTAGTTCTACCTTTGACTATCACCGTTGTACAAGGAACCGGATCATAACAGGAACAAACTGATATATATATATATATATATATATATATATATATATATATATATATATATAGATAGATAGATAATAGATAGATAAAAACAGACTGCGATGGATAGATAGATAGATAGATAGATAGATAGATAGATAGATATATAATATACATATATATATATATATATATATATATATATATATATATATATATATATACAGACAAGGAACAGACTGAGATAGATGGATAGATAGATAGATAAAGAACAGACTGAAATATATATATATATATATATATATATATATATATATATATATATATATATATATATAGATAGATAAATAAATAGATAGATAGATAAGGAACAGACTGAGATAAATAAATAGATAGAGAAGCAACAGCAACAGACTAAAATCTGTAAATATATTAAATATATACAGAATAAAACAGACGGAAACGTTTTTTGTTATAGAAAGAAGTATGTGTTGTATATAAATGACAAATGAATAAAGTTTCTCTCTCTCTCCCGTTTCTTTTCTTGCCCTCTCTATTTTCAGACCTGTGTCATAACACGTGACAATGATTGTTAATATTTCTTAAAGAAGGAGAGCTCATTGGCGGAATCGACGTTTAGATTAAGAATCGGTTTTAATCTTGGAGATCGTTAAAGCCACAAAATGGACACCCGCTAATCCCGGCTCACTCAGCTGTTAAGTCTTGGACAATAAATCACTTTCAAGTTTCTCTTTGTCGAAAATTCCTCTCACCGTCTCTTTTAAATCATTGGCCGTTCAGAGGCTAAACGAACAGTCATGTGGAATCTACGCACTCTTTTATGTGACTTTTTTTTCTTCTCGTTTCTCATTTGATCTAAGATCAAATGTCGGAACCAGATGTCCTTTCAACATGTGCGGAATAAACAATCATTCATTTGACTGCACCTTGATGTGGAACAATGGTTAACAAAATTTATTCGCACATTGTTACTACAATAGAGACACTGATTTTCACTTCTGTTATGGTCCAGTTCCTTGTACCACAGTGATAGTCCAAGGTAGAACCAATAAAGAAGAACTCGAACACGTATATGGAATAACACAGATATATTACAAACAGGAATATATACAGAGAAGTAGAAAATATTAATACGAATAATCAGGTTTAGTAGGGAGAACAATGTAGTCTCGACCAGTATCACTATTCCAATGTCTTGTAGTAATTGTCTGAATGCGACTCTGTTTCGGACTGCCTCTGACTCGACTGACTGACTCGCTCGCTGTGACTGACTGACAGACTCCTGACGGACCTCACTCCAGACTTCAGACTGAACATTATTTAGTCACACCCCACGAGGGAATCATGTGGCACAAGGCCGGTTTAACGTGGGATCTCCGAGCCCGTGGGCTCGGCCAAAAATATGCCCTTTTAACCCGTATACACAGGTTCAGGGTCGGTTTACCTCCCCGAAAGAGACTTCGCCCTTCGGCGTAGCCTCGTTCGGGTTCCTCCCCGCCCGAAGGCAGAGAGTTCAACCGATCAGCCGGTCACCCGAATTCAGACTGAACTCCCTGCTTTCTCTGGATGCGCAGTATTTATTACGTATGTAATAGTCCATTATGTTATTATTGGTAAGGTCCCATAACAACTTCATGATCCGCTATTTAGCCTTGTGTCACACTAAATAGATATCAATATATGTTGAAGCTGTTGAAGTAGTATACTTAACCCAGCACCTGTGGTCAGTGTTCAATCCTAAGTAAAATTCCAGAATGCAGAGTTTCAAGGCAAGCAAGTTTTAATTTGAAAGAATTTCTCTTCCACGACGGTATTTCCTCCTGTGCTAAGCTAAGCATTGATAAATATCGGTTGTTCAAGTCTACTTTTTATTCAATTTTGAATATTTTTTTGAAAATCAAAAAAAAAAAATGTAAACAAATGACGTCACACATTATGAAATTGGCAAAGTCCGACAATTATTTAAGACATGAAGAATTGTAGTTTAAAATCGACATTAACCGAAAAGCTCCTCTGTGGCTAAATCGGTAAAAGCACGTCAGGCTATATGACGGTTCTGTATAGGATACAGGTTCGATTTCTGTCGAAGTACGTATATTTACTATGAAAATTTCTCGGACATTTAGGCTGGTAAATATTGTTAATGCTGTGCATTATAAACAGAACATTTTCTTAAATATTTGTATCTATAAAAAGAACGTATAAATATAAAAATGTCTTAAATAATTGTCAGACTTTGTCCATGTCATATATATATATATATATATATATATATATATATATATATATATATATATATATATATATATATATTCAGTAGCGGCCATAATATAAGGAACAGAAACAACAAAGACATAAATATGTGTATTACTTAAAAAGTAATGCATGATTAGCAATGGAATTTTTACCGAATAAAAGATTAGGTGTAATGCATAAATATTATACAAAGTTATAAAAATTACATAATAGTTTTTTTAAAATAAAGATTAAATGGATCACATATATATATATATATATATATATATATATATATATATATATATATATGCACATTTGTGCTTAGAAACATTATTAAAAACACACAAATTCAGTCGACGAGAATATAAAATTAATTTAATTATCTATTATAAAAAAATTAAACAACTAACCTCATCGTATACAACAGCAACAACTTATCTGCATGATCTAAATTACAGAGGTCAAAATTATCTCTGAATTTACATGATTTTTATTTGATCAGGGACACAGTTCTTTAAAGAACTGTGTTCCTGATCAAATAAAAATCATGAATAATTATATTGGACATACCACCACATTCTTATCAAGAAGAGCCACGTTACATCTTTCAGACCGCAGTTCAATTCGCTCCCACTGAAACACATACGGAAACCTACTAAACTCCACTCACAACATACTTTTAGAAAATAAAACCATAATAGCCATTCCACATTTAAAACTATTTTAAAATAACAGAAGCATTAATAATAAAAGAAAAAAACAACACTCAGTAATATCAACTAAGAACATGGCCACAACTTGTTGACCGTGGTTGGAAAATTAAAAAGAAAACATTTCCATCCTATAGATACTTATATATATATATAAAAAATCTATAGATTATTTGTATATTTTTTGCACATATTATGTCCAGAAAAGAAAGTACTTGTAAGGTTGAAAAGAAAACCTGAAGGAAAAGCTTATTCGTAGTACCGTCACTCGTCTTTAATAAAACAAGTATAAAGTCGTATATATATATATATATATATATATATATATATATATATATATATATATATATGTGTGTGTGTGTGTGTGTGTGTGTGTGTGTGTGTGTGTGTGTGTGTGTTTAATACGGCCCGTCAAAAATGTGTAAATTTTCTTTTCATTTTTTGTTTGGAAGTAAAGTCCTTTTAAATCCGCAGTCCTTTTAAAAGAGCTGGGGTGAAACAATTTATTACATGGAACCGTAAAGGGATCTGTTTTTATTCAAATTATATATATATATATATATATATATATATATATATATATATATATATATATACATATACACACATTTTAATTATATATATATATATATATATATATATATATATATATATATATATATTAAAATTTGTGTATTTAGGCAGCAATCCTTTCATGCACATGTCATTGAATACAGCAGACAAAGTGCCTTTATTTAGTTTTTATACAATTTCTCATGCGATCTAATAATATTTTGACAATACTAGTATAATAGCATTATCTACATGCAAAAAGGCTAAAATAATGGAAGACTTATTAATAAAAAACAAAAAACGTCACAATAATATTAACTTTGAACATAGACATAATATCTTGACCGTGTTTTGAAAAATTAAAACATTTTATAAAACATACATACAACAAACTATTTCTTATTTAACGGTTAAAACATTTAATCCTTGAAAAGGGCTAAATGTAATCGCTTGGATAAAAAGAACATTCAGACAGTTTTTTATATAATTTATCATCCGAAAATAAAAAAATAATATTAGATCGCATGAGAAATTGTATAAAAAAACTGCATAAAAGCACTTTATCTGTCGTAATTAATATATATATATGTAAATAGCAGAACATAATGGATTCTATAGCCTTGGATAGTAACTGGTCTAGGAGAAGAACAACTCTGAATTCAAAACCTGCGGAGTGTCGTTTGGGGACCTTGTGGCACATAGTGCACCAGGTCTCTGTATTCGGCCCTTCAAAAAGTGTGGTTGGTCCTGCACGAAACCTTCACCACTAGAATCAAATCTCATGTGCTGGCGTTGGGCTGTCGGTTTTCTAAGAACTAATCTGCTTGACCCTCATACGTCAAATTCGAGAGGAGAGTGAAGAGAAAGTATATATATATATATATATATATATATATATGCATTTGTATGTGTGTGTGAGAGAGAGAGAGAGAGAAAAAGACTGTAAGTATGTATGTGTACGCGTGATCTATGCCTAAATATTGATACCGGAGAAAGAGAACGAGACTGTAAGAAAACGAAAGATTTCAAACGTCTGCTTTCCCCGGTGCCCAAATCAGACTTCTTTAAACTTTTACTTACAGGGTAAGACACGTTTTGAAAGAAACTTACGCAGACTTTAACTCGCGAAGCAATCACGTACTGACGAAATAATTTGAAATCAGAGAACCCTCGGGAACAGATATAATTATCCACATTGATACAATGATTCCGTTCGAACAGCTTCCTGTCTCTACGCGGCGGAACGGAAAAACAACATTTGCCCTGGCAAACAGAATATAGATAGATAGCGAAAGAAAAGGGAAATTTTTACAGACACTGTAATAAATTGATATTTGACGTAGATATCAATAAGGCAATGAACCTCATCGAAACAGTGTTTAATAAATTTATCCAGTACACCATTACAGACATTTAGTGAGTTCTATCCTTAATAGTTTTTTTAAATCTATCACCTTGCACCAGATGAAGCTTAAGAGAGAGTTAAACTTTTACCCACAGTCAATTCCCCCCCCCAAATAATCAATACGTTTCATTCAAACAATTCAGGTAATTCAAGTCATAGAGAAGAACCAAAGTTATAGATTTACTTAGAAAAGAAAATGTGTCCAGACAAATTTGAACATTAGAGCCGGGAAAAAGATGATTTTCTCTTGACACCACTATAATTTTAACTACTTTCACTCCTCGACAATGTCCGTCCTGGGTATGACTATAAACTACATTCACGTCCTGGGTATGACGATAAACTACATTCACGTC
Source organism: Acanthosepion pharaonis (assembly GCA_903632075.3). NCBI lineage: Eukaryota > Metazoa > Mollusca > Cephalopoda > Sepiida > Sepiidae > Acanthosepion > Acanthosepion pharaonis. The sequence goes on along the minus strand of CAHIKZ030001000.1, from coordinate 82,971 downwards.
TTGAGGTATGACGATAAACTACATTCACGTCCTGGGTATGGCAATAAACTACATTCACGCCCTGGGTATGATGATAAATTACATTCACGTCCTGAGGTATGACGATAAACTACATTCACGTCCTGGGTATGACTATAAACTACATTCACGTCCTGGGTATGGCGATAAACTACATTCAGGTCCTGAGGTATGACGATAAACTACATTCACGTCCTCGGTATGACTATAAACTACATTCACGTCCTGGGTATGACTATAAACCACATCCGCGTCCTGGGTATGACGATAAACTACATCCGACAGCAAAGCCTCTGATCAGTAGGATTTGAGGAGCGTATAACCACCTCTTAATTGTTTGTGTTCCAAGGTTCACCCTGACCCGGGGTGGTAGTACCTGTTAGGGTCCCTGCTATGGGCGAATAATTAACCCCCAAATATTGTGAAAGTGTAAAAATAGGTTTTAATACCAGC
>CAHIKZ030001000.1:70000-77500 GCA_903632075.3 Acanthosepion pharaonis | reverse complement strand
AAAAGATGGCTGAAGACATTAGGTTTATCATACCCAGAAATTCATACACAGATGTCCTCAAGGACACATGACACAGTGGATAAAGGCGTTAGTTAGATCCAGTGACAGGACCCAAAGAATGTGAGTTTAATACCCGGTTAAGGCAGTGGAGAATAACTGACAACTGACATCCATTAAACATGGCACGTGGAACTAGAACACTCTACCCCAGTGAGCGAAATAAAGGGTTCAGTTCGAAATTCCAACCACCTGAAGAAGGCCGGAGCGTACAACGGTCGAAACATTGTAATAAATATGGCGACAAAGATAAAGACAATAATGTAAATAATGTACATAATACCTGAACTCAAATATCGTTTAAGTTGTTTTCTCAATATATTGCCAAGCTGTTTACCTTGTCCTGCTATGCATTCGCATAAACTAGTCCCGTTGACCTCCCCCTATCCCTTTGTCTTTCGAGTGTCATTTGAGTGTTAAACTCTCCAAGCCCTCATTTCTCATTATGCCTCCAAGATACATTCCTTTTAACTCCAAACTCGGTAGAAAATTATCAAATTATAATATTTTTTCTTGAATTATTCAGTCGATCAAAGTATCGCAAAGCTGGGCATAAGCCAGGTTTTGCTTATCTTCTAGGTTTCAACTCTCTGAATGTCAATACTGACGGGTTTATTTTGGGGTCCTTTAGGCGGATTTCTAAAGTCTGGGGAGCGTAGTGTTTCGGATTAATTATATTCCGTTACATTAGATCATTTGTCACTAGGCGCCTCAAAATTTTTCTAAAAAAGAGCATAGCATGATGAAAAAAGTCTTCAAATTTAATAAAAACAAAGATTTATCGTCAAAATGTTTATGTCATTATTAAAAGAAAAGATCAATTTTTTTGTTTATTTTATTAATTTTTAAAAATTCATTCGGGCATGTTTTCTTCATCAGTGGCTGGCCAAAAATAACAATGAGAAATTTAGCATCTTTTTGGCACTAAGAATTACTTCGTTTTGGAAAATCCTTGCAAGAATCAAATAATTGCGTGATTTTAATGAAACTTTAAGAACTTATTCACAAATTAATTAAGTTATTTATTCTTTTTTTTACACATGCTAGTCCAATTTACTTGATATTTTGAAATTCCGATAAATTAAATTTTTATTCGTTTAATGTTTATATTAGTTGAAAGTAGAAGTCCTTGGAGAATTTAAATCATCATTTTGTTCTTGTCAAATAGATACACCATTTACCGAAGATCTACTACGAATCATAGAATAAAAAAAATGCAATAGAAATATGACATTATTTAATTAGAAACACTTTTAATTGTTTCTATAAATAAAATATATTATGGATACTATTATCTTATGTCGATGAAGAATGAATTTCACGAGAATAGTTTTCATTTTTTAAAATTTTAATTAGAAAAAATATTAATTTTTAAATCTTTTCAAATTCTGTATTAATTTCAGCCTTTTAAATTATATTATTCTTAAATGAAATCTATATTTACTAATCATAAATGGAAAAGCTTAATACAAGTCTTCACCTACTGTTATAACGTTGATTTGAGGTTAGTAGAGACAAACGCCAAATAACACGTAACGATAAAAAGGGTTTTAATAGGTTGGTAAAAAGGTACAGAAATCGCCTGAGAAGTCAATAACTAGCTCAGCTAAGAACTTCTCGGTCTATCTGTCTTAGTATTTATCGATCCACCCACGAGGATTGAATATGGCACAAGGACGGTTTAATGTGGGTTGATCCGAGCACGGAGGCTTGGCCCGGCCAAAAATATAGCCTTTGAACCCGCCTAGACGGGTTCAGGCCCAGTCTATCTCCCCGGACGAAACCTTGCCCTTCGGCAAAGCTTCGTCCGGGTCCCGCTCTGCTAACGCAGAGAGTTTGACAGACGTCGCTTACAGTTAAAGACTGTATTACGACTCAGCTAGACTCGGAAGTCTTGCTCGGTATTTATCTATCCACCCACGAGGATTGAATATGGCACAAGGCCGGTTTTAATGTGGGTATCTCCGAGCCCGTAGGTTCGGCCAAAAATATAGCCTTGGAAGCCACCTAGACGGATTCAAGCCCTGTCTACCTCCCCGGACGAAACCTTGTCGTTTGCAACGCAGAGAGTTCGACAGACGTCGCTTACAGTCAAAGACTGTATCACGACTCAGATAGACTCGGAGGTCTTACCATCTCTGTCTATCTGTCTTGGTATTTATCGATCCACCCAGCAGAACCGAATATGGTACAAGGCTGGTTTTAATGTGGGTATTCCCGAGCCCGTAGGCTCGGCCAAAAATTTATAGCCTTTGAAGCCGCCTAGACGGGTTCAGGCCCTGTCTTCCTCCCCGGACGAAACCTTGCTCTTCGGCAAAGCTTCGTCCGGGTTCCTCTCTGCTAACGCAGAGAGTTCGACAGACGTCGCTTACAGTCAAAGACTGTATCACGACTCAGCTAGACTCGGAGGTCTTACCCTCTCTGTCTATCTGTCTTAGTATTTATCGATCCACGCACGAGGATTGAATATGGCACAAGGACGGTTTAATGTGGGTTGATCCGAGCACGTAGGCTTGGCCCGGCCAAAAATATAGCCTTTGAACCCGCCTAGACGGGTTCAGGCCCAGTCTATCTCCCCGGACGAAACCTTGCCCTTCGGCAAAGCTTCGTCCGGGTCCCGCTCTGCTAACGCAGAGAGTTCGACAGACGTCGCTTACAGTCAAAGACTGTATTACGACTCAGCTAGACTCGGAGGTCTTGCTCGGTATTTATCTATCCACCCACGAGGATTGAATATGGCACAAGGCCGGTTTTAATGTGGGTATCTCCGAGCCCGTAGGCTCGGTCAAAAATATAGCCTTTGAAGCCGCCTAGACGGGTTCAGGCCCTGTCTACCTCCCTGGACGAAACCTTGCCCTTCGGCAAAGGTTCGTTCGGGTTCCTCTATGCTAACGCAGAGAGTTTGACAGACGTCGCTTACAGTCAGAGACTGTATCACGACTCAGATAGACTCGCAGGTCTATCTGTCTTCCGTCATGTCAACTGACATGCCACTATTTAAATTCTTTGTTCACAGACGCAGACAAGCTCATCTTCAAGAGGGGTGGTAGGTTTCCGACACAACACCCACCGATATTTAAACAATGATTTTTATTTTTTATTAGTGTATACGTTCCGATTTTTGTGAGTACAGTCGACCATACGCGACGATATTCAGTCACCCCCCCACGAGGGTGTCATGTGGCACAAGGCCTTTTTAACGTGGGCATTCCGAGCCCGTGTGCTCGGCAAAAAATATGCCCGTTTGAACCTGCCTAAACGGGTTCAGGGCCGGTTTTACCACCCCGAAGGGGACTCCGCCCTTCGGCGTAGCCTCCTTCGGGTTCCTCCCGGCCGTAGGAAGAGAGTTCAACCGAACAGTCGCTCAGAAATACGCGACGTTAACAGAAAATAAGAGCGATAACCAAATAATATTTGTTTCAAATCAAATTAATCATACTTTAAATCAGGTAATATTCCTCAAATAAATTTTATTTTTGGATTTTTTTTTTCAAGAATGAGAATTATATTGCGATGGACGACAACTGAAAAGGGCGCTAAACAGCTATTTTACCAAAATAAATTATTTCAGTCGATTTAAATTAGTTTTTGAAATAGAACGAAGTGTTTTGCTTATTGGAAATATTAAGTTTAATCTGTTAGCTTAAAATTAAAACTAAAATAAAATCTTCAAGAAAGATTTTTCATTTATAAAAAAATCATTTTAGATACCTAAGATCTAAAATGATTTTTTATAAATGAAACATCTTTCTTGAAGATTTGATTTTATTTTTAATTAGGTATCGCGTTTTTATGCAGGTACCTATTTCTCTTGTTATCTTAGGTTTGGCTGCGTTCAGCCATCAAATTTCTACTTAATGATTGGCGTATTTCTCTCTTAGGACAAAAACGCGGCGGTGAGGTTATCTGAATATGCAGCCTTAGTTCAAATGGAAATACTAGCAGAAATTTCCATTCTTTAATATTCAAAAAATATATATATTTTGCCTGCTTAGACGAAATTTAAGATTAAATTACCAAAGTTTGTTAGTATATCATTTGTTAATATATCTCTCGTCTTTAGGGTTAAAACGAGATATTTTTCGATATTTTGAGATTTCGATAAAAAAAATTCAGTTAGCGATTTCAAATTATTTTATATTTTTCAAGTAATAGATTCAGTTAATAATCTCAATTGAAATTAATGAATTTCAGTTTTCAATTTTTTTTAAGAGAAATCTGATATTATGTAGGAATCAATTCATGATGATGATGATGATGATGATGATGATCCTCATCATTCACATAACAGGGGTTCCTAGTAAGGTCGTTGTACAGCTGAACACTTTACCAGTTACTTCCATATATCTGTTTTGAAAGCCGGAAAATTATTAATTCATGCGAAACGTGTCTTGGACAAGTATACTTGACAGGGCCGATGCCTATCAGCGTTAAACCTATGTTCTTCAATTTGATAGTTCCTCGTAGCCTTTGATACCATCGGGAAACGTGCTTAACTTCAGTGTAGGAACTTATTCGCTCAGCAATGCCATATTATCCCCATAATGGCTTCGTTTACATAGCGATGTTTTTCATTGATTCTTGTTCTATGACTTATCAAAGTTATGAACGCTATTTAAAGACAGGAAATATTTTCTTTTACATTGTAAGAATTGTTAATGATAATTAACCAATAGCTAATGGGGGAAGAGGTGAATTCATACCTTTCCCAACGGTATTTCTTCGTAAATATAACGAATGCAACTGGAATTTGAAACCGCCTCTCCGATTATCAGTTCCGAAGTATGAGAAAAAAAAATTTTCAAAAATTTCAAGAAACCATTTCAACACCCCCAAGGATTTTTTTCTTTTCGATTTAATAAGGTTTTCTTTACATAAGGGGAATTAATATCTTTTATATTAATAACAGGCGCAAAATGATGCAACTGTGAGTCGATCTAAGTTGTGTATTCAATATCTGTTCGTAAATTACGCAAAGAATTTCAAAAGATAACATTAATAAGAAATGCTCAAATCTAATTACAAATGCGGAGACGCTCTTATTGAGATATCAAAATAAAATATCAAATATTTATTGACTAAAAATCAATTTTTAAACAGTCTCGAAAGTACGTCAAAGAACTGTTTTCATGTGACAGTCATTTTATATGCTTCTCTCAATTTATCCTCGCAACGTTTTATTTTTTTATAATGGGTACTTTGATTTCGTTTTCCCTAAAGTCGTTTGGCAGTTGCATCAGTAAATATCAATTGAATTAGTTAAATGTCGTCACGAAAAAACATGAAATGACAATCACCTTTCATTGAAATATTTCGAAAATTTGATGTTCGGAATGTAATGGCGCCCTTTGAAAATGAAAACGTGTTCAAGTACTAAGAAAAACGAAATATTAATTGTCAAACATATAAGGATTATTTTGGCAATGACATGACGTCTACACACAAAGAACGATATAAATTTAAACACAAACACACGCACACAAACGAACACTCTCACACACACAGACGCAGGGGGCTATGGTTAAATTGTTGACATTTTATATTTTTGATTTCTCACATGCACGTTGTTTGTTTTTTATTTTGTCGACTGAACAGTATAGCAGGATCAGTTGGGCACCGTATGTGAGAGAAAGAGCCTGAAGACGCAATTCACACCGCCAGAATTTGGAAACGGCATGCAGTACTGCTTCACATTCGCGCCAAAGTCTCCAATATGAACATTTCAAGGTGTTTGGGTGTCATAGTGCAGAGGATTTGGAAAGAGTTGGATGATATATCCAGTCAACATCATGGCATTTAGAGTGATAACTAGTGATGGCGAAGTTATAACTCGATTTCTCTGTCCACAGGGCCTCAGACTAAACACGGAAGCCTACACCAACTGTCTTGAGAATGTTGTGCTGCTCTGGGTCAAGAGGTTGGCTGTTGAAAGATCCTATGTCTGACGTCAGGACACTGCACCATGCCACACAAGCAGGAGAACGAAGCCATGGCTATCAAACAATATCTGTGACCACACCACTCCTTACATCGAGAGAGACCAACAAAACTCCCTGTAATACCAAAGATGAACTGAAGGCAACTATGACAACGTACTCAACACAGCGTTCACTGCACAGCTGTGATGGTATCCGAGGTCGGCTGTGTCTGCATGTACACCAGACTCATTATGTTCACAGGTTTGTCTCCTTGGCTGTGATAGACTTCAACAAAGAATAACGACAAATGTTTTCATGGCTCTGAACCAATACGATTATTCACTTAACTGAGAAGAGGACTCAAGTATAGTCTGGAGACGAAATTCCTAGAAAATCCCGGTAATCAAATTCACTTAAAAGAAAAAAGGAATTCATCTACTTATTTCTTAAGGATGTGTGAGAAATTCACAGTATTACAATCCTCCTTAAGCAAATTTTGTCATTTATTATATAAAACCCAGTAAAAAGACTAGAGAAAAATCAATAAAAAGAATCTAAAAATAAAATAAGTAAAACAAAGCAATTTCAGCCTTGTGCAAATTACTTAAAACAAATCGAAGAATTCCATTAGTATTTACTTCTTTCTTATTTTGCCAATGAAATATGACCTACTGCATATGTTAGTATTTCGTATGTCCATACCACGAAGTCCTTCCTTACAGATCGACCACAGATTCTCGATTGGATTTAAATCAGGAGAGTTTCTGTGACAGTCGATAGTACTTTGATCACTGGTAAATGTTTGCCACTGTGTTCGTGCAAAGTTACAATTTTCGTATGCTTCCTTGGAGTAACGTCTATCGCTGACAATGGTCGTAGGACAACTAATCGGCAGTCGAGACAATAGTGTCTGGGTGTGATAAAAATCTGATCCAATGACGGATGATGCAATATTTTTCAAGGCCAAACAAATTCCATCATACACCCCGAAAATAGATTCATATTATTGCACATCATTGCAAATGAGATATTCCGAGGTAAAAATAGAAATCAATTACACCCTGTTACTTCAGGGGGGTTAAAATGACTATATGATGTGCGAAAGGAAACTATAGCAGTTTTTCCAATTAATTTGCACAAGGATGTAGGTACAATAGCAATATTTCATGCGCATCTCAAAACATGGGATTCTACATAATTCCACAAAAAAAAAAATATGTAGATGGACCCCAATCACCTCTGAAGGTAGCTCAGCCCAAAGAGGGATGAATTATGCATGGACCTCGACCACTGAAATGAAACGTCGTAATGTACCAAAGGATTTAAGACGATTTCAAGAACACCTAGAAAAAATGTTATCTTACAGGAAGTGTCACATTACATACCTTCCCAAGAGAAAAATGTGTACAAAAAACAAAGGGATTTTAATCATCCCTTCAAGTAACTCAGATCATAGTGTAATTTCTATCGACCTTCCAAAATAAACAAGAGGATATAAACGACATCTAAAAATGATTCCCATTTC
>CAHIKZ030001000.1:30000-65000 GCA_903632075.3 Acanthosepion pharaonis | reverse complement strand
AGTAACAATACGATTTCCCAATTAACCGTGGAATACTTCCTTCAGCTATGAGAAGTGAAATCAAAGATGAACTGGTGACTAAATTCCTAGGAAATCCTGGTAATCAGATTAACTTGAAAATGAAAAGGAATTTATTTACTTATCACCTACGGATGTATGCGAAATTGCATTGTTACACAATGTATATGACAGGATTCCCTTACAAAGAAACCGCACAGAAGAGATACAGGAGGTTTCGAAATCGTCTGGAGGTCAGGGTTGAAGCAAATGGCGATTTTATTGAATAAATTTTAACTTTAAATTTATTTCAAGATATTTTTGTGTAATTTTGGTAACTATATATGTTAAAATGAGATGTCAATTTTATGTTCATTTTTACGTCATTTAGACGGCATTTTATCCATCGTACCCAGCATATATCGCGTATTGAGTACATCCTAGCATTTTTAGATCAGTGAAATTAAAATTGTAAACAGTTCAGTGATGTCATATGTAAAAATTATCCGGAAATGAATATACCAAATATTTGAACGTATTGTTTTTGACGGTGTATTTGAAAATAAAAGGTGTTCCAATAACTTGGACCGATTTTAAATGTGAATTAATTTTAAGCGTTCTTTGTCAACTTATATAAGCTGAATACTCCCGTCAAAAGTATAAATTTTAATTTCATTTTTCGTTACACTTTTTGAAAGTGATGTTTGAAGATCCAAGGAAAAATAAAAGTCTCTGGTGAAATAAATTATTACAATGGAGCCTTGAAGTGGTCTGTTTTTCATTAAATTAAATTATTTGCTCTGAATTAACATTGAGCTCTCAGGATTTCATCCTCCTTGGGATTATCCATATGGATTACCAAGATTTTCATTACTTAAGTATATATATATATATATATATATATATATATATATATATATATATATATATACCCTTGTGCAAATTAATTAAAACAAAAGGAATAAATCCGCTATTATTTACTTTTTCTTCGTATCTTTTCAATGAATCATGACCTAGGGCACATGTTATTACTTCGTATGTCCATTCTACGAAGTCGTTCCTGGCAGATTGACTACGGATTCTTGATTGGAATTAAATCAGGAGAATTTCCGAGCCAGTCTAGTACTTTGATTTGTTGACTGGTAAGGCCTGCCAGCGTGTTCGTGCGGCGTTACAAATTTCCGTACGCTCCCTTGGAATAACGTCCATCTCAGACAATGACCGTAGGACAACTAATCGACAGTCGAGACAATAGTGACTGGGCATGATGAAAATTTGATGTAATATTTTTTAAGTCCAAACAAATTTCATCGTAGACCCCGAAAATAGATCCATATTACTGCACACCACTGCAAATGACCTAATCTGAGGAAAAAATAGAAATCGATTACAACCTTTCTCTCCAGTGAGTCTAAAACTTATCGTATAGTGAAAGAAAGGAAACTAAAGCGGTTGTTTTAATTAATTTGCATAAGGGTGTATATATAACAATTTATCTTTAAATATAGAATAATAATGTTTCAGTCATGGTCGCAGATCAATGAGCAATTCTTTAATTTAGTAATTTAAAATTTGATAATAAAATAAATTTTAAAAGGAGATATCAGTGTTATGTCACCACAAAGCATTGGGAGAAAATTCTATGATTTTAATATTCTCATCAGAACATGCGTTATAGTAATTTTCCAAGCCTAGCTCAGATGTGGCACAAGGCCAAAAGTATGGGGCACCCAGTGAAGATCGAACTCACTACTTCGTCGTAATTGTTTTAGCATGACCAGCTTGCTAACCATTACACCACATTGAGGTGCCTAATGATTTTCTAAGTGTAGCATAGATGTGGCACAAGGCCGAATGTAAGGGCACCCAGTGAGGATCGAACTCACTATTCTGTCGTTATTATTCTAGAGAGACAAGCTTGCTAACCATTACACCACTCCAAGGTGCCTAATTCTTGGAAATTATATATAATTGAATTTGGGAAGATTTTAAGTTAGCAAGTGAGATGTTTGCAAATGAGATGTGTGCAAGTGAGATGTTTGCAAGTGACATGTGTGCAAGTGAGATGTTTGCAAATGTGATCTGTGCAAGTGAGATGTTTGCAAGTGAGATGTGTGCAAATAAGATGTGTGAATCTGTGTTGGGGTCTAATAGATATCGGCTTGGAAAGAAAAATTGGAGAGACAAGTTCGATTTCCATTTGAATTCATTGCATTCACTTACGCGCAAATACCATTGGGAAAGGTATGACTCTATCTCTTCTCCCTCCAGCTATGAGTCGAATAGCAGGAGAGTCTGGGACTTATATATTTGGTTGGCAACCATTAAAAAAATGGCAACCTACTGCCTACTTAGTGATTGATTGAAAGAGACATGATCGCGCGAGCGTTTATTAAGTTTGGCACTTATCCGACTGAAGTAAGAAAATATTTTCAACTTTGACAACATAAATTTCAAAATAATATAACTTTAATTTTCTTGGTGATGTATTTAATAAAATTTATGTAAATCAGACAAAATGTATTTTTATAATTGGAGTTTATGTCAAAATTGCTCTACATTGCTGGATTTTTGTTTTTACATATACTGGAAAACAAATCAAAATAATATTGAGTCCTTTAATAAAATGGTGAACAAAATCTGTACGTAAAATTATCCCAGCAGTTAAAATATGGATAACTCTTTTATATGGAATGTTACATATGTTGTTATTATGAAAAACCACTTGTAATTGTAATCAATCATTGACAAAATATTAACATTGTTTCTAATAATATTTGGTTAACTAAAAAGAAGTTTTATATTTTCTTTTTGATTAAGTTCATTCATTTTAAAATATTTGTCATAATAGAAACATCTTCTGAATTAATGTTTGAATTCGAAGCCAAAAAACTGTCGTTGAAATAGAATTTTTAAAAGCTATTTTTGAGTATGAAAAACAAACTAATTTTTTTAACCTGTCAAAACTAACTGATGCAAAAGTTTATTAAAAGACTGTGGAGAGATAAAAATTTCATATTGTTTAAAATATTTTGGGATCTAACTGTAACTAGAATTAAAACTCATTCATTATTAAATAGAAAGGAAAAACTTAATTTTCTTAAAAAGCGTTTCAATTTTGGAAAATTGCCCGTGTCAAAAATACGTTAAGCAAAAACACATCTGGCATTTCTTTCAGATTTTGTAAAAATGGCAAAAATAATTGAGGAAAATCGAGATTAAAGAATTAAATCATTTTACAAAAATCAATGGTTTAGTCATCGAACATATAAGCAATTGTTTAAATGATGTCGGCAGAAATTTGTTAAGCCGCGGACTTCCTTTTTTATGTTTATTTAATTAGAATCTATTTAGAAAACTGAATTTGGAAAATGGAAGCAAACTTGTGGCTCAAATTTTATAACAGTGCAAAATGTTATTGAGAATTTCATATTGTGAAAAGGGAATTTCTTCTGCAATTCAATATTGATGTTAAACATTACAACTTTGATCGAGGCTATAATTGCTCAAATATATTTACAAGATTGATTGAGGCTATAATTGCTCAAATATATTACAACTTTGATCCAGGCTATAATTGCTCAAATATATTTACAAGATTGATTGAGGCTATAATTGCTCAAATATATTACAACTTTGATCCAGGCTAGAATTGCTCAAATATATTTACAAGATTGATTGAGGCTATAATTGCTCAAATATATTACAACTTTGATCCAGGCTAGAATTGCTCAAATATATTAGTTATGTGCATACCTACTTGATGTAATATCATACCATACAATTGATAAAAATTAGCATACGTTTAATTTGGGATCTCTAAATATTTTAAATTGTTAGTTTTATATATAGGATGCTATGTTATAAATAAAGATTGTCCCAAAAGGAAATAAATTGTTAATGTGGTTTTCTAAGAATAATTTAGACTTCACGCCAGCACTGGGAACCCATTGAGGACCAAAGACATTGTCGTAATTGGTCCAGTGAGATAAGATTGTTAACCATTACACTATGCCAAAAGTCCCCAAAAGTTCTTAATAATATAAAGTTTTTATTTTTATTTTCAAGAATATTAAAATGAAATCATTTTTCTTTGTACAGAATTTTTTACACTATATTTTTAAAGGGATCATTTCTATATGAAAAAAAAACATAGCGTTGCTATCAGGGCCTAGTGGCTTAGTGTCCTACAAGAGAATATCCTAGTGGATTGAAGTATTGATTTCTTTTGTGATGTCAACAAACAATCGTTGCCTCTTTTGTAATGTCAACGAATACTCGTTGTCACTTAGCGTTATATTGTCAAATATATTTTTTTGCAAATTATTTTTTGATTCTCCTAAGACAAATGATTTGAAATTAGCTCATTTTGTATTCTTAAAATAAAAATCCCCAGACTATATTAAAAATTGATATTTTTTCAAGGATTAAAAAAGTGTTCATGGATCTACATTAAAAATGATATTCATTCCGTGAAATGTTTACCAGAGAATTCTCATTTTTATTTTTCCATAATTTAGATATAATGAATCGATTAACTTGTAGCGATCATCATCACCATCATACACACATACATACATACAGATCATACGGCAAGCATTCATTGGCTAATCTCCTCAAAACTAGCAATTCCGACCAATCAAATCGCCTGCACGCGAGAAATAATTTTCCCGCGCACAAGCTTCGGAGCCTGTCACGTGTGACACAACCTTATATAAACAAAACACGAATAAGCCTCTCTGGTGTTCTCTTCATTAATCTTTTTCCATGCTGCTGCCAAGATGTAATCTTCAAGAGCTCCCGTCTTAACCGTGCGGTCAGACGTTAAAGAACATTGCCAACAACTCTTACCGATTTTCTCGCAAATCGCCAGTAGAGTCTGGCTATTTTCGCCTGTCCACACAAATCTACGACTTTACTCGCAACATTTCAAACGCACACACAGAGAGATTTTTGTAACACGTTATACATATCTTTCTCTGTGACACAGCCAAGTTCATGAACCAGAACTCTATTAATTTCTCTAAACAACACATTTCTTAATTAACTGTATTCTATTCTAACAGCAAACTTGCAAAGATTGCTTTCTCGTTGTATTATACGCGATTGCTTCCCCATTGTATTATACGCGTTTGCTTTCTCATTGTATTATAAAATGATATTGTCTATAATTTTTAATTAATTCGTATAAACGATTATTTCTGTAATATCATAAAAGAATGTTTATTTGTGATGACTAGAATGGTAAAAAAATGATTTTTTATATTTAGTCCTAGAGGAAATTCATTTTGTGCTCTCATTGTTCATTTGTCTTTAGTCAATAGCTATTTGCACTATTTATATTCGGACTACTGTCCACATTTTTGCAGCTGTTTCGGTCGTTTTTCTCTCCAGCCTTCCTAAGGTGTATATTGATCTGTGTAAACTACAGCGGATTCTGAACTGAAACCTTTAGTTAATCAACGAGACTAGACTGTTCTCGTTCCACTGCACATGCCTAGGGATATCTCATCTAGTACTTGTTTCTAGTTAGTACTTCTTTCTATTTAGTACTTATTTCTATTTAGCATTATTCACTTTACTCACTTATTGCTCATCCGTTTACATTGAGTCAAAGTACATTCTGCTTCGACCAGGGATTTAACTCTCAATCGCTATGTCAACAAAATCAGAAACTGTTATATAGAAATAAATGTCGCTGCCAACACTGGAGTTTGAACACAGATCACCATAAAGTAAACACAGATGATCCGTTTTTGAATAAGTAGAACACGTGATGGGAAAGGAAATGTATATATGGGAATTAGCGTGGTGTCTAAATGAACACTATTTCTATTCTATCCTCTGTTACTATACCGATCACTCTTTCTACACTATTCACTATACTATTCTTCTACACTGATCACTACACGGATTACTATTATCGAGCAAGTACTATTAGCCCGAGTGATATTCGAAGGCGTCTGATACCAGTATTGTTCAACGGCGTACTATAGTTGTATCTGCGATTACAAAGTCTCTACTACAACGAGCATTACGAGAGTGACAACGAGTATTCGTTGACATTACAAAAAAGGGAACGATTGTTTGTTGACATCACAAAAGAAATCAATACTTCAATCCAATAGGATATTCTCTTGTAGGACACTAAGCCACTAGGCTCTGATAGCAACAGCAAAGATTGGGACAATAGTCCGATTATAAATAGTGTGAATAATGACCCAGAAAAGTTATACAGGAAGGCAATAATTGTAAGCTGCTTTCTAATATATATATATATATATATATATATATATATATATATATATTTGAATAAAAGACAGACCACGATCTTTTTTTTTTTTCATTTTTCATTTCAGCTTTTGGAAGTAAAGTCTGATGATCCAGAACCCTGTTAAAGGGGTTATGGTGAAAGAGCTTATTACATGGAATCTTAACGTGGTCTGTCTTTTATTCAAACATATCTGCTCTGAATTTTACATTGAGCTCTCTGGATATCATCCTCCTCAGGTCTACCCATACGGATTACCTAAATTTGCATAAACTATATATATATATATATATATAAATGAACATTGAAGTCAACACTTAGAGGCGACAATCTGTTTCATGCTAGACACAATCGTCAGGCCACGAGTGTTGTTTTTTTTTTCTCAGCTATTTATATATACGGGTCAGTGGTGCATTGTGGGTAATCTATTTTGGCGGTTATTTTGCCGGAAGTCGTTTATTTGTTTATTTATTTGGGTTAAATTATTTTGCTTGTCATTATTTATTTTTATTTTTTATTTTTATTCTTATCTTATATATTTATTTATTAATTTTTATTTGAATTGGTGTTTTTATTAAAGTAGTAAAAATTTGTTTATATCGCTTAATTAATAACTATTCTCTGATATTGAGCACTTTATCCCATAAATATAGCACACCTTAAGACTATATTTCTTCATATATATATATATATATATATATATATGTATGTATATATTACATTGTCGTTTTTAATGAAGCATACATGCATACACACACAGACATATATATATATATATATATATATATATATATATATATATATATATATATATATATATATATATATATTGACATGTCCCTCATGTTGCATCAGACGCATGATTAATTTATTATAGGACATCTTTTCTTCTTTTATTTCCTGTCTAGATCAAGTTTTGTCTCGACTAAGAATTAGTGGGAAAGAATCTGCGTCGTTTGACAACTAGAGATATTGACCTCCTAATGAAGTAAGTAAATGTCGGGCAGCCCAACCCACGTGACATGCACCACCAAGTGAGGTTTTTGAATTGTAATTTTACTTTCCCGATAATCTCCGACGGTGAAAGGTCGTGATTAAATCGGTTCTGATCTTGCGCCCATGAGAGATGCACCTATGAATTTATTCTATTACTTGTTGTGTAAGGAATAATGAGATATAATTCTCAAGGATCCTGGATTTATTCAACTGCTTGATGTCTAGAGAATAAAAAAGAAAGAAAGATATTATTCCCGTGGATTTAATTTGAGGTGTAGGGAATAAAGGAATATTATACCCGGAGAAATCTTCCCAATCTGAGCATGAATGTAATTCGATTACAAGAAGTTAAACAAAATAGACGTACTATTCCGAAGTTGTCCAGCATGTAATACGGAAAGAAGAATTACTTACTTTTATTTGGACATTTTAAAAGGTTCTGTCTATTTGCCATTATGAACATTTGAACTTACAAATTCATGAAACTCGAATGCTTGAAATAACACACAGTATGAGATGAGTGCTTCCTATTGATTTTACGTCTGTTATCACATATCTTTTCCATACCCTGTTATTTTTGTTATATGAAATTATTTACAAATGTTTGTTTTCTGTTTGTTGTTCGTTAACACCTGTGTCGTATATTCCTATCTGAGCGAACGCATCATGCCTTTCTTAACTTGAGGTTCATATCTCTATATGTTGCAAATTCGCAACTATATATATATATATATATATATATATATATATATATATATATATAATATATATATATATAATGTTTCCTTACATTTTTGCCTTATTTTCGTATTTACAGCACTGGTTCATGTTGAGTCATTTTTCAAAATGCGTGGCAGTATATTAATAGGGTTCCCAAGAATTTTGTTCTTTTTACGTTTTTAACAAAAATGTTTCGTGTGAGGACAGATTGAACCAATTTCATTCCTATTATTTATTTGTTTATTCACAGTCCTTAAATTATATCATTATTATCTTCAACTCCATAGATATTAAATTTCCCCCTCTGTTTCTCTTTTAATTTTTTATTATATATATATATATTTTAATTTTTATTATATATATTTTTATTATATCTCGTTCTATTACAGGGATTTTCTGTATCATTTTTAATACAAATTTTCATGAAAATCGTCGTGTTTTTCTTATATCTTTGGTTATTTGAATGACAGAGAACTATTTACATATCTTTCTTTAAATATTTCCCAGTTGCCCCTATCTAAATATTTTTCTTCCTGCTTTCTCCCTTGTTGTCATTTTCGCTTTATGTAATATATTTTTCGTCTCTGCCAATTTCCTGCAGTTGACACTTGGTTTTAATTATACAATTCCATCTTTCTGTATTGGTACATGTTAGGATTTTTTGTTACGTATTATATTTGTTCAATGCTGTAGCTGTAACTAATTTTTATGGTGATTCTATTATTGAACATTGAAGTCAACACTCAGAGGTGACAGGCTGTTTCATGCTGGACGCATCTTCAGGCCGCGAATTGAAATATGAAACAGCCTGTCCTCTCTGAGTGTTGTCGTCAATGTTCACTTTTATATTTATACTTACATGCGCGCTACCTACGATATTGAGCACTTTATCCCATGAATATAGCACACATTAAAACTATATTTCTTCACACACACATACACACACTATCTATCTATCTATCTATCTATCTATCTATCTATCTATCTATCTATCTCTCTCTCTATATATATATTCATATATATATATATATATATATAGATAATATTAGTGGAAAATATATACATACATATGAAAAATATATCTAAAAATTCCCATACATGTATATTTTCAGAAAAAAATTTTCCAAGAGGAAGGATCCAGGTAGAACTCAATGTCTAAGACAGAGTAAGGATATAATAAAAAGGCTTAAACACTAATATTCCATGGTCATAATTTATTCCATTGGAATCGTAAATACGATCCAAATCATCAGACCTACAAATTCAAAATGAAAACAGAAAAAAACAACTCCGGAAATCAAAACAGAATTTAGAGAAAGTGTAAGTATGAGGATGAGTGAGAGTGAGAGAGAGAGAGAGGGGAAGGGATAGAAAGACAGACAAACTGTCAGACAGACAGATTAATGTAATTCCGACCATCATTTCTCGGAATGAGAAAAGAGCCAAGTTCAAATTCAAGTATTATTGGTTATATTCATTTAAAGGTATGATCTCCCCACCATCTTACAGGTTAGATAGTAGAACTATTTCTAGTAAAATTACCAACAATACGTATTTATAACAAAATGATTAGCAATAAATTCTTAAAGTAAAATGACCAGCAATATATTTTTTAGTAGAATTGACATCAATACTTTTTATCTGTTGATGACAGCATACAATTGCGTTTGAAATATGTTTAGTTAAAGCCTTAAAATATTAAAATATCCGCTTTAAAAACTAACAGACTTCATAAACAGCTAAACAAAATCAACCAGCCAAACAACTGACATAAAACAACTCTTTCATCGCATTAATCCATATAATATACCACATTTCTTTTTAATTTCAGTTTCTAAAACTGTATTGCAAAATATAACTACAACGTAAAACATATATTAACCTTTCTAGTAATCATGTCTGCACAAACATGTATATGCATAAAAGCTGAGTATCATTTACCATGTATTCACTTGTGAAAGTAGAATAACACATCATATTTTTATTATTATAAAGTTCCCAAGAAAATTACATTTCGGCATTAAATGACCATGAGAATGTTGATATGCTGTCAAACAAACAAATATATTTAAAGAGAGTGTCACATTTTCCCGCCATCTGTAAAACCAATTCCTAGATATTTCATTTTCTGTATTTGATTATTTTTAACATCGATTCGTAGCTCGCATCTTGTTTTATTTCATTTGCTTGCGACTGTATATTCCTTCTTCTTATAATTGATAGTTAGTCTTTACTTCTGAGTTCCTCAAGTTGGCTTTCTCTGTCAGCCATCAACACTATTTTAAGATTTTTCTCACAAATACAAAATCCTAGTAGTAATTCTAGTTCTCTTATGATCACCTCGCTCTTAAGGTTGTATAAGTCCGGTGAGAAGACACATCCTTGTCTTACGTTCCTTCATGCATGAGTTTTTTCCCAAATTTCTGGCTACTCTATTATATTTCACAAATAAATCAAAATGGTTAAAATTATAAAGAGTTTCAAGAGTATTTTTGTAAACATCTAAGGAGTACTTGTTATAATAATTATTGTTTTTATCGTATATATTGTTTGTTTTATGTAGGATATGCGGTTGGTGTAATAGAAAGCAGCTTGGAATGAGAAATCGGCGATGGGTGTTCGAATTGCAGTCGTTACACTCACTTACATGAAAATAAATTTCCTCGCCCAGTTATAAGCTAAATAATAAAAACATATATTGGAAAAAAATATTATTTCAATGCAATATTCATTCGCCAAAGAAAAAATATCCCTCTATCAATCTTTTAAACTCACACTCTTTGGACACATGGCACAGTGGATAAAGGCGTTGGTTAGAACCAGTGACAGGACCCAAAGAGTGTGAATTCAATACTCGGCTAAGGAGAACTTTCAGAGGGAAATTAACACGAGATAACTGATAACTGACATTCGGTAAACATGGCACGTGAAACTAGAACAGTTTACCCCAGTGAGCGAAATGAAGGGTTAAGTTCGACATTCCAACCACCTGAAGATGGCCGAAACGTTGCAATAAATATGGTGACAAAGATAAGGACATTAGTCCGAATAATGTAAATAATATATCTATATATATATATATATATATATATATATATATATATATATATATATCATGTCAGATTATAGGTTATTTCTTCGTTCCCGATTATATCTCGTATTAAAGGAAAACGTCGTCTATAAATTAAGTGTCTGTTTATTCCTTTGATTATTTTTTGTAACCCAGCACCGTTTGATCCTCCTCTTTTTGCGGAAGGAAACATCAGACTGGGCGAGGTAAAATGGCGAAAATAATATTAACTATTGCACAAAAAAAAGAGAGAAAGAAAAAAAAACTGATTCGAGGGAAAAAAAACTGGAAGAAAAAATATGAAACGATCAAGTCAGGATGAACTTCTGTAGATGATGGCAGACCAAGTGAATTATTTACGCTACAATTGTTTGAGCCCCCCCCCATTCATCTTTTTTTTTAAATTTTAAAGTTGGACGGAAGTTCAAAAAACCTACTCTTTAATTTTTATCGGTTTATATAATTTCATAATTTATATATATATATATATATATATATATATATACAAATGAGAGAAAGAACAGATGGACTAAAGAAGATTATAATAAAAACATTTTGAAATCACTACAGAAAAAGCTTTCATGATTCAATACTATGATTGTACTTCTTCAGGCGATAATAAATAGTATTGAAACATGAATGATTTTGAGTAACGATTTCAAAATGTTTTTATTATTATCTCTTATGATATATATATATATATATATATATATATATATATATATATATATATATATATATAGTAAATGTAAAAAGTCCGTTGGTATATAATTCGTCAGTCTTATTGAATCCAAGTACATGAGGTAATTTAGGATTTTATTGTGTACTAATATATATATATATATATATATATATATATATATATATATATTGACCATTTCACCCAAACAAAGCGATAATGCCATTAGGATACAAGAGGAGTGAAAGGGAAAATGAAGACATTAGTGAGAAAAAAAGACGATATATATATATATATATATAAAGAACAGGTTTCAGGAAGACAGAAGATGTCACTTAGCATTATATAGAAAATTAAAGGTAGGCGGTAAGCAAGAAATTTGAAGGGAGTTCCACAGGCTCCAGGTGCGAGAAAAGAAATTATTAGAATAGAACATACGGTTGCATCTGGCTGGTTGAAATGAATATAAAAATCGTCAAGGGGCAATGTTTACACTGGATAATGTGCAAACACTTTGGAAAAGATGCTAATAAACACTAGTATGAACGCAGAGATACAAGCCATGAAAATTCTATGGGATTACACCATCTTTACAGACAGCAAGATTGAAGCAAATTGGCTACTAATTGATATGGCTTGCCCAGCGGACTGTAACATAGCAACTAAGAAATTTGAAAAAAAAACTATCGGAGTATAAAGACCTGGAAATCGAAATAGAAAAAATGTGAAAATTGGAAACAAGAATAGTAACAGTCATAGTAGGTGCGCTTGGAATGATAAAAAGGAACACAACAACACATTGAAAAAAAAAAACCTGGAAAGAGCAACTTAAAAGAAATAAAGAATATCTTGATAAGTACAGCCAACATACTAAGAAAAATTTTGTCCATGTAACGCTAGTGATATTATGGGAGCTAGAAAAACAAATGATGAAATGTAGCCATAAACAACACGCAACTACTTGCGGTAGGTCTTCCCACTGTTATGGGACCTTACCCATAATAACATAATGGACTATTCCATACGTAATAAATACTGCGCCTCAAGAGAAAGCGGAGAGTTCTGTCTGAAGTCTGGAGTGAAGTCCGTCAGGAGTCTGTCAGTCAGTTAGAGCGAGCGAGTCAGTCAGTCGAGTCAGAGGCAGTCCTAAACAGAGTCGCATTCAGTACTACTAAACCTGATTGTTCGTACTAACACTTTCTACTTCTCTGTATATATTCCTGTTTGTAATATATCTGTGTTATTCCATATCCGTATTCGAGTTCTTCTTTATTGGTTCTACCTTGGACTATCACCGTGGTACAAGGAACCGGGCCATAGCACCCACAGACTTGGTAGTTAGTGTGACCATAGCAGAAATCCAAATATAATGACGATGATAATAATGATAATCAAATTGAAAGGAAACTACAAGAAAATGATATGAAAATGATCCAAATTCACTCAGAGAGATAGTACCTTTAACAATTTTATGGAACTTTACAATGCATAGAGTGAGAATAATTAAAGGTAATCGCCCAGACATCATTCCAAAGACTACAGGAACAGAATATGCTTTCTTATGGACATGGAAATCCCTTCACTGTGTAATGTATCTTTGAATATCTTGAAATCGAAATCTTAAAAATGCGGCAAAAAGGACATCAGATATTCCAGTTGTAGATGGAACTCATGGTTTGATTTGAAAAAGGGTCCGATAAACTCCCTGAATGGATCGTTGTTTAGCCCAAGCCTTAAATAGATAAAAAAAAATGTAGTTACATGTACAGCTTACGAAGGACTTTATTTATGTAAAATGTATGTGATCTTAGGTTTTTTGTTTAAAGAAAAATCTGTGTGGAAAATGCCATGATGCAATTTCTGAGCTTAGTTCTCTGGTTGGGATCCGAGAAGAAATGATTATACACTAGAAATTAAAAGAAATATTAATAATACTATAGTAATATCATAGTCCTTAGATGTGAACATGAAATTAGATTTCGTATACACATCCGTAGAAAACGAGAAGAATTTTGATACTCAATAATAATAATAATAATAATAATAATAACCGCCCAGATATTGTTATTAAAGACCACAAACAAAAAAAGTGCCTCCTTATTGACATGGCAGTCCCTGCTGACTGCAATGTATCTTTGAAGATATTCAAAAAGCTGTCAAAATACAAGGACCTTGAAATAGAAATCTCGAAAATGTGGCATATAGGAACATCAACAATCCCTGTTGTATTTGGAGCCCTAGGACTGGTTGGAAAAGATTGCAGTAGACTAATTGAAGGGATTCCTGGAAGTCCATGCCTCAAAGAGATACAAAAAAAATTTCTGACAAGTACATCCCACACTTTACGAAGGGCTTTATCTATGTAATATTTTTTTTGTCAGTGGAAAGTGTCATGATGCCATTTCTAACCTTAGGTCCCTGGGCGGGACCCGGAAAGAAATGTGTAAACACCAGAAATCAAAGAAAAAAATAATAATAATAATAATAATAATAACAATAATAATAACCTGGTGATCCGAGTCTGGTTGAAATACACAAGATTGCACCCATGGACGACAACAACAGCAACAGCAACAACAAAGCAACAACAACAACAACAACAACAGCAACAACAACAATAATAATAATAATAATAATAATAATATTTCGATTTCCTTAATTTACGAGAAGAACTTCCCGTCAAAAACCTTTTATACTGCTATTCTTATTTTCTATTGTAATAGTTTTAATATCGATTCATACTTAAGACGCTCGTAATAATTTTGTTTATAAAAAATCCATTTTTCTTAAAGGCAAAAACCATCTTTTGCAGTAGCCATCAAAAGAAACCATGACAAGTGCTAGTTTTAGCCATTGTTATTCAATAGAGACATGCGCAAAACATTATCAGACGACACAAAATCGCGCGCATATCGCTGCGGTAATCTTGTCTAATTATGTTTCTTTTTTCTTTCTTTGTAAGTAGGAAGATTTTTTGTTTACTTCTTCTTCATAGTTTTTCCTTTCTTATTGGTAATACTGCCGTCTATATAACTCAATTAAAAGAAGTGTTGTCGGTTGAATCGTGCTGAATTACAGGCAGCGTACAATTGCACAAGGCCTAAAGGATATTTTAATCAAGTTACGGGACACAGGCTGGTAAGTTGATTAGAATCGACGAGCAATAATTTTACGGACAATACGATTGGCAATTTCCAATATAGTCAGAAGCAAGAAACAACGGAAAATAATCGAGCTGGTGCGCATGTGCAAACACGCATTTCTTTTCACCCACATTTTTCGAGCAACTGACACAATCTTGTTTATAATATAAGGTAGAATGAGATACTTTAAAAAAAAAGCCACACGCATGCAAAATGCATACACAGTTCATGATATGCACACAGGGGTAAATAAATACTCTCTCCATATAAGCAATCATCCTCTGAAACGCATAAGTTTATATACATGCTCATAACAGAATGCACTTAACCTATATCATTGGTTATCAAAATGTATCAGACTGTTCAATACGTTAGTGATATTGATTTGCGGCTTTGTGACAGAAGAAATCAATCTATATAATCTATGTCAGTTGCCTGGAGGTTCGGGTCACATCCGGCCATCTATGTTATTTGCTATGGTTCACCAACCATCTGAAATAAGTTATTATTATTAAAGAATGTTTATATTCCTTTTCATTCAATATTATTAGGGATAAAATACACATATGTCTAGTTATCAAGGAAGAAAAATGCAAAATAACGGTAAATTTACTTTAGAAGATATTAAAAATTAAAATAGTTAATAAAAACAATACGGTCAAATGATAGAAAGAGCTTAATTATTGACAAATATTTGCTATATACAAAAGAGGAAAAATCATCATCATCATCATCATCATCAGTCCCTTGGGGTCGTGTGGTTGGGAGAACCTGACGAGGCCACACCATATATCCTGGATGCGTGTCTCTGTCTGGGTTTTCACTCAATAACGTTGTCAGTCTCTTTTTCCACTTTCAGTCCCTTCTGCATACATATTCCATCTTTCGGTGCACAGAAATTTAAAAGCTTTTCAGTGATGTTTCTAGCGTTCGTAACATTGTAAGCATCATAATTGTCTCACGACGTTCGTTCATGTCTAGGATTTCAGTAAAAAAGAAATGAGTAACCTTGAAATTGTTCAACCATTTTGTGGTAGTCCGACACGAGCATTGTTTCATTTCACTCAGCTTCCCGAATTCTGCAAGCAACTTCAGCGTGTCTGAGACTCAGTTGAGAATATTGTCTCCGAATTGCCAGAGTCGCAATGCTTGTAAACTAAAAACATTACAGTCGGGTGTTTTCGAGGAATATGGCTTTGTTTGGATTGCTCTTCTCCAACTGATTTTTGGGCTCACTTCGTCTTTCCTATTTGTCATCTGGTGTGGATGAAAGATGTTCTTTCGTGGACTCCTCTTCGCTAATTGGTTCTTTCTGCAGCTTCCGTCTCCCAATTGACCGGATCGATTTCTGTCCTCAGCAAGGTGATTGAATCGACGACGTGGGGCTCCACGTGGTCTCTTGCCAGATGCGAGTTCCGAGAAGTGAATTTGTTTGGATAGGCGTATGTCTTGTATAAGGACAAGGTTGCCCGGCCAATCGAAGTCGGTGACGAGTTATGATGGCTTCTAGGCTCTCCATTTTTAGCGTGGAGGAGAACTTTTTTGTTCGTGATCCGGTCCTGTCACGTGAAGATTGGGGAAGAGGGTCTGAAAACTAGAGAAGAAGTAAAAACTCTCTTGTTATAATTAATAATTATCGGCATGACAGTCTGAGCCAATATCTGCACAAAAATATGCAACTTTTATAGGAAAGAAACTGTATAAAATGGGATGAACGTCACCCACACTCAGTTACATAAATAGAACTTGTAACATTTTATAGGACTTTACAATACACAGTGACAGAAAACAGTGATCCCTCGTTTATCGCGATAGATTGGTTCCAGACCGGCCGCGATAACTGAATTTCCACGAAGTAGGGACGCCATATTTACAGTATTTATTTACGTGTATTTGGACTTTTACAACCCTCCCTGTACTGTTAACAACCAACTCATTACAATACTCTATTAATAACAAGGACAACTGTTAAGCAATAAAACTTTAGATTAGAAAAATAATGATTGTTACTGTATTCAACACGAAAGAAGTTGAAGTAGAATTTGAATGATGATGATGATGATGAATTTGCTGTGCAGTAGAAATGATGATGATGATGAAGCTGATGATGACTTCTACTGTGCAGCCGATAATTGTATTTTACGTCTCTTCAGACGGCGGTGCCCTGTCTATTGCTATTTTACGCTTGTGTTGTTGTTTCTAGACCAGGAAATAATATTTATTATTAATATTTTAATGGGTTTAATGAAAGATTTTAGGTGTTCATATTTCGCGATTTTTCTAGAATTTTCCAGAATCTTCGCGATATATATATCCATATATATATTTTAAAAATCCACGAAGTCGTGAATCCGCGATAGTAGAACCGCGAATTAGCGAGGGATCACTGTGACCAAAGCTAATTGTTTAGACACAGTGATCAAAAACAACAAAAACAGAACCTGATTTCTTATTGACATGTCAAATTCTTCACTATAATCTATCTTTGAAGATCTTCAAAACTATCAAAATACAAGGATCTTGAAGTAGAAATCTAAAACAATGCCACAAATGAGGACATCAATAATTCCAATAGAAGTTGGCGCACTCAGATTGATTGAAAAAGGTTCCGATAGACTCACTGAAGGAATTCTTGGTAGTTCATACCTTCAAGAAATACAAAACAATTACAGCTCATACATTACAAAGAGCTCTGGCTATGTAAAATGTGTGTGAGTTTAGTTTTTTTTTTACTTCAAAAATGTTCTGCGGAAAATTCCATGAAGCCATTCTCGACCCTAGCTTTCTGATTGGGACCCGGAAAGAAATGAATATAAAACAGAAATCAAAGAAAGTAATAATAACAAATGTAAATGAACCACAAAAACCGGTCAATGGATTAAATTGTAAGGGGTAATGCGAAGCCCAATGTGAATGTGTATGCTAATGGACCGAAAAAGAAGAAGAAACACTTTTTAATTGCATTGAATGTTTAGTGGAAAAACGATGTATGAAGAACCCTTACTTTTTTCATTATTTTTTGCGCGGGTGTAATTTACAAATTAGAAATGGGAAAGAGAGAAATGTGACATTATCAATTGTCACTGGTTGGAATTGAAAGAGTTAATGAGACACTATTATGACACTGACAGTACGAGAACCCCGAATACGATTTGGAGAATTGGAAGCGTTAAAATATAATGAATCTTGAGGTGTAGTAGGAATCAAGTGATATACATATGAACGAGCGCTTAGGTGACCCAAAAACGAGAGTCGGGAAAAGCAGAAGAAGCCAGAAGACCTGCTGCCTAGAGAATTCCCAACCTTGTTTTTTAAAAAAAAACCTGCTCCAAGGTTTAGAAGATAATGACAAAGTGTCATGACAGAGAGTTTGACGGGAAGGGTTAATTTAGTTGTATCAAGAAATATATTAAACCCAATTGAAAATTAACCCGGCGACCGTTTTTGTTATTTTGTTATGTCATTTTTATTTTCGCCAGCTGAAACGTTCTTTATACTTTTGTAGGACTGCTTCACCGCGGTTCGACCTATCGTTATATTACGGACTAAATTCGATCTTCACTGCTCTGTGATCAAGGAACATAACGTGGCTAAAAAGCAGATGAGGGAACGAAGTGGCAAGCAGATAAACATCAGTTGACCGGTGGCAGTACTGACCACACGTGGAAAGGGTCTACGTGTCATAATGTGGCAATGTCATTGTCCTTACATCTGTACATGGAATTAGCTTTAGCCTACACATATGCACAAAACGAAATTACTTTTGATAAATAATAATAATAATAATAATATCTGCACTGGAAAAGGGCCAATATCTGCAGAGTGGGCCAATATCTGCACTGGAAAATCTGCAACTTCTACGGGAAGGAAACTGAAAGAAACTGGTATGAACACCACCCAGACCCGGTTACGGAGATAGGACCTGTTTACAATTCTATGTGACTACACAATACACATTGACAGAACAATCAAAGCCAACCGCCCAGATATTGTTATTAAAGACCACAAACAAAAACAGTGTCTCATTGATATGGCAGTCCCTGCTGACTGCAATGTATCTGAAGATATTCATAAAGCCGTCAAAATACAAGGACCTTGAAATAGAAATCTCGAAAATGTGGCATATGGGATCATCAACAATCCCTGTTGTAGTTGGAGCCCTAGGACTGGTTGGAAAAGATTGCAGTAGACTAATTGAAGGGATTCCTGGAAGTCCATGCCTCAAGGAGATACAAAAAATTGTTCTGACAAGCACAGCCCACACTTTACGAAGGGCGTTATCTATGTATTTTTTTTTAAACGCCAGAAATCAAAAGAAATAAAAAAAATAATAATAAGCACGTGAACCGTGTCCGGCTGAAATACTGAAGATTATACCCATGGACAGTTTTATCAATGGGAAATCTGATATACTACTGGAATTTTCCTCCGCTAGCGTTCATATTGGCGTCGACTTTAATATCTACCACAGATAATGGTTAGGTCACTTGAAGAAAACCTATGAAGAAGGGAGATATTGTAGAGACTGCTCCGTCGCATATGTAGTAACCCAGGTAAACGATAAACCCACCAGCGTCCCGGACGCGACAGATCATCAGGCGAACCCTCTCGACCTCTTCGACTGCCCTGATAAATGCTTAGCAAAAGTTTAACTCCTGTCAAACATTCCCTAGTGATTAACCAGATTGATGCTAAACCAAAGGGATCCTGTGATTTATCGTTCCATGGAACGATTGTTCGCTTCACGAAGACAGTCTGGGGCAGCTTTCGATGCTATATGATGAAAGCTCCTCTCTTAAATCAAGCTGCCTTCAAAACGGCTAACCTCGTTTTAGAATAGATGGAATGGAGAGTTTTATGCCTATTAAAAATTTCAGCAAAAAACAAACATTCTGGCCTGGTTCTTCCCCTGAATGCGTTCATATTAACCACTATATTCAATATCTATCGTTAGGATCGGTTTACTGCAAGAAGGTTCACTGCAAACGCAACGTGAATCTACGCACAAGCTGTCCAGGCCAAGTTTGAAAAGAAACAAATTATATACAGAAGAAAAGCTCTTAGCCTTGATCATTGCATCAAACTGAACTTTAATTGACAAAGTCTACCACTTCCTGAGCACAAGCTAGGTAATATAGAATAGAAGTCTCAAAGACGTATAAAAAAGCCTTTACTTTAAGAAACCACTAGCTCAGACAAAAACATTTTGAGAATAACAATGATATCTTTCCAGATACAAGGCCAACTATTTAACCCATAAGTTGGGGAAACGGATTCATGGCATTCCCAAGTTTATTTACGCGTAAGTAAGTGTAAGGAATATGACTGCAGTTCGAACACACTTCGCAGATTTCTCTTTTAAAGGTGGTTTCTTTTACACCAAACGCGCATAAACCTACATAAAACAAACAATAATTATTATTATAAGTACTCCTTAGATGTCTACAAAAATATTCTTGATAGAATTTTATTATTTTAACCATTTTGATTTATTTGTGAAATATAATAGAGTAGCCAGAAATTTGGGAAAAACTCATGCATGAAGGAACGTAAGACAACTATGTGTCTTCTCACCGGACTTAGACAACCTTAAGAGCGAGGTGATCATAAGAGAACTAGAATTACTACTAGGATTTTGTATTGGTGAGAAAAATCTTAAAATAGTGTTGATGGCTGACAGAGAAAGCCAACTTGAGGAACTCAGAAGTAAAGACTAACTATCAATTATAAGAAGAAGGAATATACAGTCGCAAGCAAATGAAATAAAACAAGATGCGAGCTACGAATCGGTGTTAAAAATAATCAAATACAGAAAATGAAATATCTAGGAATTGGTTTTACAGATGGCGGGAAAATGTGACACTCTCTTTAAATATATTTGTTTGTTTGACAGCATATCAACATTCTCATGGTCATTTAATGCCGAAATGTAATTTTCTTGGGAACTTTATAATAATAAAAATATGATGTGTTATTCTACTTTCAAAAGTGAATACATGGTAAATGATACTCAGCTTTTATGCATATACATGTTTGTGCAGACATGATTCCTAGAAGGTTTAATATGTGTTGTAGTTTTGTTGAAGTTATATTTTGGAATACAGTTTGGTTCAGTTAATTATAGGATATTACATGGATTAATTTCCTGAAATAATTATTTCATGTTGGTTGTTTGGCTGGTTGATTTTGTCTAGCGGGGATATCAACCTCTATGGGTTAAGTAATGCCGAAATCCAAATATTTTGAACACAGTTTGATAGCTTTTGAAAATACTTCTATGCCTTCAACTACAAGGAAAACCTATTGTTGGTAATTCTAATAGATAATGTACTTTTGGTCATTTTACTATAGAATTTTTTTTAATACATTCATTACCTGCCCATAGCTGGGACCCTAACCAGTGCTACCACTCCGGGTGAGGGTAGACCTGGGAACTGAAGAAGTGGTTCCACGCTCCTCAAAACCTCCGACCTCCCGATCATATCTCCTGCTACCGTATCTAGTTTATCACCATACACAACTAACCTAAATATATAGGAAGTGTATTATTAACAGAGGACGCAAAACGCAACACCGAAATCCAATGACACATGGGCATACTGAAATATGTCTTCCAAAAGCTAAGCTGAGTATTAAGAAACAGGCAAACTTTGGTAGAAACAAAGGATACTGAACCTTCCTGTAATATCGGTCCTTATATATGGCAGAGCTGCTGCACATTTTCATGACTAATAAAGACGAGTCTTGAGGCAGAAGAAATTTGGTTCTACAGAGAAATGCTAAAAATACCGTGGACTCCAAATCTGGGCAAATACGAAGTTTTAGAGAAAATATAAACAAAATGAACACTTTTAGCATAAAAAAAACACAGACGAAATTTATTGGACACATAAGGAAGAAGTAAGACTTAGAAAACTCCACACTTACAGGACATGTTTAAGTTAAGGGGTGCAGATGAATGCAGGCGTGTGTAAATGGTTGACAGAACACAGATTAAGCGGATTAGCAAAAAGGCACACTTTACTAATACCTACGAAATACACGCTTAGACAATCATGTATCTTTCGATACATGACTGACAGGGTAGATTTTTTCCAGCAGTAGGTTGCCATTTCTTTCTGTGGTAGACCTGCTGCCATCTAAGGCTACACAACCGAGTCTCTTCCGCTGTTTACCCATAGCTGGGGAGAGATGAAGAGGATTCATATCTTTCCCAAAGGTATTAGCACGTAAGTGAATATAATGGATTCGGCTGGAAAGACGGTCAGTCAGTTATGTGCCACGCGTGATACACGCCTAGGCGATCATATATCTTTCGATACATGACTGACGAGGCAGATTTTTTCCAGCAGTAGGTTGCCATTTCTTTCTGCGGTCGACCAGTTGCCATCTAAAACTATACAACCCTGGCTGTCCTGCTATTTAAATCAAATAAAAAAAAATCGGGATGGTATAACTATTACACATCAATGTCTCAACATGGGTAAGCAACAGTGGATGAGCACATTCTAAATCCTGATGGAACTCAGCCCATAGATATAGAATAGGCTTAATTCGAGTAAATGTCCACAAAGATATATAGAATAAAAGACTTTGTGTAGAGGTACATAATATGTTCATGTCCACATTCACACTTTATCTCCGTATTTGAGTGTATTTGATAAAATATATGCATATATATTATATTTGTATATACATAGTAAAATGTATACTCGCAAATTCAATTATAAAAAAAGAATATATCTTAATGTATCGACGAAATAATCATATATATTTATTTACAAAGGAAACAATACATATAAACGAAACAAGGAAAAAACACCCGACGTGTATATCTCAAATGTACATCGATACAAATGGAAATATGGTGATACTTTAGTAACCGGCGCAATATTCAATGTGACGCATGCGTACAAATAAAAATGTTTGCCTCCATTTTGTGATTCTCTTCTGTTTTTCCTCAACCGGGGGACACAATATTTTCAATATTTTTTTATTTTAATTCATTTTTATACAAAAAATACAATTTAGCCGAGTTAACGACACAATCGTCCAAAAAGAACGTTCACGGTTATATTATTTTCCAAAAGAAAATAAATACGAACCCTTTACTTTTGTGTCATTAAATCAATTCTTTTTATTCAATAAACCGGTTCCATCTGAATTGTAAAAAGATATTTTCAATTCGGAACATGTTCACTTATTTATCTTTCTTTTTCCTTATTTTTTGACTTCAATTTTGCTGTGTGTTTTTTTCTTTTTCATCCAGTTTCATTCTTTCTTTCTTTTCCTTCTTAACGTCAGTTCATTCATACTTTCTTTTTTTCTTTCTTATAACCTTTCTTTTATTCATCATTTTTTCTTTTTTTTCATTCTTTCTCTTTTCTTTCTTTCTTTTTCGTGCTTTCACATTTTCTTTTTTTTCGTCAGTTTTTCATAATTCCTTTCTTTCTTTTTTCATTCTTTCTTTTGTTCTTCCATCCCTGCTTTCATTCATTCATTTTCTTTCTTTCTTTCTTTCTTTCTTTCTTTCTTTCTTTCTTTCTTTCTTTCTTTCTCCTTGCTTCATTTGCTCTTTCTTTCTCCTTGCTTCATTTGCTCTTTATTTCTTTTTCTTATTTTCTTCAGTTTTTCACTCTTCCTTCCTTTCTCCTCACTCCTTCTTCCTTTTTTCTTACATATTTGCTTTCATTCATTCATTTATTCATTTTCTTTCTTTCTTTCTTTCTTTCTTTCTTTCTTTCTTTCTCCTGTCTCATTTGTTCTTTTTTCTTTATTTGATTTTTCTTATTCCTTTTTTTAAAATTTTCTTCAGTTTTTCATACATCTTTCCTTCCTTTTTCCTTCCTTTCTTTTCCTTTCTTTCTTTTTCTTTCTTCCTTTTTTTTCTTACATACTTGCTTTCATTCATTCATTTTCTTTCTTTCTTTCTTTTCTTGTACTTTTCTCCTGTTTTTCTTTCTTCTTCTCACCATTTTTATTATTTTCTCGTGCATATACCTCGTTCTCTCTCTCTTTCTTTCTTTCTTTCTTTCTTTGTCTTTTGTTGCTTCATGTTATTTCCTTGTGTTTTTAATATTCTTTTTTATTTCCACCCTCCACTTTTTATTTTCCCCTTTCTTTTCTTTCTTTCTTCCTTCCTTCCTTCCTTCCTTC
This sequence comes from Acanthosepion pharaonis, assembly GCA_903632075.3. Lineage (NCBI taxonomy): Eukaryota > Metazoa > Mollusca > Cephalopoda > Sepiida > Sepiidae > Acanthosepion > Acanthosepion pharaonis. The sequence goes on along the minus strand of CAHIKZ030001000.1, from coordinate 40,968 downwards.
CTTCCTTCCTTCCTTCCTTCCTTCCTTCCTTTCTTTCTTTGTCTTTTGTTGCTTCATGTTATTTCCTTGTCTTTTTAATATTGTTTTTCATTTCCACCCTCCACTTTTTATTTTCCCCTTTCTTTTCTTTCTTTCTTCCTTCCTTCCTTCCTTCCTTCCTTCCTTCCTTCCTTCCTTTCTTTCTTTCTTTGTCTTTTGTTGCTTCATGTTATTTCCTTGTCTTTTTAATATTGTTTTTCATTTCCACCCTCCACTTTTTATTTTCCCCTTTCTTTTCTTTCTTTCTTCCTTCCTTCCTTCCTTCCTTTCTTTCTTTCTTTCTTTCTTTCTCATTTGTTCGTCTTTTCTTTATTTCATTTTTCTTATTCCTTTTTTAAAATTTTCTTCAGTTTTTCATACCTCTTTCCTTCCTTCCCTTTCCTTCCTTTTCTTTCTTTTTCTTTCTTTCTTTTGTTCTTACATCCCTGCTTTCATTCATTCATTTCCTTTCTTTCTTTCTTTCTTTCTTTCTTTCTTTCTTTCTTTCTTTCTCCTACTGTATTTGTTCGTTTTTTCTTTATTTCATTTTTCTTATTTCTTTTTCTTATTTTCTTTTTAGTCAAAATAACAATCGTTTGATTTCAAACATTCTTTTCTTTATCTTTGCTAATTCTCGTCAATAATTTACGTTTCTCTAATACTTCTCTTTAAATTTCCTGACCAATGGAAATTATTTGTTGTCACGTTCTTTATTAGATGACGTATTTCCGGTCGAATTATTTCTGAAAATGTCAAAATATATTTATACAATATGAAAAACTATCTTAGCATCTCAATGGAGACAGGCGATTTCGTATAATTGAATCAAATTCGTTATTTTTTGTTTAGTTTAATTTAATTCCGGAATTTGATGGTTACAAACCAAAGTATTCTTTTAGACCAAAATATATTTGAATCACTCATTGTCTAACGTATAAAATGTTAGAAACTCATTCTCTGCTTAAATATATATTTCTATATTGTTTAAGAGACGCGATTCCCCAGCGGGTAATGGCGTGAAATCGATGAACTAAGTTTCGCATTTGTTTTTGTCAAAAGTTTCATCGCAATGAGAAGAGAGCAGACATGTTTTTTTATGTAAGTCTTAGATAAGAATTTTGAAGCAGTCAATAAGAAACAACATGGACGCCACCGTATCATGCCAATTGGCTGAGACATTTCATTAAATACTCAGCATAGAATTATAGAGGGTTTCCATAAAGTTCGTGTGATTTTTAAAAAAATTATAGCTTTATTTGTATATGCGATAGAGATAATCTGTAAAAAATCTTATAAAGTACCTATTTTTTAGTATAGCTAAAATAACTAATGTGATTTACTGTAAATCAGTTGGCAAATGTTTTCCGTGAACTGCAAAATCGTATTACCCTTTGTATCACTAATAATGGAGGACATGTGGAAATCTAAATAAAATTTCAATAAAACCTTAAAAAATATAGATTTACTTCTTTCTAATCCTTTTCACAAATTATTTCTATCGCAAATACAAATAAGGTTACAAATGTTTTAAAGCGCACACGAACTTTATGGACAACTTGAAAATCCCGATTACGCAATCATATTACAGATGGTTCGCTGTTGCTGGTTTTATGTATTGCATTTATTTTTTTTTAACTAAAGTGAAGACTGTCCCCTCTGAGTAGCTCAAGTTATCCGAGATACAAAGGAAAAGAGTCACTATGGCTGTTAGAACTGTTCTCAGTCAAGTTAACAATTGTAGCCATTAGGTACTTCATGATTTAGCTATGATTAAAGATTTATTATATTAGTTCAATCTAAGCGTGGTAATGGTACAGTGTAACCCACTACTACTTGCCTCATGGTCAGGTTATCGATGCCTAAATTGGTATCGCCACCAGGATTTTCCAGAGAGGAGAGTTGCTAGTCACCTAGTATGATAAAAAAGGACATGTCGGATCAATGGCCACCGTGTAGACTAAGCGTCATTGCTATGTGTCTAGCCAGTTCACCGATGACATGGTATTGTTTTTCCTCGACTGAAATCAACAGCCAGGGCCGAAGGTTCACCTGATGGAATCAACGGCTCCATATCCATGACCAAAGAGATTTTGGTGTTATGGATTTATTGTCTGTGAAAATTATAGAATATAAAACTTTGATAAAAAAACTTATACCTACTTTTCTGACGAAAACAATGCCGTTCTGAACAGTTTGGCCGCAACTGTATATAGAAGCCTGAAGATGGAAACTTTGTGGCATGTAAAATTGTTCCTGCTGTGGTAAAAGAAAGGATTAAAGAAAAAAACTAACAAAATATCTCTTGCACAATTTCTCCAGGGAATCCAAATCCTTTCTATATCCTGTGAAGTGTCTTGTCCATTTAGTTTTTTTTTTTGTTAAAAGATGTTGTCTCTTTGGTAGAAACAACAAAAAAGCAGATCCTTCGTTTGCCTTAGGTCGTTGGTTATGTCCTGGCATGTGCTTATAATATAAATGCAGGTCAAAAATGATTAAAAAAAATAATAATTATAAATGAGAATAATTAGAGGAGAAAAAAGCTAAAGATAATCAGGGATTATTATTTTCAAACAGATCCTGTTATTGAACATTGACGACCAGATAGAGCCGTACTCAACAGAACAGAAAATGAACGCCAAATAACTAATATAGACAAACGTGCTGACTACAATTTCAAAAGTAGCTAGACACTGGTATCCGTGTATGCCTAATTGCTAGGGCTTCTATCCTGTTGTAGGTACATTTGTGTGTGCTTAACACCCACTGAACCCACCTGTGGTTTATACAGCTGAGGGGATTTCATTTACAGGTTCTGCAAGAGAGCACATTATTTGGCGTTATCAACAGTCTGAAAATGACAGTACGTTCGAACCATCGATCACGATGACTTGTGACTTCGTGCTATCACAACAAAAACTACATATAGTTCCGTCGACCCAATTTAAGCAACGCTTTCCAAAAGTGTCGCACGCTGGGATCGTCTTCTCAGGCCAATGACATAAAAAAGCCACCTTTCTGATTAATTGATCATGATGCGATTCGAACCCCGGTAGGAAATCGAACGTTCTATTCCCTCGGTTACAGCAATGCCAACAGAAAAGATCAGCACCAATTCTGAGCTGAAATTTGACATTAACAGATTGCAGAAAATGCCGGAGAAAAGTGTTAAAGTCATCCCAGTAGTGACTGGGACACTTGGTACAATACCATTTTAAAATATATATCGACCAAATCTTACATGACCCAGTCGATAAAAACGTTGATTAGATCCAGTGACTAGACCTAAAGAGTTTTGAGTTCGATACCAGACCAGAGCATTGGTGAAACAAAACTTAGAGAGTTGAGTTAAAAAGAAATAACTGAGATATCCGGAAGAGGAAGGACACGTGGAACTAGAATAATCTACAATGGACGAAATAAAGGGTTCAGTACGAAATTCCAATCACCTGAAGAACGTCGGAGCATACAACGGCCGAAACGTTGTGAATATGGCAATGAAGATGATAAAAGTCCGAATTATGTAAATAACGGAAGTAATCATAATACCTCATCTCAGAGATATAGACAGAGTTATAGACAGACATAGACATAAAGGCCGGAGCGTATAACGGCCGAGACGTTGTGAATATGGCAATGAAGATGAGGATAACAGTCCGAATAATGTAAATTATAAATAATCATACACCTCATCTCAGAGATATAGACAGAGTTATAGACAGACATAGACATAAAGGCCGGAGCGTATAACGGACGAGACGTTGTGAATATGGCAATGAAGATGAGGATAACAGTCCGAATAATGTAAATAATGCAAATAATCATAATACCTCATCTCAGAGATATAGACAGAGTTATAGACAGACATAGACATAAAGGCCGGAACGTAAAACGGCCGAAACATGGTGAATATGGCAATGAAGATGAGGATAACAGTCCGAATAATGTAAATAATGCAAGTAATTGTACCACCTCATCTCAGAGATATAGACGGAGAAATGTGACATAAAGGCTGGAGCGTACAATTGGCGATGGACAGATTGCAGAAAATGCCAGAGAAAAATGTTAAAGTCATCCCAGTAGTGTTTTGGACACTTGGCTTACATATTTGTGCACAAAGTCAGTCATGCATGGATCCTGATAGACGTTGCTGTATGTTGGGAAAGATAAAATATAGAGAAAGCAGGAACAGTCATGTCCAGTTTGAGGAATATTCCACGCTGCAACTCGTTTTATCGATTTTGTGGCACTTGGTACAAATAGACGCCTTGGAAGTGTGTAGGTGGCAACGCTACTCAGAACAGCGGTACTGGGGAAAGTGTTGTGCCACTAAGTTGAGTGTAAGAACTGAGATATAAGCATCCTTACCCCGTAGAAACATGCAAATGTCGTTGTAGATATAAATTAATGACAATAATTGTTGAAAAAAAATGTGTAGCGAACTTCGTAAGGCATCTTAGTGTACAGAATGAAAAAAGTTAAATGGAAGTATTAAACTTTAAAATTTTAGGAGCTTTTTTATCGTAACTTGAGAATTTAGAAAACTTCTAACGTGATCGAAATATTTAATATCCAATCTAGATTGACTGATTTCTTTTTTACGGTTTACAACCCTTTGCAAGTTATTTAAAGCCAAAAAATATTTTTAGATTGTAAGAATTTTAGGGGCGGTAATCATGATTTACTGATACAAATTTTACTATTTAACCCATAGCTGCCAGAAGACGACAAGTATTCATACCTTTTCTAATGTGATTTGCCCGTGAATTAATATGTGACACTATTCAGCTATGGTAATTGATTAACTAATTAACCATAAAAAATTTAAACAAGAAATATTAAGAACGGAAAGAAGATATCCTGAAAGATAATCCATTCGATATTAAAAAAGATTTTATTTTATTTCCCAATAACTTACTTTTCTCAAATACCCGAGAATTGGCGAAAAACAGTGAACTCACAAAAAGGCCATATGTGAGCTTTTGACAATTGATTAATGATGTTTGTAAAAGTACTGGTTAAAGAAAAACCAAGGACAAGATATCATTCGAAATTGCAAGATTTTAGAAATCGACCAGGCGATGAGGCCATATGTTGATTATAAAAATTATGGCATGAGGAAATATTCCGATACGGGGTGGAGAGAATTACCATTATTTATTTTTCTCAATGAAGGCAATGGTTCGCGTAGACACTAAACTTCACGAAGGGGACAAAATGGCGGGCTTTGACAATTCCTTGATGACGTTGTAAAAGTACTGATCGAGGAAAGCACAGAATAACCAAACGTCGAGGATATGGTTTTAAGTGTCCACGTGTTGATTATAGAATTTCGGTATGAGAAAATATCTTGAAAGAATTGCTGATTTGAAGATAAAGAGATTTATTTTTCTTTTCTGAGAAGCCAAGGGTTCCTGCAAACCATAACAATTGATTTATGTTGTTTGTAAAAGCACGGGTTAAGAAGATGCAAAGTGACCAGGAGCGTCGAAGATATCAGAAATTTTAAGAGACAGAGCCATGTGTTATTAGTAAGAATTTTGGCCGGTGAGAACGAAAATTTGGTAAACAAAAATACTAGTTTATAATTTTAATGAGGCCAGCTTAGCCACACCCACACGGCCTGGACGCCATTGGTCGAGTGGTGGCAATGGGGATAGGTGGAGGAAATTTGGTGAGAAAGACGGGGAAATTATTAACGCCCACTGAAAGGAATTGGTATGAGGTACCAATGTGAGAAGGAGGGAGTTTGGGAGGATAGTTATCCTGCAACCTCTCCTCACGACGGAGGGTATCACCCCCAAAATGGAAAGTAATTAATTTTCCCAAAATGGGAAGTAATCAATTTTCCTAGCCAGACAACAAAGAGGTCCCTTGTGAGAAATTGGGGTTCACCGAAAACCCCAGGCTGCGTCCAAACCAGCACCGGTTTTTGGTCAGTGTCCATATAAGCTAGCACCCTTGGGCAGTTCGAGCTGCAGGATCCAGAGCGTTGCCTCGCAGAAGCTGACCGAGAGATTCCACGACCTTCGCCTTCTACTAATAGCAAGTTATACTGACGAACGAAGCTAAGCCAGCACTTAAAAACTAAATCAGTTTACTTAGAAGACCAGAACTTGCCAAAGAAATATAAATGTGTCACTCTCGAAGAAACGGGTTGGGAGAAAAACACACAGACAGATAAAAGTTGATTTTTTTCTTTCAACACGCTTGGACCTCTTGTGTTTTTATTTGCTTCATTTCTTTACGCTTGTGCGATGTCGCCTCATCTTACACTACAGTCCGATGCCTGATTGATTTCGTCTATCTAAGATCAAAATCACAACGTGAGTAGGTTAGACTTGAGACCGGAGTAGTTGCTTCGGTAACCAGACATTGGAAGTGAGCTAAGTGTCGAATCGGTTGCATGTGGTATGAAGCCGTTTGAAATCGACTGACTATCCCACTTGTTACCCTGAACAAGGGATCCCGCCGGACAGCGACAACCACCGATCGACCGGGACACGGGTTGGTGGGAGCGACTAAAAGTCAATCCCAAAACTCTGGTAGGAGAAATATCACAGTTTCGCGCTGCGACTTGGAGTTGACCAAAGTGTCACAAATATAACGAACCCGAATTTGCACCCGACTCTCCGATTTCTATTTCCGAAATGTTATCTATTACACCACCCGCACATATTACAGCACTTTATTATTAAGTGGTCACTCAACTGATTCGACATTGCTTAACTTCGGTAATCGTAAGCCCTAATCTAAAAATGAGATCTCAGTAGTATTAGCAATGTCGTTAAATGGGAATATTTCTTGATACTTGATGCTCAGGATATATCCACAAAATTGGAATTTATGTTACCTAACACCCCTATTGGGGACAATGAAATGTTATACAAATGAAAACGGGATTCCAATGTCAGAGTTGACTATCAAAGCAAGGTCCTTTCAAATCTACGAGGATGTTTATAGCTCTTGACGTTGATTGTAGCAGGTGATGAATTGAAAGAATGACCCTCTTCAAAAACCTTGTTCGGACAAGTGAACACCTTTGTTATTTAATTTTCTACTGGTTCAGTTTTCAGTCTGCATGTTTTGTATAATCTGCAAGCGAAAGAAGAAAAGAAAACTTTTGTCTACAGAAAAATATATTTGCTATCATACTAAACAAAACATTCCACTGCATTTACACTATATCTATAATTTTCAAAATGTATGTATGTCTGTCTGTGTGATCGGATGTTGTTTATGCATTTCCACTGTTTTCATCCGATTTCGATTATTTTTTATACACAATTCTTCAGTGACAGTTTTGAGTCCAAATTGTTTGCGAAGAATGGCTCTCCACTACTTCCTGTCCATTATAACTCTCAGCAACGTTTTACTGTTTACTATCTGTTTTTGTAAATATATCTTTCATAAAAACTTTAATAAATATTAATAGTTTAAATTATTACATTAATATTATTTATTATTATACAGCTCCCTTTTCAAATGACCCCCCTCATTCAAATTGTAAACCCCCATTCAAATTGTAACCCCCCCATTTGGGGATGTGCGTCAGTTGCACCCAAATGTTTTTACAAATATTGATTTTCGGGTGGGCTGTCTTTAAATGTAAACTGCTCCAAATAAATGGCAAAATTTCCCAGTAATGAAAGACCCGGTCAAAGACGTGTTATACTGCTAGCGCCTGATAGATTCTAAACTATACAGCAAAATCCTGCCAAAAATATGGAATTAACACAGTTGTTCACATTAAGTCATCCGTTGAATGCATTAATAAAATATTAACAGATAAGACAGAAAACAATTTAATTCTGGTTTTAAAAATTATACCTTAAATATACTTGATTCAATTAACTGTATATTAATATGCTTGTAACTATGTATGGCCTGTGTCACGCTTGGCATCATAGATACTGATATAGAAACAGAAAGAAAGAGGAACACAGAGAATGGAACAGGGGAGAAAAGGAGAGAGTAAGAGTCATAGTGATCCAAATGAGAGTGCGATACAAAGAGGGAGTGGAAGGAGGGTAAGTTTAGATAAAGTTTGTAATGAACTAAGGTTGTGCTGAGTAGGTATTTGATGTAAGCAACGACGAAGCTTTAGAGAATATAGAAACAAAAAGGAAATTTATACGTAACATCAAAAAGAGTCAGTTACAATTTCTCGGGTAAATAATGAGGAAAGAAGGCTTAGAAAATTTGATACTTAAAGTAGAGAATGAAGGTAAAAGATATAGAGGAAAACAACGCCAAACATCCTTAGTGACTTTTGAGAATAAAATATTGTTTTAATCATATCTTAAGCGAATTTGTTGCAGAGTAAGTGGACCTGGGTTGTGTTGAGCGCCGGCACGAGAAACACAATGACAAGGGGACAAAGAGAGTAAAGACAGTATAAGAATTTAAATATCTGGGAAGTGTTTTAACAGAGGACGGAAAGTGCGACACTGAAATCCGAAGGCGTATTGGGATAGCGGAAGATGCCTTTCAAAAGCTAAGCAGAGTATTAAGAAACAGAAACAATAGTTAGGAACAAAGAAATTAATACGGAACTGTTACGTAATATCAGTCTTTCTATATGTCAATGAATGATGAAGAAATGATTCGGAGCAACAGAACTGTGGATCTACAGAAGAATTTTGATAAAACCATGGTCCGAAGATGTAAGCAATGACGAAGCTTTAGAGAAAATAGAAACAAAAAGGAAATTTATACGCAATATCAAAAAGAGACAGTTACAATGTCTGGGGTAAATAATGAGGAAAGAAGGCTTAGAAAATTTGATGCTTAAAAGGAGAGAATGGCAAGAAAAACAACGCCAAACCACTTTACTGAGCTTGTGTAAATGGATGGCGAAAAAGTTGTAGAATAAATAACCAAACGAGAAACTTTATTAAGAGGACCTTTATTACAAAGGACACGAAAATGTGGAGATCCGTGATCGCCAACTTCCTGAAGGGACACGTCACATACAAGAAGAAGTCATTTTTCTTAAAACTATCTGAAAATGACATTGTTTGAATATGCTGAGTTCAGCATTAACAAATTTATTCGCAAATCTGTGTAATTTACAAGACTGTTATGTTAAATGAATTACCTTAATTTCCCATGTATAATACACATTTTTTCTAAAAAAATAATAAGCAAAATCAGGGGTGCGTATTATGCACAGCTACAAAAATCTTTAAAAAATTGACATAAAATAAAATAAAAATTATCATAAAACTAAAATAAATAAAATTATTCTATGTTTAAAACCGTGTTTTAAATAAGAGTAGAAAACGCTGGTCATAATGAAATTTGCCAGGTACAATTTATAGGGTTTGATTACCAAACAAGGGGTGCGTATTATACATGAGTAGAAGCATTTTTCAACACTTTCAGCACAATTTTAGTTATTATGGATAAAGGCGTACTATACATAGGAAATTACGGTATCTGTTTTTCGCAGGCCATGGAGAGGAAAGTTTTGTGGAACAACCAAATGTCATAACCTTGTACAGATAAAGTAAAACTAAGTGAACATCCCCTAAGTGGGCTACTTTCATAATTTTTACCAGGTATTTTCATATAGAGCCATATCCCAATACCATTTTGACTAGACAAAGCAAAACCAGTTTGGGCTGAAATGTCGACTTACATAATTTACGCACCTGACAGACAAGCGTATATACGAAACTCACTCAGTAGAAAAAGAATTAGCAAAATCTATGAAGCGAAATATGTTTGCTGCATACAAATAAAAGGTTTGGGAGTAGAAATAATATGGAAGAATAGCGTTTTGACTCAATCAATATTTCTGAATTGATTTGAAATGTCATGAAGAAACTTACATTTATAGCTATAATTATTGGAGCATGTAAGCCAGTTTGGAATATTTCTTGGTCTGACGGGTAAGACATTAAAAAAGAATTTCCACGGGGATCACGAAAAACGGTCAGAAATGAATAGGAATATATAAACAGATATGAACACGTGAAATAGATAGATAGATAGATAGATAGATAGATAGATAGATAGATAGAAAACAAGCAAACTAGCCAGAAAGATAGATAGATATAAATACAGATAGATAGATAGATAGATAGTGTTGAAACTTGACTAATGCATGGAATAATAATGCAACACAAAAAGGTACTTAGAACAAAATGTATTGAAACAAGAAAGTGTACACAATATTTACATATAGGCTTTTGTATATTCCTGGGAAGACCGTTCCTGGAGAATGGGTTGACTTAGTCGCAGTTGGGCAGAGTCTCTGGATTGAATCTCTTGATTCCTCCACTTCTCTTCCCGGTACCAACCATATTTATATGGTCGGTACTCCACTATGCAAATTATGTGGATCCTACCACAACAGATAGATAAATAAGTTTGAGTCATTATTAATTTCCCTTTTTAGTTACCAATTGTAATGAATGATGTATCATCGTAATAATCAATCATATGTGGCAGTTACATAAACTAACATCTATTAGATAGATAGATAGATAGATAGATAGATAGATAGATAGATAGATAGATAGATGAGGTTAAGTTATAAGTAATTTCCGTTTTGGATAACTAATTGTAATTATGATTGTCTAATTCTAACTACTAATCAATAGCGGCAGTTTAATGGAGTACACTAATAGATAGATAGATAGATAGATAGATAGATAGATAGATAGATAATTTGGTTGACTCTTAAATAATTACAGTTTTGGGGAACCAATTGAAATGACAAAGGCAGAATAAGATGGATGGGTAGGTAGAAAAGAATAAGATAAAATCATCTGAAATAGATACACGCACTCAAAAGCACAAACACACACACCTATGTATACACACACACACACACACACACACACACACACACACACAGTCCCCTCCAAAAGTCTTGGCAGGACAAGACCAATTCCTTTGTTTTTGTTGTTCACTGAAGACATTTGATTTTAAGATCAAAATATG
>CAHIKZ030001000.1:0-25000 GCA_903632075.3 Acanthosepion pharaonis | reverse complement strand
AGAGCGAAAATAAATTAGAATGATGAGTTCATAACTCTTTTTTTTATTTCTAGCAAATATATCCCATTTATATTATCACCGCGTTTCGGCCGTTGTATACTCCGGCCTTCATCAGATCCATATCGATCAACAACAGCAGTTGTAATAAAAGAACAAAAAATCTAGACAAGTAATGGTTTAAAAGATAGTTTTGTAGCATTTTAAAATCATTCAGTTTGCCAACAGATGACGTATTTTTATACAAGTCAAGGTTCTACAATATATTTTATATAGTAATATATAGTATATATACTTTAGTATATATTAAAATTGAATCAGCTAAATATCTTCTTTGTGTTGTAGTTGCTATTGGTTCGGACTTCTTGATGTCATTTGCGGCTGCGTGCCATTGGAAATTTCTTAGCGTGCCATGTTCGGCACGCGTGCCTTAGGCGACTGACCTTTGACCTAATGGATTAAGGTGCTGGCTCGCGCATTTGGAGGGTAATTGGGAGTTGACTTCCAGTAATTGGTCTCAGTGGAAACAGGCTGAGCAACAACGAAGCTGACCTAAAAATAAAGACTAGATCAAGTATCCCTAGAACTTTCACGACCAGTTCACACAGTAAAGTAAATAAAGAATTAATTTCGGAATTTCGTGTAGGTTACCCGGGTAGAGATACATCTGATGAAGGCCGTAGGCCATAACAGCTGAAAAGTTGTGATACATATCAAAGATGAGGACATTAATCAATTTGTATCAAAGGATTGGCTCATTATTTCTGTGATATCAAAGAATATTAATTTGAGATGAAAAGAATGGTAAAAAATGTGATTTTCATACGAATAAGCTATTTTGCGGTCCCCAGTAAAACAGTAAAAATATATATATATATATATATATATATATATATATATATATATATATATATATTCATAAAACAATAAACAATATTCATTCAGTAGCTATGGAACTCCGTGTTGGGGTTACTTTTAGTTCATTTGCTGAACAATAAGAAAAACTGAAACGTTACGAATCCACGATGTGCACTTGTGTAGGCAGGACTTGAACAAAATGGATTCTCTGGTCTGTGACTGTTGTCTTCAGTGGGTGCACCTAAAGAGAATTGGTAAGAGAATCATGTCCAAGGACAAGTTTTGCATTTGCAGAGACTGTTATGCCTGAAGTGCTTAAAATATTCAGAGACTTTTATAGTAATAATTGATGATGACAAAATGATTTTAACTTGGGTTTTAACAATTGATGGTAGAAAAGATTTTAAATTGTCTTAACAAGTGATGGCGAAAGTAAATAAATCATTTTTTGTGTTAAATCTGTGGGTTATTACACTCATACAGACACAAACGTGAAATATCCAAGGATAAACAACATTATGAAATATCCAAGGATAAACAACATTATGAAGTTCATGAAAATCTCACAAATAACTTGAGAATAGCCAAGAGGTAAAGATCCGGATCAAAGAAGTTCAAATAAACTGACTTGAAAGAAGCAATTTAGAATAATAATAATAATAATAATAATAATAATAATAATAATAATTCAATATAAGAAATTCAAATAGAAAATTTGTTATTTACACTATTTACATTGTTTGGACTGTTGTCTTCATCTTTACTGTCATATTTATGACGTTTCGGCTGCTATACATTCCAAACTTCTTTAGGTGTCATACATTGGAATTTCAAACTAAAACCTTTATTTAGTCCACCGAGGTAGATTGTTCTAGTTCCACGTGCCATGCCATTTTCTAGAGATCTCAGTTTCTGTTATGGCCCTTTGGATGAAAGCATTGGTTGAAGTAATCCAGTGACTTGAGCCAAAGCGTTATGAGTTCAATACCTGGCCACTAAGAGCTACAAAGCAAAAGATGAACAACCTGTAATTAGGAATCACATAAAGTATGAAATTCATGAAAATCTCACAGATTACTTGAGAACAACAAAAAACTTTCATTAGCCAAGTTTTTCTTTTGTTATCAGAAATGGTTTAAAAACAAGAAGCAGTTCAAAATTGTCTCCGAGTTCTTGTGGGTGACGAATTATTTTCTACCCTCCATCTTTGCTCTCGCGAGGGGCGTGTAGCGAGACTCCCCCTGTTCCATCACTACTTCTAGATGAACTACATTCTTTGGTTCCGCCAGTTGAAACCTTCACGGCTAGAACACGCCATGCCACTCACATTGAGGCGAAGCACCCTCGTCCTCTTCATATTCCATCTGTGAGAATTTGTTCCCTCGAAGCACTGCTCTGTGATACCAACTCCCAAGAGGATGTTTCCCCGATCACTACAATCTTAACCTGTTTATCTTCTTCTAGCGTAACACTATACCTCGACTGGCCCTAGGCATTGTACAGCGTTCTCTCTCTTGTTCTTGTAAAGACATTCACCCGGGGTGGGTGAGCCGGATCCAATATGGGAGTTTCATGGGAATTTGGAATTCACAAGCGGTCCCCAAATCCGCATGTATAACACATGAGATTTGATTATAGTGGTGAAGGTTTCGTGCAGAACCATCCACACTTTTTGAAGGGCCGAATACAGAGACATGGTGCACTACGTGCCACAAGGTCCCCAAACGACCCTCCGCAGGTTTTGAATTTAGAGTTTTCCTTCTCCTAGACCAGTTGCCATCCAAGGCTATAGAACCCAGTCTGTCCTGCTATTTACCCATAGGGTGACTTTACTATAAAAAAGTTGTCATTAATTTACATAGGAAACGTATTTCAGATTTCCAAAGTTCAAATAATAACCATTTTTATATATATTCGTCATCTCCTGTAACTGAAATGTAGAAAGCTTACAATGCAGCACTCTTGATTACTTAAGTTAATGCATTTCCTCCTTGTATAATACTTTTTAGACATTAAAAACCCTCGCGTAAACATGTTCTAAACTTACATGACCTTTCAAGATAAAAGACTTATTTTTTATAGAATCCCTGTTACGCTGTCAGCTGTAACGAAAATCTCATGCAACTATATTTTTTTCAGTCTACATTCCGATATAAGTTAATGGTAAAAACTTCTTCGGCTTATGAAAGCTTTACACTTTACTTTCATATCGTGATGGAAAGCTGTGTAGATTTGGAAAGTCTGCTTTCGGTTGTGTAAAATCAATCTGCTTTATTCTTATTATGATGTTTTTTTAATATTTAAGGAATAATATATGCTATTCTGTACACTAATGTTATCTACCTGTCTAGATAAAATCCTTGTGGTTGTCCTTAAGAATTTTAACCTCTGCTTGAAGTAAAATTCCTTCCCAAATCTATGGTTTCAAGATTATGTTCTTTTATCAAGAATACCGATAAGCGCTCATCCAAGTCACAGTATAGACCTCAGAATCATGACCAACCATTTTGAAGTTATAATCAACGAGAAGGTTGTTGTCATCTCAATATAGACAAGGCAAATTGTACAGATTTAGATCAGATCGGTTCAGTGCTGATATCCTAATGGTCTTCAGTGATATGCTAGACAATTAATACAACTCAAGGAAGATCGCATTAGATATTTCAAAGGTCTTGGCCAAGGTGTAACATAAAGGGTTACTGTACAAAGCTCTCAAGCTATGAAATCACTGGAAGAGACTTCTATATTATCAAATCCTTCCTAATGGGTTGCTGTCCTTCAAAACTCATTTCTCGCTTCTACCTTCTACTTTACATAAATGACCCACCCAAGACTATATTCTAATCATTTGTGAGTATCGATGCTGATGTTACAATCGTATATGGGTGCATCTCCAATCTGTAGAGGACCAGCTGACCTCTCCTCTGACCAATTTCTAACAGCCCAGTGGGAGAAAATTAGATGGTCCTATACAATATCTCGAACAAGTGACATTCCATCATCATTGAGCGAACCCAGGATTATCCCCAATCGCGATGAACGGGTGTTCCATCATGGAGGACCCGTGCCCTGATGGCCTAATAGCCCAACTCAGACCTAAAGTGAAACTACTGTATACAATCCATCGCTAAAGATGCTGAAAAAATGGCCATTTGGCTATGCCACTCCAGTAAGTACCTGACACCTTCTGCTATCGTCTACCTGTACAAGAGAAAGATCAAGCACAGCTGTCATATTAGGTATAGACTGACTGTCCACTCTTCACTGTCCCGGCTCGATAGAGTATAAAATCGTCTCCGCGTCCCTGTATGTGATGAATTATTTTAAACCCTACAGCCCCTTGCTGCAGACAAAACGTCGCAAGGATCTTGCTGCTCTTTCGCTATATCCAAGGAAAATGTTAAGATGAACTACATCCCTTCGTTTCTTCAGTTCTATCCCTCACAGCTAAACGTCACCATGCCCATTGTAGATATAATTATTTATTACTTCAATATTTTTATCCATACAAAGAACGTACAAACATAAAATCTTAAAATAATTGTCGGACTTTGTCCATTTCATAATGTGTGACGTCTTTGTTTACATTTGGATACGCAGTGAGTAGATATGAATGTACGTGAGAGAATAATGGAAGATTGTAGTTTAAAACCAGTAAAACCGACCTTGCTAACCGAACGATCCTCTGTGGCCCAATCAGTTAAAGGCACGTTAGGCTATATGACGGTTCCGTATAGGATACAGGTTCGATTCCTGTCGGAGAAAGAATATTTTCTATGAAAATTTCTCGGACATTCAGGCCGGTAAATGTTGTTTAATACTGTTTATTATAAACAGAGCATTTACATAAATATTTGTTCCTATAAAAAGAATGTATAAACATAAAAAATGTCTAAAATCACGTTTCCATGGTTACAGATAAGCTGTGTCTTTAAAACCCAGTAATTTTAAAAGTTACTCCAAAATTCGCTTGAGGATGAAATGGAACTAATGTCTTTAATTTAATTGCAAAATTAAATTCGTGGCTTTTTAGCTTCCATTTTTTGAAACATGGTTAGAACTGTGTAGCGGAAAAACATATTTTAAATCAATTAATTTATAATATTAATGCTCTGTAAATTTACATCGAGCACTATTTTGTAAAAATAAAAATACCTATAAGAAAACCGGATTATATATCTTACTGTTTTTTCTTTATATATATATATATATATATATATATATATATATATTTCACGCTTTAATGAAAGAAAAAATACATACTGGATGATTTTTCACGTTCTAATGAAAGCTAAATCCTAACTGTCAGACGTTGTATTTAAACACAAAAGAAAAAAAAACATCAGTAATCGATAGCTAGACATAGTTCTTGCCATACCAACTGCACCTCTGATGATGATCTCAGAAAGATACTAAGTAAATAAAAGTGATTTTCACTGTTACAGTGCATTTCTTGCTGCATTTGATTGTAATATACGGAAAAATATTCGTGAACATGTAAGGATTGTTATAAATATAAGCAGATGAAATGTTTGTAATTTATTCAACCAAACATGCATAACAGAGAATTTGCTGACTAAATACACAAACATATACATACACACACACGCTCGCGCGCGCACACACACAGACAAACACACACACAGACATATATACATATATGTTAAGCATTTCACCCCAAGCAGAGCAGGATTATCACTAACTCTCAAGGGGTTACAAATTAGGAATGTCACTAGCTCATAAGGGGGATTAAGGAAAGGATGAAAGATGAAGAGGATTCGAGTCAACAGACGATGGCGGTTGACACTGCATTTAAATTCTTGAAGACTGTAGTTATCAGAGAAGCAAGTAAAAGGAAGTGCGAGAAATAACTGTTGGAGTAGAATTGGCAGAACCATTTTGCTATTCCAACAGTAAAAGGGTGGGACCTAGGTGCCAATTTAGTAATCATGGCATCAGTGTAAAAAGCTCATCAGAAAATACCGTGAGAAGTCTGTGAGAAAGTGACTAAAGTCGAGATGCCAGATCAAGATCAATTTCATTGCAAATCCTTCTTTTGGATTTTGTATGTATTTTCCATGGTAATTGTTCAGATAAACGTTCCTCTTTGGTATCTACACTTTATGAATTTAAACGCAATACCAGATTGGATGCAAGGTCTCACCATTTTACAGTTGAATGTCTAGATGCAACCGTAAGTTCTATGTTAACAACTTCTTTTCACGCACTTCTTGTTCGTGATACTGTCTTCATGCTTCTATTTTCTTAATTTCTATTGTTTTATTCTTCTTTGTTCTTAATAATGTTTTTGCTTTCACACTGGTAAACCTTGCATTTAGTGGCTTTATTAGCTTGCTTGGGGTGAAATGGTTAATATATTGATCACTTTAAATGTGATTTTTAGTGGATCCTCATATTTGAGTAGAAGGTACATTTATTTATTAAGTAGTATGTTTATTTATTTACCTCTACCAGCATGTATATTCGAAAAATCGTATTATGGAAAAATACGAGCTTTGTCGCCATATTTATTACAACGTTTCGGTGTTTCAGTATCTGTCTATATTTCTGAGATTAGGTATTATGTACACTATTTACATTATTAGGACTATTGTCCTCATCTTTGTTGCCATATTTATTACAACGTTTCGTCCTTTCAGTATCTGTCTATATTTCTGAGATGAGGTATTATGTACACTATTTAGATTATTCGGACTATTGTCCTCATCTTTGTTGCCATATTTATTACAACGTTTCGTCCTTTCAGTATCTGTCTATATTTCTGAGATGAGGTATTATGTACACTATTTACATTATTCGAACTATTGTCCTCATCTTTGTCGCCATATTTATTATAACGTTTCGTCCTTTCAGTATCTGTCTATATTTCTGAGATGAGGTATTATGTACACTATTTATATTATTCCGACTATTGTCCTCATCTTTGTCGTCATATTTAATACAACGTTTCGGCCCTTCAGTATCTGTCTATATTTCTGAAATGAGGTATTATGTACACCATTTACATTATTCGGACTATTGTCCTCATCTTTGTCGACATATTGGAATTGGAACTCGACTCTCCGATTAACAATTACGAGGCATTAACCATTACGCCATCCGCGCATCCAAGCTTAGAGCACTTTGTATTCACGGCTCAGACCCGCTATGCCACGCCTATTGTAGCAAACCATCCATATTCCCTCCGTATTCCATCGGCGAGAAGCAAGTTCTCCCCCGTGAACCACTGCTCACTGGAACTGATTCCTAATATTTCCCCGATCACTGCAATCTTAGACCTGCTAACGGTTGAGTTAAACTGCTTCGTAATGCAACGTTTTACGTCCATTGGTCACCGGGCCTTATACAGGGTGCACCTCGCTGTAAATAAACAAACCTATTGATATTTATTTGCTTCAAATCAGTTTTCTTGGTCTCTATTTGCATTTCAGTTAATAAATTTATCTAGTATAAGATTTTGCTTATAAAAGATGTTTGATTAAGACGGATTATATATAAGGGTGTTTCATTAAGAGGGATCTAAGCCAGCAGTAAATAAATCAGTGTTATTGGTGAACACCTATTTATTTCTCTATTGGAATATGTTTTTTAAATCATGGCAATTATGTGTGAGAAATAATATCGCCCAAATCTCCGCCAAATCTGAAAGAAAAAGGAAAAAAATCATTCAACTCTTACACTTAATTCTCATTTAAAATCGGTCCAAATTATTGGAACATTCATCATGAGAACTCATGATTTCTTCTTTCGTCTTACATTTACTTAAGGATTTCTTCGCTTAATTTACGTTAATATTTTCTCATGTGTTTGCAGAGTCATCGAAGTACTTAGCTTTATTCACAGTCGATGACTCTTCCAAGATTTTCAAATCTATTTCTGTATTTAATTTATATGAAACTTTATATCGTACATTTTAGTTTCGTATTCTTCTTCTTCTTCTCTGTGCCTAGTCTGTTGTTCACGGGTCTTCATAATTTCTTTTACTGTGTAGCTGTTAATAAATTTTGTTTTTTTGCTATCTCTTCTAATGTTCTGCCATTCATTTACTCAAGCCCACTAGGTAGGTTATGCGTTGTTTTTCGATATCTCTTTTGCCTTCAATGTGTCTTATGAGTATCAAATTTTCCAAGCCCTCTTTCCAAATTAACATATGTTTTAAAATAAATTATATCACATTACCTGAGGATTTGCAACAGCAGCAAAAATGAAAACTGATAGCACATGTAGCTCGAAGAGAGAATAATGATTTAATCAAGATGTTGACATTCGACACTACTTCAAACATAAGGTTAGGAAGGAAACTTCAATCATTACTGGAAAGAGCAATAACATTAGACTTCAGTAGCCTATTATAAATCCAGCCGAACGTGTCAATGGCTTCTCGGGCAAATGAATGAAAAATGTTTCCTTATAAGGAAACAGCTCCTATTATTATTATTATTACTATATTCATAATCAATTCTAATGTTTTCTTCTTTCGTCTTACAAAATTTTTTACTTAAGGTTTTCTTCGCTTAATTTACGTTAATATTTTCTCATATTTTTTATATCTTTTTCTTTACGACTTTCCTGAAACACGCCGAAGTTAAGCAACTTCGAGCCTAATCAGTACCTCGATGAGAATCCGCTTGTGAATAGAAAGTGCTATAAGCTTGGATGTGAAGGTGGTGTAATGGATAATGACTCAAAATTGTTAATCGGAGAGCCGTGTTCCAATTCCCGTTGGGTTCTTTATATTCACTTACGTGCAAATACCCTTGGGAAAATGTTTGGATCCACCTCTTCTCTCCCCATCTATACGATAATTAATAAGACTTGTAACACTAAATCATTATTATCCCCCACCCCTGTAAAATATATTGTAATCTAAAAATATTTTCTGGCCTGAAATAACCTGGAAAGAGTTAAATAGCCTTAGAAAACAAATCAATCAATATTTCCATTTTCCATTTGTTACTTTCTATCAAACTGTTGGACGGAAGATTTTTTTAACCCCGTCTTTTATTCCCATTTATTATCTTTGATTCCATCCACCCAACTATTATTATAATTAAACTTTTATTTCCTTTGAATTCTGGTGTGTACTCATTTTTTTCTGGGTTTGGCCAAGAGACCTAAGGTCTGAAATGGCATTATGATATTTTCTACTAAGCAATTTAAAAAGAAAAACAACAAAAACGCACATGCACACATATTTTACGTAGATAAAACCCTTCGTAAGGTGTGGGCTGTACTGGTGAAAACATTTTTTTTTGTATTTCTTTAAATTCTGGGCTAACAGGAATCCCTTCAATGAGTCTCTTGGAATCTTTTCCAATCAATCTGAGGGCTCCAACTACAACTGGAATTATTGATGTTTACATGTGCCACATTTTAGAGATTTTGATTTCAAGGTCCTTGTATTTTGATAGCTTTTTGATGATCTTCAATGATACATTGCAGTCTGCAGGGACTGCCATACCAATTAGGAGGCAATGTTTTTGTTTGCAGTTATTATTATTTCTTTTGATTTCAATTGTATACACATATCCTTCTGGGACCTAAGGTCAGAAATGGTTTCATGATATTTTTCACTGATCATTTTCTTAAAGAAACAAAAATAACTAATTTCACTTTTCACATATAAAAACCTCTTCGTAATGTGTTAACTGTAATTGTAAGTATATTTTTTTTTTTTTTTACATTTTTTTTAAGGCAAAGGCTACAAGAAATCCATTTAATTTTTGTCTTTCGGATCCTTTCCCAATCAATCCAAGGGCTCCAACTTTAACTAGAATTATTGATGTTCTCACGTGCGACATTTTTGAGTTTTCTCTTTCAAGGTGCTTGCATTTTGATAGTTTTTCTTGTTTCTTCAGATCTTCAGAGATACATTACAATCTGCACTGACTGCCATATCAATAAGAAAAGGACATTTCTGTTTTTGTGGTCTTTCATCCCTACATCTTTGATTTTGGGGTCTTTGATCACGATGTCTTTGATTGTTCTGTCTCTATGTATTGTAAAGTCCCATAACAATTGTTACAAAATTATTATTATTATTATTATTTCTTTTTCTCAAGACTTTTTCTCAACTCTCTCTCTTATTTTATTTGATGCATCTGGATGTGCACGCAAATTTTGAGCTCATCTTTGAAGTTGGGTTGACAGCAAGTATTTCAGCAATATCCTTGCAGATTTTAATAATACCTGGATTCCAAACACGTTATAAGCTTCTTTGGGTGGATCTTAGACACAACTCCCCATGCACCATTGATGAATTTGATTATTATTATTATTATTATTTCTTCTTCTTCTTCTTCTTCTTCTAAGTTTATAAGTCAACTTTGCTTGATCGTCGACGCACTTGTTTTAATTTTGGATTATAAGAATAATTCTTTTTTTTTGCGAGTGAATATTGTATAAACATTTTTTCTAAATACGATCTTCCTATTTAACCGATAGTTGGGGGATGAAATGAATTCATAGCTTTCCAAGAGGTAAATGAATGTAACGAACCCGACCAGAATTCGAACTAGGCTCCCCTAATTCTAATACTGAGCGGCAATGTAATACACTACCCACATCAACTTGCATACTGTTGATGAGCACTTTTTCGTTCTTGTGAATTATTTTATATTTTGATGTATGCCTGTCATGGCGACTTTGTGCTGTGTTTTTATCCTTGTACACTGCACGTTGAGCCATTCATTTTTTTTATTCGCGTGCTTTTCCTTTTTTTGTATATCAACTTATATTCTGTGATATTCTCAGTGGTCTCGTTTAGTGATAGCGCGTCTGTTTAAATTTCACGCACATCTTTCAGTCTGTTCACATACCTTCATGATATAGGGATATATTTGTTTGAAGTAACAAAGTTGTTTTGGACTACTATAACCGAGTAGGACAATCTAGCAGGTAACCGTAATGGACTGGTCCTCGTCGTAGTGGTAGCCAATAGGCAATAGGCGAAGACTATAGGCGTCGTGATTGTACCTCCACATCAGTCTGTATTTATGGCTGACACCAGCCAATCATATTACTGTGAAGGGGAACTCAGGTGTATGCATATTCATTATATCAATTCAAAAAGTAAAACTTCAACATTGATTACTGGTTAGCAAGCTTGTCTTGCTACATCAGTTACGACTGAATAGTGAGTTCGATCTTCACTGGGTGCCCCATATTTTCGACCTTGTGGCACATCTAAGATAGGCATCTTAGCCACACGGCGATATGTCCAGTTTCATCCATTCAACAAATTTATAATTCATCGGCGAGTGTACTTTTATGTATTGTTATGGTTAGCAAGTTTGTCTGAGAGTTCCATTACGACCGTCGTAGTGAGTTCGATCCTCCCATTCGGCCTTGAGCCAAATCTAAGCTACACTTAGCAAATCGTTATAATTAAAATGCGAAAAAGTTCTTAAACTGACGCACTTGTCATAATCAATATTTTAGTAAACTACCATTGATTTTGGGAAGTGGGTTGTGTTGAGATCTTTATCTGACCATCTTTTCGATAGCAGATTTAGGTCTTGGCTACGCAGTAGAGCTTATATCTCTAGATTTAACGCCTCTGGGGATAAGATTTTGCTACGACCAATAATACCCATTACAGACCCCATTTTCGAAACAATCTGACACTTGCTTCTCATACGTCGTTTAACCTCAAGAATCTCAAAAGTAAAATTTAAAGACCGGGATGTAGCACAAACTGTTATCTATACGACTTTAAGTTTAATATTTTATATATTTTTCTTCTTAGAAAACTTTTAAAATAATTTTTAAATAGCCCTTTCTGTTTATTCAGATCTCCATTGACACCAACCACAAAAACAATTCATTACGGTCTCTTTGTCTCTTTCTCTTTCACTTGATCCATTTTCTTACATAAATGGAGTTTTTACTTTGGGTATATTAATCCAAATTGACAGAATGACAACTAAATCCCAACATATTGCTGTTAAAATAAATGCTAACCAGTAAGCCGAGTTCTAATTCCAGTTGGCTTCATTAGATTCCTTTCAGCCCAGATAACACTGGGAAAGTTATGAATCCACATATTCTCCTCTATTCAGCCATGGGCTAAGACTCAAAATAAGTCTTACAATCTAAACTATTTTCTGTCTTTAAATAACTTGCAAAAAGTTGGTAAGCCGTAAAAACGAATCAATCAATGAAATACTGATTAGCTTCACTTTTAGATTTATTTTTATTATCTGGAATATAAATGTGTTGAAACTAACTTGGCCACAAAATGCGTGATCAGTTTATGTATTGATTGTAATACAGAATAGGTCCCTCACTTTATATGCCTGTTATAATTTCTTGTTTAACCAAATTATGATTAGCTATGAATCCAGCTTTCCCCAGATATTGGCTAATTAATCATTTCAAACCAATTCTTACAATCTAAAATTATTTTCTGGCTTCAAATGTCTTGGAAAGGATTGATAAGCTGTAGGAAACAAATCACTGAAACTCTTACTTGAATTGAAATATTTCAAAAGAAAATATGTTTGCATAGTTCCTAGTGTTTAACAGTTACTATCCTGTCGTTTCCTCTTTGTATTGGTCTTAATTCATTGAGCGATTGTTTAGTTTGGCGTTTCATTTCTTCTTCTACCGAGGCGGTATTAACTCTTATTTTTTTCCCCAATTTTGTCAATTTTTATTTTGATGGAGTTAATTCTAATGCACTTGTTTCGATAATGGATTCCATCTCACTGTTAAGATTGTCTCTGTGTCATCAAGTCCCTTTTTTTTCACCCGTCATCTCTGCTTATCATTTAAATTTCCCGTGAGGCATTTCTTTCCTTGCTACTTTCTTCATGACGCGTTTTTGTTTTTCATTATTTTCCTTTAAATTTACTGTTGCACTGCTTCAAGAATAAGTAACCGACTTTAATTAAATCAAAAAAGCAGATTCTTCTAATTGCTTAGAAATAATAAAGCAAATGATTTTGGTAATATTTAAAAACAATGAATTCGTGGAACAAATCTCGAGTAGCGTTTTCAATTCTTTTCAAATAAATTGTTGACGAATTATTTAATGAATTTAGTGGTGTTTAAACTACAAATCAGGGAGCCATTAAAAGGATAATAATAAAAAAAAGATAGTTATAAATAAAAGAAAATGGAAACTTTGATTTTCCACTTAAAATCATGCAAGAAAATGTCGAAAACATTTTCGACACATTTTCGACACTTCAAGAATTATTTCAAATGATATTGCGTAATCTTTCTAGTTAAGGTAAATATGGAGGAAATTACTTAACAAACCCTAAAATGAGTTAATTATATAATATATTTTGTTTTTCCTTCCAGCGTCCAACTTTTGGAACATTATGATTTCCGTGTAACGTTCGGTAATCTACAATATAATGATCAGGATACTATAGTATTGGAAAACTGAAGGGAAAAATATGGAAAAAAATCAATATAAGAGTTTTGTCCCTTAAAACGGCTTCACTAAACAGGACGAAATGCCTCACATGGAATTTGTTTATTTTGTAATTCAATTTCACATTATTCTTATATATAAAATATATATATCATTCTGTCCCATACTAAAATATTCGGATTATGATTTTTATATTTAAACAATGTTAATCAAAGTTGTGTGATACAATAGTATTCAGGTCCATGCTATATTTAAAAAAATATTATTTAATATATATTACGAAATATTTGTGTATGTGTCTGCTGGAAACCCTGGCAAATGACAAAATATATAAAATCGTGTGTATGCATATTTTCCTTTCGCGCCAAGCAAGGTAATAAAGCCCCTAAGAATATGAAGTAAAGGGAATATTATTAAGAACAACAAAAGAACAAGAATGAAGAAGACGGGAGATAACAATTGACATTGCATTTAAATTTTTGAAGATCAAAGTTGACGGAAAAGCAAGAGGCAAGAAGAGAATTCTACAAGAGAGAAATGAAGAAGAAGAAACTGTTAGCATAGAACTTACGGTTTCAAAGACCCAGCGAAGAATGATAAGTCTGGCAAGACATTGTCCCATGCCCGGCGACAAATTTGCCAATAAATTAATACTCTGGCATCCAACCGATGGAAGAACAAGAAAAAGAAAGGGAAGACCCGAATTGATCGACATAGTTCTAGAAGGACTCAGGAAAAGGGAATACAATAGCTAAAGACTATACTGGTAGACCAAAATGCGTGTGAATGCTATGAGGCGTTCAGACGAATGGCACAGTCTACCCTAATTAATCTAGTGTAGTCTTGCTAAGTTATAATTGTTCATATCTTTCATAATTATTATTCTTTACGTTTCATTATTTTCTTTGTTTCTGTACAGTGCTGTTCGATAAAAGTAACTCACCTTATCCTTTTAGCTCAACTTTCGTTTCATCGGGGAAGAGAACATTCTTCCAGTCTTCTACGGTGAAATCTTTGTATTCGTGAGCCCATTCAAGTCTCTTGGCTTTGTTGGATTTGCTTATTAGCGGCTTAAATCTTCGTGTACACGATTTGTAGCCTTATTCTAAAAAAAAGCTGTAACCTTGTTCTGACGGACTGTTGAAGAGGCAAAACTAACACCTTGCTCTTCGTTAAGATTGGCTGCAATTACTTGGCTAGTTATAGTCCTATTCTTCGCAACCTCTCTCTTGATTACCCTGCCAGTTCTATCATCAATCTTTTTCTTTCGTTCCCTTGTTTCCTTCCTTGGAGCAGGAGTGGCATCATTATGTGCCTTAAGCACTTGAGAAACAGTTGATTGCGATGTTATAGCAATTTCTACAATTTCTCTCGTAGACTTGCCTGCTTTTGAGAGGGCAATAATAGATATCTTAAGTGGTTCTGATGCGTGTTTGTAACCTTTCATCTTTAACTTGAGTGGATATTTCAAGCTCTTTTTTATACTGTATAAGGCTTTCTGGAATATTTTGGAATAATCTAGATTTAATTTAAGCTGTTCTAGAATTCTCTAGAATATTGTTCTGAGTGTATTGTAAAATAGTTTTCAATATTTTGTCAAAAGCTCTTTAAATTTACCAGTTTAATCATTAGAATGCTATATATGAGTCACTTTGAGTTTTCCTGAATCTCATTTATATCCAAATTTATAATTATCAATAGAATACCTTAGGGAGAATAAACTTTTTCTAAGTGGTCGGGAACGGGTCTTTATATTAGTAAAATTAAAAATTATTTTAACCCCAAAAAGAATAGACAAAAAAAAGTTTTAGTAAAAAAAATCAGGTGAGTCACTTTTATCGAACAGCACTGTATGTTGTGATTTCATTTTATGTTTTCACTGGCTAATCTATGTAATAGTAGGTGAAATACTATAAAATTCTTGCATTCTTTTTGGAGAATTGCAAACATAAATCTTACAGCCACTTCGCTGAGTTGATTTTTTTTCTTCTCCGATTTTACAGGGTTTAAACCCACGATTTCTAATTAAACTTTATCACCACTGGGGCATACCCTATTGAAATCGTGAATCTTTACATTCTCGAAGTTTATACCTTTTCATTCTTCATTAGTGGCTAACATATTGTGTCGGTATCTACACTGGGACTACTGATTAGATTATATGATCAAAGCCTTTAAGTGCTTGTGCTTTGCTCAAATTATTAATCGGTATTTATCTAAAATATTACTGCTTTTTCGATCGTTCTAGCATGCATATCTTACGCATCGATTACATCCCATTTAATCACTTCAAGCGTGTGATACAATAATATTCAGATCCATGTTATATTTAAACAATGATAATCTAATATATAATGCTCAATATGTGCGTCTGTGTGTCCGCGAGAAACCCTGACAAATGATAAAATGTATAAAGTCGGTTGTCTGTCCGTGTGTGGCATATTTTTATTTCACACCAAGCAAGGCAATAAAGGCTCTAATAAACAAGGCGGGGGGTATTGAGGGTGAAAGAATATGAAGAACAGAAAACATTATTAGGAACAATAAAAGAACAGGAATTAAAAGACGGTAGAAAAAGACTGACATTGTATTTAAATTTTGAAAGATTTAATTCCTGGAAAGCAAAAAAATCGGAAGAGAGTTCCACGAGCGAGGAATTAGGGAGAAGAAACTGTTAGCATAAAACTTACGGTACAATCTAGCCATTTCCACTGTAAAATGATGAGAGCTTGCCACCAATCTAGTACTGCTCTTTAAATTCATAAAGTCTTCATACCAAAGATGAAATCGCATTAGTATAACTACTATAGAAAAGTCACAAGGTCTGCTACGTTATGAAAGAGGGAAAGTGACATAAGTTCAGATGCCACGTCAGGACAAGTAACATTGCAGATTTTTATTTATATTTTATCTAGAATTTCTAAATATATAGTAGAAGCACCAAACCAGATGTGGCAGCAATTTTGAATGCATTGTCAAATGGTAGAAAAATATCAGAATGATTCTGGTAAGAAATAACGTCCAGCACGATCAAGCGAACCAAGTTTCCTATCCACAGACCGAACAATTGATTCAATATAATCTTATTACTTTCATGGCTGCGGAAAATGGTAGCCCGAGAAATCGCTATGGTTTTGCATCATCCATACTAATTGAAGGTAAAAAGGGGTCTCTCTCGTATTATTGATAAAAATAATTTTGTTTTGGTGATGTTAAAATTAAAAGACTATTCCTTGCCCCATTTAACAACAGATTGTACACCTTCTGCAAATTAATTGAAACAAAACGAATAATTCAATACTGTTTACTTTTGTTCATATTTTTGCCAATGAAACAAGACCCAGTGCACATATTAGTAAAACGTATGTTCATTCCACAAAGTCGATCCTTGCAGATTGACCACAAACTCTCGATTGGATTTAAATCAGGAAAGTTTACGGTCAGTCTATAGTACTTTGATTTGCTCACAGGTAAGGCTTGCCAGTGTGTTCGTGTAACGTTACAGTTTTCGTACGCTTTCTTGGAGTCACGTTCATCGCAGAAAATGGCTGTAGAACAACTAATCGACAGTCGAGACAATAGTGTGTGGGCGTGATGAAAATCTGATGCAATCACGGATGACACAATACTTTTCAAAGCGAAATAAATTTCATCATACACCCCAAAAATTGATTCATATTATTTCATACAACTGCAAATGACATAATCTGAGGAAAAATAGAAATCAATTACAGCCTGTCACTCCAGTGGGTCTAAAACTGACCGTATGGTGAGGGAAAGGAAACTAAAGCGTTTTTTTTCAATTAATTTGCACAGGGATGTTATTAATTTTTGAGATCAGCTGCCAATTTGAGATTATCGAGTTGATTAGGATTAAGACAGGCTTAAATAGTTGTGTCATCCACGTAGAGTTGAGAAGTGATGACACCAGGTAGGCCGTTGTTGAAAGCTAGAAACAAAGCAGGTGCAAAGATAGATTCCATGTGGAAAATCTGCAGGAATGCAAAAAGATCTAAAAGAATGACCCTTCAACTTTCATTTGGCGATTTGATTAAAAAAAAAAACAATATGAATCTTTTCAAAAACACTTTCAGTTGTTGAAGGAGAGCATCATGACAAAGTCTTTCAAATGCCTTCGAAATATGCAAAGCAACAGGGATTGTTTTGACTCTTTCCATCTAAGTAGAATGTGACTGGTGCTACTTGTAAAGATGGCCCTCTGGAGCTGGATAAAAATGATTATAAAAGAATAAAAAAATATTGTTTCATCATGGGTTGTAGCCATGCCCTCAATAGTGTTTAACGTGGGAGACCAAACCGACATACACTAGTTTTCATTTTCTTTTCATTTTCAATCTATTTTGTAAAGTTTTTATAAGTAAACCTATTAGGTATTTAGATTAATTTCCTTCGTTTAAAAGTGTTAAAATACTTTAACTATTCGGGTTATTTTTATCTCTAATAATCTTTCCTAGTTTAGGATTTAGACACAGCATGAGAGAAAAAGAAAGTAATTCATGAAGAGATGTAAGCAACATCGATATTTTTTAAATCGGTATCAAACCATAAGCGGGCCAGTTTGAGCAACATATGAGTAAATCCAGACCGTCGCGAATCGGCTATACAACAATAATAGGGACACGAGAAAAGATATGGCAGCAAATATTCAATGCCCGGACGAATGGTAGATTTATAACTGTTCAAGATGGACTTTGCTGAGGGCAGGTGATGAAGACTGCAACATTTTGTCGTGATTTGTAATCATATAAAAAAAAGTATGAAAACATGTTTATTTTAAACCCCAATGCCTATTAGACAGCTCCACTAATGTTTGAATGAATTTTGGAATTTGCCATCTTTTAAAAATTCCAGGACGTAGGAATTTAGGATTTAGACACAGAAGTTTTAGTGTTCGTCAACTGAAGTGGGGATGAGAATTAGGAATTTAAAATCCACACAGCAAGGGTTAAATGTGGTGAACAAGTACATAGAAGTAAGCTAGTCAGAGTGGCTTGCATCTGATGCAAAGGAAAATGAATTCCGTACCTCAATACACGACACGTAGCAGCGGCGTTTTGTTCAGTGAAAATGGCATAAATCCCCCTCCCCACACTTTAGATTATTCCGGAAGTGTATATTCTGAAACGTTAGCTTTTATACAGCTTGTGGTTCGACCAATAGCAATTTGCGTGCTGATTGGTCGGACTGGAGAATAACAATTGACCGTGTGACTTAAGACAAAGCGAGGAACGCTAATTGGTCAGTCGGCTGCAGTGTTGGGATGATGAATGGGGTGGGGGAACTGAAGCAGTGAGAAGAGCATAGCGATCTTTACGTTGGTGACGTGTGACGAAATTCAAAAAAGCTGGATTAAAAAAGAAATATTTAGTGCTGTACGAGCGACGTCAGTGGAACACAAGATCATTTAACAACATTAAATCGTCTAATCTAAATCAGTTTTTATCTTAATCTTTTAACTTAAACTGAGAATGGTGAGGATTAAGGAAAGGCCAAAAAATGGCATTGCATTGAAATTAAGACTATAAACACATTTCAGAGGACTAAAAATTGATGTGCATGAAGAAAACGTTTGCAATTAGATCTTTTATCATTTCAGTAAGGCGATAAAGCCACTATGACGCGGGGTGAGGTATAGAGAGTGAGAAGACTTTAGTGATGACACGTTTGGAAAGGATAATAAAGGAACAGGGTTCATGAAGACAGAAGATGGTGATTGTCAATGCATTTAAATCTTTGAAGATTGTAGTTATTCTGAAAGCAATAAATAGGAAGATCCACAGGTGGGAAGTACGAGAAAAGAATATGTTAGAAAAGAAGTGGCTGTTGCATCTAGCTGGTTCAAAAATACAACGGTGAGACCCTTCTTGCCAATCCAGTAGCACGCTTAAATTCATGTACTCAAATGTTCAAAAGAATTTTTCCTTGTTAATTACGAGCAGATACATGACTTTATGTAGTGCCTAATGTATTACGCCATGGGCAACTGGCCGAATGGTTAGAACGTCCGCATCCTGACAATGAGACCCGGGTTCAAATCTCAACGGCGATTTGTCAGAAAGGGGACTTCCTGATGTTATCGGACTGGAGGCGTCGATCCCAGCGTTTGGGAAGTGCCGGAAAACAATACCACAGGTTGATTCAAGCCTTGTGAGTGAAATGGGGGCGTCGACAGCTGTGCTAGTTCCAATCGTCGTGGCTGAGAGCTTGAGCGTGCTGGCCTTGTTCAAATGCAGTATAAACCATAGGTAAGCTCTGTGGTTGTTAAGCAAACACAAAATGCGCTTGAGCGATCGTCTGCAATAGGGACTGACTAGCCGCTCTCGTAGACAGGTTTCCTCGAATACGAGTGGTCAGCTATATATATATATATATATATATATATATATAAACAAACCGGACGTCATGCTATACCTTAGGTACCTTTCGACCAACACTTTTACAAAAATATACGTTGGCAAATTGGAAAACAATCAAAGACACACGAAATATAACGAATGAGGAGAGAAAGTTGAAACGCAATTAAAAAAAGAGATAAATTTTAATTACAAAAAATTAAAATTCAAAAGCGGGGTGGGGGTTGAAAATAGCAAATTTCACAAGAGTATAAAAAGGAACAAAAGACACGGACAATCCCTGCAACAAACGTAAAGAATATATTAACAAATGTTCGTTCTGTCTGCACAGGCTGGGCTGATGGAATTTTATAAAAAAAACCCTCCAGGAGTTGGTATACCGAGTAATCATTGTGTAATACTGAAAACCAATATATATATATATATATATATATATATATATATATATATATATATGTAACTGTTAGGAAGAAAAGGATTATCAATTGTCAAGAATGAATGCAAGCACTATTAATAAGCTAGGGCTATTCTACATATAATGTAAATGCACTGATAATGATTCTACGATAGAAATGCAGTAAGCGTAAAATAGAAAGGGACTTTCAATGGTTAGAAATTAATGTGACCTTTACTAATAGAACATCATAATTATATGGAGAATGTTCATACATTGCTGATGATTAAAACAATTTAGTGTATATGTTTAAGAAAGCTGGTCAAAAAGTCAAATTGTAGAATATAATTATAATTAACTTTATGTGACAAAATCCTTAATGATGACAATTTTTAATAAGTTCCCCAATTTCTATTAATCCACGGAAATGGAAGAGGAACTGTTTTCCCGTTTAGATTTATTTTAAGGAAGAGTTTTCAAATATTAAATTAAATTTACTTAATTTGATTATGACATTAACCTTAGGCGATAAAATTCTTAATAAATAACATTTTTTTCTTTATTTTTTGCTGTGTAAATTTTCGTTTTCCATTTACGAACGACGGCAAAATTAAAACATAACGTATCTTTTTAAAATATCTAAGAAAGAAAAACAAAAATTACTCATTAATAAAATAAATTTTATAATCAATACGTTCATTGTTATGAAGAAAATATATCACAGGGAAGAGTATTAAATTAACTTTGTGATAGAACTTTTAATAATGAAAAGATTTGTCAATTTAGCACCGTTTTTTTATAGAAAAGATAAAATGAAAATAATGCAAGTTCAAAGAAAATATTATCAATGAACGATGTACTTACTGTCTTAAATAATGAATATAAATTAATGCAAAAGTAAATATTTCTTTTTAAAAAGGCAAACTTGCTTAATGGGATTCATGCAACGAGCTTTCATTATCGCTTGTTAATGTTATAATCAGTGCAAAGTCGGTCAAGATTTCTGTACGCTTCCATGGCTATAGGTATCGATTTGATGTAGCGTCGTTATATGTTGCAGTACAGATAGATACTTTTACATCCATGTTTATAAGTCAATATGTTCTCATTTCCATTGTATTTTTGTAAACTTTTTATGATTAAATTTATTAGGTATTCAGATTATTTTCCTTCATCTAAAAGTGTTAAAATACTTTAAACATTCGTATAATCTTAGGTCCAATAATTATTTGGATGAGTTCTTTCATCTAAATCAGATAACTAGTTTAGCATTTAGATGCAACATGAGCGTAAAAGAAAGTCATACATAAAGAGATATAAGTAACATCGACATTATTTTAAAATCGGTATCACACCATAAAAGCCACAAAGACACTAGGAGGTAAAGGGTTTGAAAGAATTAAGAATAGACTACTTAACAATGAACAGGAAGAGGAAAGAGTAATTAGGAGGATACTAGTTAGCAATTGACAATGCATTTAAAGTTTTGCAGATTGGTTGCAAACAAGGGGAAGGCTTATAATTAACATCAGAAAGAGGCAGCTGAAGTTTCTGCGACACATAATGAGGAAGGAGGGCCTGGAGAATCTGATACTCACAGGTCGAACAGAGAGAACAAAGGAAAGCAGCATGTGATATACCTGACGAGCTTGAGTAGGTGAATGATAGAACGTGGTCTGGGGTATGAAGCAGAAAGAAGGAACTTGTTGAAAGCTGCAAGAGATAGAGGTCGTGGAGAGCCATGATCGCCTACATTCTGAAAGCACATGGCACATAAAAAGAAAGAAAGAAGATAGAAGTAGTCTGGAAAACATAGAGCCAGAAGAGCCACAACAGAGAACAGAACGTGATAACATAGAACTTAGGGCGACATCTAACCAACTCAGCAGTAATTTCATGAGCACTTGATGCAAGACTAGTACTTATACAAGTCTAGATTTATTATATATTTCTAAAATCTAGCAGATGTAAATTCTAATTCGATAAAATGTTTTATTAAACTGCTTGTATTACCACAACTTCGCTAAAAATATTTCACAGTAAACGCAAATGTTTCACAGAAATAATTGCATAGGACATTGGAGCAGAGAACAAAGGATTAGATAAACACACCGCCGGGTTAAGTTGTTAGACTATAATATTCTTATTTCGTTTTTCGACTCTTCCAGCGTACATAGACCACGCTTTGTCTTCGTAGAAGAGAAGATGGTGTAATATTCAAAGATCTATTTTATCTCCAGCGTCAGAGAATCTATAGGTTTCTTTTTTCATTTCTCTCTTCCGGTGTCCATTCGTTTCTTTACTTAACCTTCATTTACACTTCAAAATGTCAGATGCAAGACTATAACTTTCAAAGCAGAGAAACATAACTGTTTCTGAACAACTGGTTTAAATGCTTCCATTCTTATTTCCTGAGTACCTAACACAACAGCGTAGACACGAGTGTTTGAATTCATTTGAAATTATTAGCCACCGGAAAGTAATAAAAATAATTTACAATGACCCAACATTTTCGGAGGGGCTCTTGAAAGAAGCATTATAAAGACAATGAATAAGAAATAACATAAAAGGAGATGCAAGCTGTTGTGGAAGAAAGCAAACGGATTTTACGATCAGAAAAATGAATACAGTATGGCTTTTCCACATTATATGATCCTATCCTTTTTCTATACGAACTGTCGCTTTTATTTTAGTTGTTTAATCTATTAGTCGATATATTATATAGCTTTCCTTAAAGCTATATAAGAGGATTTTTCTTTTTTTTATCCCTTCTTCATCCATTCCGTGCCATCTTGTATGTCCAAACGAATCAAAGAGTTCGGTGTTCAGTTTTGTGTTAGTAGTGAAGATCCGAAAGGATACTGGAATAGCGAAAGAAGATTTCCAGAACCTAAGAAAAGTATTAAGAGATAAGAAAATATCCTCAGAATAAAGGGTTTTGAACTACTATGTAATATCAATCTTCCAATATGGCAATGAATATTGGATAATTTCGCCACGGATGAAGCGGAGAATGAAGGTAAAACAAAGGTGTTTCTACAGGAGGATGCTGAGAATACCATTGACGGAACTTTGGGAACAATGAGAACGTTTTAAATAAAACGAAAACAAAAGGAGTATTTATACTCATAATCAGAAAGGTACAGTTGAAATTTTTTTGACACACCATGAAGAAAAATGGATTGTTTGTCAAGATTTACAAACATTAAGTTGTGTTCAATTTCGCAAACCAATTGATGAAATTTTAATAAGCTGATTTTATTTGAAAAGGAAAAACTTTGTCAAAAACCCCACTTGCAGTTTTTACTCATCCTAGTAAAACTTTACTTTGTACCCCCTTATCTGTTTCCAATTCTCCGCAAAATATGGTTTCAATCAGTCAATGTATGGTTATTTTAAAGGAGGTGAAAGACGGGCGCGCGGACTAACGGAGGTCACAGAATTTTATATATAGATAGATAGCAAGCGCGTGTACAAGACAGGAGATGATATCGATTGGAACGTTGAGATAGAAAGAAAAGATGTAGAAATTAGTTGAAATATTCTAAAATAAAAAACAAAAAATACAAAGTCTTTTTTTTAGATCCATCCCCAAATCTGTCAACTCCATCTTTGACGCCGAGTCACTTCATTGGAAATACACGTTTGCTAGTAAAAAAAAAAAAAAAATGGTTCTTTATTTTTTTTATAAATCTGTCTTTCCATTTTTTTCATGCCTTGATCCTGAAAACCAAACACATGAATGAAGTAAAATTTATTCAGTTATTCCTAACCACCTATAACCCCATTGAACTTATTTTCGAAACGTCTATAGAGTAAAATAAC
This sequence comes from Acanthosepion pharaonis, assembly GCA_903632075.3. Lineage (NCBI taxonomy): Eukaryota > Metazoa > Mollusca > Cephalopoda > Sepiida > Sepiidae > Acanthosepion > Acanthosepion pharaonis. Next base: position 1,146 of record CAHIKZ030001000.1, on the reverse strand, counting down.
CAGCAATTCACTTTCATAGTGTACCTGATAGGTCCATTCTATTATTCATGCTTGCATTAAATCCAAGCTAGAGAAAATATATTTATTCTGAGTTTAATGCATTTTTATTCTAAATACAAATACTTTTATGGTAATTGCTCCTAGGAGGTGCATTCGCTGGTTCCCAGACTTCATGAGTTCAAGCGCCCTACGAGGCTGGCATCTCGCTGTCACCCCTTCACTGCCGAAACTCCTAAATGTAGCCTTCTCTTCTACTCTAATAGCTTCATGTCTCGCACCTCTCGCCTGTAGAACTCCCTTCCCTATTCCAGTTTCCCTGAGAGCTATAATCTCCAGCTATTCAAGTGTAATGTCAATCGACATCGCCATTTAACTTGATCTATCCACTACCCTTCTCCTCATACCCTCTTCTATCACTCCTATCTGATCTCGCTCTATATTTTCTGTAACCCCTTGCGTCCTAGTGGCTTCCCGCCTTGCTTGGGGTGAAACGCTTAAAAAAAAAATTATCAGCAATAATTCCTGTACTAATGCATTTTACTTGTGAAATTTTCTGCAACACATTTATACTATAACAATATCATACTATAGTTGTTAATAAAACTGAACACGTTACCGCCCCCTGTCTAAATGATTGGATTTCTCTGTATCCTTAGAAGCAAAGAATTATGAATGTATGTGCGTTTAAAACTCATTAAATTTAAAAATAAGTCATTCCAAAATTCGCTTGAAAATGAAACAGAACTAATGCTTTTAATATAATTGAATTTGAAGTTGTTAGTTTCCGTTTTTGAAACATGGTAATTCCTGTGTAGCGGTGGAACCATATTTTTAAATCAGTTAATTTATAATACTCTAACAATAATAAATCCAGGCGATCAGTAATTCTTGCATTATGTCCTGGCCACTGATAATGCACTTCCTCATGATTTCCAGTGCATTTCTAGAATAAAATAATCAGCAATACATTGACATTATACATACAATAGTTGTATTCGACAATCAGTAATGCAATATTGCAAAATCCTTATTAATGCATTTAAGCTATATATACTAGCCTTATTCAATCAATAATGCTTGCGTTAGAGCACCTCGTAGCGGTGTAATGGTTAGCAAACTTGTCTCACTAAAACAATTACGAGTGAG